>JAVDPK010002769.1:166987-233017 GCA_034780415.1 Cichlasoma orientale | reverse complement strand
TGTGTGTGTGTGTGTGTGTGTGTGTGTGTGTGTGTGTGTGTGTGTGTGTGTGTGTGTGTGTGTGTGTGTGTCATACATACAGTGTCCCTGTTCATGAAACCCCAGATTGCTGCAGCCACTTCACAGGCAAACAGGATCACCAAAAAGAAGAAGAACTACAAAAAAATATATATATTTATTTTAACTTCAGTGACTCCTAAAGATTCAAAGGGAAAAACTTTATTTGGAAAAGGTGTTACTTCTGGATAACATGTTATACTCACTGTGCCCAGCAGGCACTGCGATTCCTGAATGGCACCATAACATCCAAGGAAGCCCACAAGCATCATAACAGCTCCCACGGCTATCAGTATGTACACACCTGTGAACATGCACAGAGTAAGAAACTGTCCATCAATGGCTTAAAGACATGTGGTTCATCACAGCGACAGTGGGTCCTCAACACCACTAGGGGGCAGCAACGTTAAACTTGTAAGTTCCCACTGCCCACTAGTCCACCACTCTTTGCTTGGGAATGGACTTCCTGATGTTTCTGCTGATTTCTCTATGACACTCTTGACATCCTGAAGGTAAACAGCCTCTAGATCCTGACTGAGTGAGTCAGGGCTGACTTTGTGCAACTGTCAGGGGCGGAAATTCCCTTGAGACGCCCTCAACCCCCAACAAACCCTCTCTGCACTGACCTCTGACCTGGAGCATTATCCTTCCCCAGGAAGCAGAGGGATAGTCTGAATACACAGACAATGACACACATATGTACACACACATTTTTGTGCAATTAAACTGACATAAAAAGTCCAAAACTTTTACACAGCCTTCAATTAGTGCTTTTTTTTCTAAATGTGCACACTTCTGTTTACACTTTATGTAAATGTTTATTTTTTTCCTGCAAATAGAAGATTACAACAGACTGTAATGGAGGCACTCCACACTAGCGAAACGTCAGTGGATGGTATTGAAGCTCCAGTTACAGCAGAGGGCTGGGTTGTGTTTTCTGCAGCTTAAAGGAAAATGCACTGTGTGGGTGCAAAAATCTGTTTTGCATTTTTCTGTGTATTCCATCCATTACATGAAAATTATGATTACTCGGCATGCAACAAAGTCTCCTTCAGAATTATTGTATCCTGTAATCTATTCTCGTATAATCATGAACTTCTTTACTTATGTGTGATAATATGAAACCAGTAATTTAATGTTTTAGTTGGCTCACCTGGAGTCAGATGTAGCTGCTTTATTTACTGTTAGATTCTTTAATCTGCACTTTGTTTAATAATAATCTCATGATATCCATCCAGCGTGCTATAAACATATAAATCCTTTTAGCCAGCGGACACTTTGTGCTATTTTATACTTTAAATCTGCTACATTTCAAAGATAAACTTCATACTTATTTCTTTTCTCCATTTATCCGACAGCTGTAGCTAGGATTTAGATTTCAGAAAAGGTTATTGGATGTTAAAATAGAATAGAGAGAATAGAATAGAATGCCTTTATTGCCATTATACAGGATGTACAATGAATTTGGATATGTTAGGCATATATATATAAAACACAGAGACAGACACAGGCATATAATAAGCAAGATATTTTCAGATATTAAACCATCTATCCATTTTCTTCCACAAATCCTATTGAGGGAGCCCATCCCAGCTGTCATAGAGAACCATTCGTGCCTACAGCCAATTTAGATTAGCCGATTAACCTAACAGGCATGTGTTTGGACTATAGGAGGAAGCTGGAGAGCACACACAGACATGACAAGAAAATGCAGAATGTCCCCAGCCTGGTTTCAGTCCCACGACTTTTTTGCTGTGAGGTGACGGCGCTACAACCGCACCGCCGTGATGCCGGATATTAAACCAGTAGTTCTCAAAGTTTTTGACTTGTAACACCTTACTGAAAGGTTAGTTGGGGTACGCTGTCATAAATCAGATGTAAGATACTGGCAGTTGCTCTCATACGGTTTCATTTATGCACATGTTAAAGACCCCAAGAGGTCAAACAATCTGATATTATAAGGTGACGTGCAAAAGGCTGCTACCCTGAACCATGTTAGTGGGGAGTGAAAGGGAGTGGGACACACAACCTTTTCTCCAATTGTGTAATTCACAAAGCAGTGAAGAGTTAAGTGTGTGTGTGTACACCACTGATCTTCCCAAACTTCAGAGGGCAGCTCCTAAGTTAGAACTGCTGGACTAAACTAACAGTATGCAGTGTGCTGCTACTTTTACAGAGGATGTGAAGAGCTCTTCTGGCTGTACTTTTAGTATAAAGTGGTTTGGGGACAGTCTGTTTCTGGGCTTTCTATTCTTACGTGCATGCAAACAAAGCACAATGATCCTGTAATGTGGCCTGACAGAGCAGTCTAAAAGGGGACAGACAGTAAGTGACTCTGACTCTGTTGCATCTGCAGGCCTCCAACACCTCAAACTGTACCTCATTTATCACGCACAACTATTCCCCATCTTTAGATCTACATTCTCTCTGTGTCAACTCACCACCCCTCCTTTTCTGCCTCTTTTGTCATGCTGAGAAACGGCTACCAGGGCCAGTAACCCGGCAATGCGGCAAAGCAGGCATTATTTCCACTGCCTTCCATTACTATGACAACACCTTTTGAAGCTCGAAGGCTATTGAGACTTTAAGGGAGGCAAGCGTTTTTATACCCCAGGGAAGTTCATTTATTTCTTGTCTCTGAGTGTAATCTCCAGAAGAAGGGAGAGGGGGGAAAGAGGCAAATGTCAGCTAAAAGCCCTACTGGCACTTCTCACCCAGTATTTAAAATGGGAAAATCAGGAGCTGTTGGAGCAAGACAACAGCGATGAACCCAGTCATACTGTATGTCAGTGGATGAATGATGAGGGGACGATTAGCTGTTTAAAAAGATCCATTTATTTAGCTTTTCTCCTGCAATTTCAAGGACATTGAAACAAACGGGGCAGAAAAGACAGCACTGAATTTTTCACTGTCCCTCTGTAGGGATGAGTCAAACTTACACAGTACTAAAATTGTTCGCAGTGTGTACATAATGGTTGTTTTAAGACGTAAAAGAGCATTTTAACATTTTGGGGTGATTTTCTTATGTCCTTTTTTCTGAGGATTCACTTTCATGATTGACTTATGAAATAGAAGCTGGAGCTGGGAGAGAGATTTTAATTAAATCCACCAGCCAGAGGCTTTAAATCTCCGAGATTATCCTGTGATGTGATCCAATTTGTTTAACTGGTAACTGTAAAAACTGTTTGTGAGCTTTATAAGTGAGGGATGATAACGAAAGACTTTTGAAATGCTTAATCTTATCTACCTGTAGAAGAGAACATCATTAAACATGTTTTGTAGAAATGTACAGTATGAGGAGTTGTAACACTACCCAGACCAGTCTACTGTCAGCTGCCACCAATAAGTTCAAGCTCTGGTGAAGAGGTAGGAGCATGTGTATTTTCAGTCTTACATAAATACCACTTTGGTGTGCCAGCACGCTAAAAACATCCATTCCAAACTCTAATTTGAGGGATAATGTGCAGATGTACAAGGTTTTTTTGAATTATGTAAGGGCGTATGTCTAAGGGAAGGGGGGGAAAAAAGAAACAGTCTCTTGATCTTGCTTGGGTGGGCCCCTCTTGCCGCCCTGCCTTTAAAATCACAAGTGTGTCTCGCCTCTATAAAAAGCAGGGGCTCGCCTTCGCTCTGTATACTTACCGAGGAGTAAGTATGGGAGAGCAGCAGGAGCCCAAATGTAAATTAATGGGCTCACTAGAGTTCACCACCACAACAAACCAAGATCACGGACCGTTGAAATGTTTAAATCATATCATGTATTGTGGGCTTTATGGCCAATCTGAGGACTTCTGAGGGCAGTGAAGGAGACATGCTTATGACCTTAGTTCATGCCGTGGGCACGACATGAGACGGAAGATTCAGTGACAGGGTTTAAAAATGCAAAACATGAGACCGAGCTGCGGTTCATTAGTGCAAAACTCCTGAATTTTCCCAAGGATCAGATACTTTGAAGTGTGAATGACAGAAGGCACATGATCGCTTCAGTTGTGCACATAGACCACTTTCTCAAAGCCAGCACATGTTTAAACATCTGTCTGAAACATCTGGCCTCTCGCCTGAAAGAACCTCACGGCTGGGACTTTTTTTTTTTTCATAAACTGATTCAGAGAAATTCTCCTGCCTACCAAATGCACTCATAAGAGACAGAAGGACAGCTAAGTAAAAAACTGAGGTGTAGCTGCTGCTGCCTTGCTTTTAAGTGGTTGCCACGGATTTACGCAGGTCCTGTTTCCTGGTCTTCTTAGAGGTCACGCCACGCCTACTATTTCCTGTGTTTGTGGATGTCACTCACAGCTGAGCATGAAACACATCAGATAAACTGTCTCTCGGTTCATTCTATCGTGCTAAGAATGAAAACTGAGGACAGAAACACCAAGAAGTGAGAGAGCAAGATCCCATCCTCGAGGATTACATTTTCCTTTGGGATGCCACATGATGACTAAACGCCCTACAGGAAGCGGCTAAATGAACAACAAATTTAGAGTAAAGTAGTCTCAAAATAGAAACTTATTTTGCAATGACGCCGAGACTCTGAATGAGAGGATGTTGACAGTGGCGTGAGTTATACTGTAAGAATCTGTGGATGCCAAAATGAGGCCACTTCACTCGGTGAATATTTAGCTTTGAAGCATAAAAATATTAACAGCTTTCCCAACATTGATATCTGGAAAGATCTCACTGTAGTTTTAAGGCCACTGTAAAACTGGTCCAGGAATAATTTACTTGTGGTAAAAAGTTTTTAAAGACCAACTGAAAACAGTGATTTTCATGAGCTCTGTGAGGAGGTGAGGGTGGGTGCATGAGAAAACCAAGCCCCACCCCCTGCCCAACATTTCCTCTTTTTTTTAAAATCAGACCTTAACACACCACTAATGGGGCCCACACACAGTCTGAGAACAGAGCACTGCAGTGACTTTTTTTTTTTTATGAATGGTGTATACTCACTGATATAGAAGGTGCCCGGTGCCTGGTGATCGTCAAACTGAAGAATGAGGAGATTGCTGGTTTGACTGTCATGGCGTAGCCACAGAGCCACTCCTAAGATCACACCTCCGGCCAGCTGTCCCAGAGAGAAAAAAGGTTTCATTATTCTCTATCATATTTTGGTCGCTTTGATGAATCCTTTAGGGAGGTCAGAGCCACCTATGTGTCTGAAACGCAAGAAAAAAAGTGTTAGCATGAATATTAAAATGATCCTGTAGTTATTAATTTTAAAGACGTTTTTAAAAGGCTCGTCAGTGTGTTTCTCATGTGAGAGTACTGTGACATCTAAGACAACATGAAACCCGACTTTCTTGAGATCACATCCGTGCCAGAGCCTTTCTGCTAATGTCGCTTTCTCTGTGTGTCTCCAGCAGTGACCTGACCCTTGTCATTTAAGAGAAGAAAGGCCATCCTGACACCTCAGAAATGCCCCGGCAGCTTTGTTTGAAGCCACCTCAAGTATTTTGTTATTCAACTTTAGCTCCCTGATCTCTTGTCTAAATTCTTTAATGTGATGAAGCAAAAAATATCCTGACAGGTGTAACCATATAACAGCTAAAAGAAAATGCATGCAGCACCTCTTATTGTTCACATGCCCATGTTTATATCGGCACATTTTTTTCCCTTTGCCACGGCTTCACTCCATTGTTCTCCAAAAAACAGGAAACTGAATGCTTGGCGTGAAAAATAGCAAAATGAGGAAGAAGGGGCTTAGAGTTTTGACAATGACAGGCGCAGCAGTAAAGCCAACAAAGGAAACACTCAAGAGTAGCATGTTCAGGATGTGGGGATTCTGGTTGTCTTTAAAAAAAAAAAAACTTCTCTGGACAGGCAAACTTAAAGCCACTTCTGTAGGACTGCTGTACCTACACAAGGCTGTTTAACAACTTTGGCTTTTCCCTTATTAGTGAGGCAACTTTTCAGGAAAAAAAAGAACTAAATTTACAGGGTGAATGTACAATAAAATGATGTGACCCAATCCTGGACATTTTTAAGCCTCAAATCTAACATTCTGCAGTCTTGCCCTTTAGGAGCAAAGGAAACAATCAGAGGAAGACAGCTCTTCCCGCCACCTAAACTTTGTTCAGTCTGTCTTTTCAAACAGAAAGCATCCATCCAGTAGTGATGGATATTTTGTTCAGTTTTCACACCAAAAACAGCTGCAGAAATCAGAGCTTTTCTGTCTGGAGTTCAGCTAAGTCGAGCACTAGTTAATGCAATGATAAACCTGAAGTAGAGTTAATACGAGACAGGCAGAGGCTGGGGGAAAAAGTACAATCCCAGTGAGAAGACAGAGGAAGTCCAGCCAGGCTGAAGGGCTTCTACCTCCAGGCTCTTTCAGTCACTTTGTACTGGTGCTCAGTCAGGCTGAAAATAACTGTTGATGAAGGGGGAGAGCATTTTTAGCTCCTGCCAAACCAAGATTTTGTGCGCTGTGTCTGTATGGATGGATGCTGCCCTTCCTCAGGGTTTATCCTTTTTTTTTTTAATTATTAATTTCAGCTCTGAGCTTCACAGATCTGTAAAAATGCAGTTGTTAAATCAATTAAACAGCAGGATAAACATTTTTTTTAGAACTTTAGAAAAAAAATATGGTCGACTCACCCAGAAAATAAAATTAAAGAAGAATAACATATATTTAATGCATTTCGTACAGCCCGTAACAGCCATCTTTCCAGGTCTTGTCAGCTCGTCTTTACGCCCAAATCAATTTGTGTGAGGAGTCTACTTCCCGGGATCACACAGTCACGGCCAGGGGACTCCGTTTATTCGGGCCAGTTGGGGTGTAAGGCGTATACAGCAAACTCCTCCTTTATAATCAAGAGTGAAAACCGAGACGGGAGAACTGCCCACCAAGTGAAGCGGACAGGAGGAGGCTGAGGGAACAACAAGCTCCCCATCTGCCTGAGGGAGCAAGTTTAAAAATGTATTTTTGATTTGATAAAATGTGGGGAGACTCGCATTCAAGTTTTGTGTGGGGAAAATGAGTCCAGAAAGAAAGAAAGAAAGAAAGAAAGAAAGAAAGAAAGAAAGAAAGAAAGAAAGAAAGAAAGAAAGAAAGAAAGAAAGCACAACTTTCCAAGCAGCGTTAAAAAATTAAAAACGTATCAGATTTCATGATTTAAAGAAAAAACAGCTCAAAGCCATAAAAACTGCAGTTTTTTTTTTAATAGATTACGGAGCAATTCCCGTAATTTTAATTGTTTGTATATGTTTAATGCGCGACCACAAAACTTATTTTGCTGTGAGAAATTGCGCCCTCTGCTGGCACATCAAACACAGGTCCTCATTGGCTAATTATTCCACAACTCGAGCGCGCTGTGCTGCACACAGAGTTGCGCAAATCTTGAATTCTCTCCACTCTTTGTGTTCATGTCTCTGCTCTCAGTTGAGTGTCGCACTGGTCTGAATTCTCCGACTCACAGTCTGAACTCTCTTACAATTCAGGAACCTTCATTGTGCTCGATTCGTGTTTTTGATGCAGATCTGCGCGTTCATGGCTTCAGGGTCACACCTTCTCCAGCCAGCTGTGCGCAAAGACGATGAGCTCCTTCCCCAGCATCCCGACTGTTAGAGCCGCTCAACCAGCATTTATCCTCCGAGCGACAGCGTTAAGCGAGGAGGACAAGAAAAACTGAGCAACGATGATTATTTCAGCATCCTTAAATGGGGGACTTGACAGCGCGTTTTAATAAACGCAGGGCTCTCCACTGGGCATGCTCCATCTGAACTGAGAGAAGCGCTGGGATCGGTGAGAATAACAGGCAGTTTGGGCGTTTTTTTTCTTTTTTCGTTTTTTGGAGGAGGAGGTTTGTCGCCCTCTCATCTTTGATTTTCTTTATTAGCAGCACAGAGAACAGGATCTCCCTCCCTTTAGACAGATAGGGATGAGTTCTTCTCAACAATGCATGAATGACAGTGGAATCTGTGAGCAGGGCAGCATCTCACTGCTGAGACAAAGACCTGCTGCTTAGTAGCGGCGCGTCGTTAAATTCAGGAAGGGAGCGGGAGTGTGAAGGAGGGGAGTCTGTAGGCAGCAACAGAGGGACTGAGCAGCGCCGAGTCTCCATCAGGAGCTGCCTGACGGGCGCTTTCCACTCAGCACCACCACCGCAGTCACCTTGCTGTGAAAGTCATAAACCTTCTCAGGACTGATCTGATCAATTGTCGCAACCTGGTGAGTCTAAAGAGCTGGCGGGGTTGGGAAATTTGTCTCGACATCTTGGATATACCGACGATGTGACGTCCATTCCTAATGTGATGCTATTGGCTGCATTGGTTTTGGATTTCGCTTCTGTACCTTCCAGCGAGTCTGGCAGCTGTAAGCGTTTCTCATCCTCTAGTTGAATGACGGGTGCTTGCAGAAAATTCAGGGTTTAGAGGGGATGTAGCCCCGATGCGTGTCAGACAGCTCTGATTTCTTTCACAGCTGGTGAGAAAGGACTGGTTGCTTTGTGCGCTGCTTTCCTTATGTAATTGTTTCCGTCACTCTGATCACTTCTGTGCATGGTTGCACTGTGCGCCTAGACTTACCTTTGCGATGAAGGGAACTTATTGGAGAAATGCCTAAGGGACGCAATGGGCCTGAGCGACGACAAGGATCGCATTGTGATAAACGTGGGAGGGATCAGACATCAGACATACCGCAGCACCCTGCGCACTCTACCTGGCACTCGCTTGTCCTGGCTGGCTGAGCCTGATGCACCCAACCACTTTGACTATGATGCCAAGATCGAGGAATTTTTCTTCGACCGCCACCCTGGCGTTTTTGCACATATCCTTAATTACTACAGGACAGGTAAACTACACTGCCCGGCTGATGTCTGCGGGCCGCTCTATGAGGAGGAACTGGCCTTCTGGGGAATTGATGAAACAGACGTGGAGCCATGCTGCTGGATGACATATCGCCAGCACCGGGAGGCAGAGGAGGCCCTTGATAGTTTCAGCGGGGGGGGCCTGTTAGACCTGGGGAGCGATGATCCCGAGCCAGAGCCGGAGCATGCTGAGGATGATGTGGACGAAATGACAAGAAGGCTGGCTCAGGGAGACTCTCCTGATGCCAGGAGTGGAAGCCTGTGGAGCCGGTGGCAGAAACGGGTTTGGGCTCTGTTTGAGGACCCTTACTCCTCTAAATATGCAAGGGTGAGTCTCTTAAAGAATGTTATTGTGTCATTGTTGTTTCTATGGTGAACTGAAGTAGATATAAAGCCAGAAAAAAAAACATTCAAAAATGTTGGGGGGGGGGGGGGTGTAACAGATAATGATGCATTAACAGGAATAAATTTGTAAATTGGTCTTCCTCTGCTCCTTGACTGTGAAATAAAAGTGAGGGGGTCTGAGGGGAGGTTGTAGAAAGGCTTTTGATGACCTTGAAATTGGTCTCCTGAGGGTCTCCACAGCAGGTCCATGACCGTGCACAAGGAAGAAGGAGGAGGGATGTGGGGGAAATGAACCAAGTTAATTTGAAAAAGAAAGAAAAAAAATTGTATAAAAACTATTACTTCCACACTCCTGCATCCTGCTGGAAAAAAAATAAGGAAACTAATTTTGAATCTCACAGGTCTTTGGGCTGATATTTCCACAATACAGGGATCCCTGGGCAGGCTGGCTGTTTGGTTAAATAGGTCAGCTACACATTAGGAAACTGGATCTTTGGCACCACCACATTTTTTTGTGGCAGACCTCCAGACCAAATTAGGTTGCTGTTAGAGGTGACATTTTTAGTCTTTATCATGGGCACTTTTCCATCAGCGTGTAATGCCTTCCATTGGTGACAATGAAATGACTTTATGCCTTTTTATTTATTTATTTATTTTTGACCACGAGTCCCTACAAATACTGCTGTGCTGCATGCTGCTTTAACAGCTGTTGTTGTGGCTGTAGTAATTAGTTATCAGGCCCCAATCCAGGCAGAGTAAACTGTATTGACTTGTTTTCACTCTTCCAGAAAGAATTATGGAAAGCAGTGTAAAAGTGTAAACCCCACCACCACCACCACCACACACACACACACACACTTCCAAATTTTAGTTTCTTTATACAGGAAAGAAGCAGAAGCTCAACTGTGTCCTACATTTAACAACAAGCATGACAAAAGCAGAGCGAGGATCGACAGAGCTCCACAAAGACAAGGCAAGAAGATTAATTAGAAGTGAGCCTCTGAGTTAATTACAGACTCTATTCACAGTAGATACATCAGTGGAAAACCCTCGCCACTGTGTATCACAGTAGGCCTGTGGTTTGCCAGCAACAGTGAGAATTAGCCAATAAGGAGCAAACAATCGTCCCTTGTCACCCTCCCTCCAGGCCACACTGTTCCTAACTGTCACGCAGACACATAATTTAGGTGGCAGTCTGATGAGATGCAGTGTTTGTTTAACAGTTGGGATTTTCAGAGGGCTGAGCAAGCCTGTTTGTTAGGAGGCATCAGCGGCCGACCTCGAAGTAGCTAAAAAGAATGAGGCTTTATCGCGCTGGAGTTTGTATGGTAGTGGCAGCAGTGTTGATTTTTGTGCTCTCTCTCTCGAGCCTCAGTAAGGGCTGTTTTCATTATTTCTATTGTTTTCTGGTGAAAAAAGTGATTAGTGCAACTTCCAAGAATTCAAATCACAACAATATTCAGATTACAGTCACGGAGAACAAAGAAAGCCAGTAGGTGATGATTATGACTCCAGTGTGTGCAGTTGGTTGAGGTCATTGTTTGCAGTGCGGTGGAGCTGGACTGCATTACTGTCTGAGGAGTACTTGTTTTTTTGCACAGCACATTGTGCAGAGGGGGTGGACAAAACAACAATATTATGCAATTTGATAAAACACCACCACTTATTAATGCCTTGAAACTCGCCAAAAAAACCTCTTACATCATATCAACAAAAGCTGAACGATATTATCTTGACGACTGTGTGTTTATTTAAGTCATTTCACATTTTGATTGCCTGCAAATGTCAAGTGCTCCACGTTCCTTTTGAATGCGTAAATGACAAACATTTTATACTGAATTTGAACACAGACACGGTCATGTTATATAACAGTGTGTAGATCCACATTGTAAACTGGGATGTTGCCTCTCTGAACAAAGAGGACAGCCCTGCTGACAGAAGTTGGTGTATCTGCAGTCAGCACAGCTTCCCCCTGGACCATCATACAAACATGGAAGGAAAGCAGGCATTCATAAATAGCAGTGATTTCCTCAGCACGAGGCAATGAAATGCCACTGATGAGCTATTATGATGAGGGTCTGTTTTCCATCTTCTTCTTATTATATTGTGCTGCATGGCTGTCGAAGTGGCACACTTTGAATGAAATTGACTGACAAGGACACAGCATTTCCCTCTCTCAGAGGACTTCATGCCCAGACCTGCCCTTTTCCGACTTAGTAATTCATTATTCCTCCCCGCTACTTAACAAGGCGCTGCATTAGTTTGAAAGGTACTGCAGAGCCTCATTTAAGGAAAGCTTCATGCATGAGCCAACTGCTATTGATCCAACATTTGCAATTCATAGGATCATCAAGCAGACGTTCACTCTTCCTGTGCACTTTTCTGTCCGCCTTTTGTCCTTCTATTGAACTCAGATTCCCATGGATGATAACGGTTGTTTCCCCCCTCTGAAACTACAGTGAAGAGCATGAGCACTAACACATACTGTAAACCAGTACTGTCAGCGGAAGACAGCACGAGGACAGGATTGGGATCAATACTCAGGGGACAGTACTGTATCTGTTACACCCATGTAGTATGAAGGAATAACAAAACCTAAATGTGAAGAAATTTGATCATCTAATCAATACTAGAGGCTGAAGTACTTTTTTTTCCCCATTAAGGGAAATTATGCCATAAAAGTCTGTCCTCGGCTCAGTGAGGCTCTCAGCTCACTGTAATTCCCAAGAGCTGATGATCTGGACAATATGACCTTGTGTAGGGAAGACCTGCTGTGGTGGAGCAGGAAGGGAAGAGCCCCAGCTAAATTTAGTCAAGGGAGTTGACACCAGTGTCCTGTCTGCTGCTGCTGTTGCTGCAGGCTCTTAATAATTATGTATATAGTATACCCTTGAAAATGCATTGACCTTGAGATACAGCAGATGGACAAAAAGAAAGAATAGCAAGCTTGCATTAATTGTCCCTTTTACAGATGGTCTTCATGGTCGAAACACAGAGCGGAGAGGAGTGCAGCTGGGGTGTCATTGCCACTGTAACTGTCAAACTAGATACCACTGTCTGAGATAATAGATTGAATTGCATTGTGCCTTTCTAAGAACAGCATGTATTAGTGTGCTCATTCTCCTTTCTGTCCTTCTCTCTCTTCTTTCTTTCTCTGCACCCTAAATATTTCCCGCTCAGTGGGTGGCTCTGGCCTCGCTGTTCTTTATTCTGGTGTCCATCACCACCTTTTGTCTGGAGACCCACGAAGCCTTCAACCCCATCATCAACCGCACCGAATGGGTGGAGGCGGGCAATGTTACAGTGCTGAACACCTACCAGGAGACTGAGACTGCGGCCTATCTCACCTACATCGAAGGTGTTTGCGTGGTGTGGTTCACTTTTGAATTTTTAATGCGAATAACTTTCTGCCCAAATAAATTTGACTTCATTCGGAATGCCCTGAACATCATCGACTTTGTGGCCATCCTGCCCTTCTACCTGGAGGTGGGCCTCAGCGGCCTCTCCTCCAAAGCAGCGAAGGATGTGCTGGGTTTCCTGAGAGTGGTCCGCTTTGTGCGAATCCTGCGGATCTTCAAGCTAACCCGTCACTTTGTTGGGCTGAGGGTGCTGGGCCACACGTTGAGAGCCAGCACCAATGAGTTCTTGCTCCTCATCATCTTCCTCGCTCTTGGTGTCCTCATCTTTGCCACCATGATCTACTACGCTGAACGAATTGGAGCTAACCCCAACGACCCAAGAGCCAGCGATCACACACACTTCAAGAACATCCCGATTGGATTCTGGTGGGCTGTGGTGACCATGACGACCCTCGGCTATGGAGACATGTACCCTCAGACGACCTCCGGTATGCTGGTTGGAGCCCTGTGCGCCCTGGCTGGTGTGCTGACCATCGCCATGCCCGTCCCTGTGATTGTCAACAATTTTGGAATGTATTACTCGCTGGCGATGGCAAAACAGAAACTACCAAAGAAAAAAAATAGGCATATCCCTCGGGCACCACAACCAGGTTCTCCTAACTTCTGTAAGACGAGCATCGGCTCCCAGCATCAGAGCCCCGTTGCGCATGACGATGTTTTCGAGATAAAGTTTCAAGGTAAGAAACAAACATGACACACTTTCTGATAAATTAGTTGTCTCATTTATTCTCTGTCCTGGAGCTGTCATATCACTATTGTGCTGTTTCACTGTTTGTCTGTTCCCACACTTCAATCGGCTGATGATTCAGGCTCGAGATTAAACAAACGAGTTTCCCGCTCAAAACAATCAATAAAATATGTAATGAAAAGCATATTTGACTGGATAGGAGAATAGAGAGATTCAGGCAGACTGTGAGTAATCTTGCTATTGATTTTGCACTTCTTAATGCAGTGATTCACTCCTCTTCTCTCTTAAGACTAACTGGGGTATGTATTTGTAAGATTAAGAACAATGTAAGTAGATGCTGGAGTCATTTGATGCCCCCTTGGTGTCGTTACTGCAAAGATATGTTGACCTTTGATTCAGTTTGTGCTCATAAACCTCTAAGCTTCAATAACAAAGCTTCAAACAGAGCTTCCGCAAAGGAGTGGAAGGTAAACATCAGTTATACAGGCAGTATTATTGAACGAGATATCCCAGTGCGAATTAAGGTAGCAGAACATAAAAAAGCAAACAAATATATATTCAAATATGTAGTACTTGAATTAAATAAACAGCATGCACATAAAATCAGATTTTTTTTGTTTTGTTGTTTTTTTGTTGTTTTGTTTTGTTTTTTTCTTTTAAGATTCTAAACTGAACGGTGAGGCAGCTAACGCAGCTCTGGCCAATGAAGATTGCCCTCATATAGACCAGGCCATATCCCCGGAGGAAATCTTCAGCCCCAGCGAGAGAGAGCGGCCCTGCTTCCTGGTCACCACTACTACTGAACGCCCCAACCACACAGGGGGCAGAGTGAGGAGGGGTACGTACAGTAACAGCCAATCACAGGCCCCCCTGAGACACTGACACCCTGTAGACCATAGGCAGGACAGCTCCTTTTTTTGCCTCTTTGCTGAGAGTTACACCTCAGTTTTTTCACAGGCACTCACACTCACACATGCACACACACAGACACAGACACACACACACATACAAACCTTTTATTACAGCTTTCATACACTTTCACAGCAGCTGCTTCTCCTCAATCATCCTGCTGGGATTTGTATATATTCCAATTCATTAAAACATGTTAAGCACAATCACCACAGAGTAATTGTCCAACATCTACATAATATATTTTTTGATACGTGCATAATGTAATACCCCTATTTATTTACAAGTAAGAAAACTATTTTCAAGATTTATATGATCTAGAATGTGCTGTCTTATCTGCCTGAGAAAGTATTTACATGTCACGCGTGTACCATGTATGTATATGTGTTTTAATGATAAATACCATGCGGAATCCTGACTTATGAGAACATTGCTTTTGACCATAACAGTGCATGAAGTGTCTTGCTGATGGGTGCTATCAGTATGGTGAAGGAGCACAACACAAATGGATGATAGCTAATGTCAGATATTATTATTAAGATTACACACCAAATTTAAATTTACAGATTTCTACACTTTAATAATGGAAGTAACTTCTTTTATTATTTTATATTAACGATATATCAAAACATTCCTCTAAGAAAGTCCTGTAAGTCGCCAGCTGTGTGCGGTAAACAGCATACAGTATGATATTCTACCTGTAGCTGAGAATACATTCCCTGCCTAAGGTGCCTACCTTTCTGAATTTTTTACGGTGTTATACTCCAAACCATTCCAGTACCACCCGGTGCATGCTGTTGTACTCCTAATGCACTCAATGCATGGAGAATAATAATTTGTCTCATGTCTGTGTTGACCTGTTTCTTTGGAGACAAAAACAAGAAAGCAACAGGTGTAGTATAACCAGTGAGGAACACCAAAACACTTTGTCATGGATTCAGTGCTGCAGTGTACTCAGAACGTTCTCTGTTTTTCAACTGAAGGTTATGAAAAGCCTTGGAGCCTTAACAGCATGTCTGGCATGAGCGGGGATGCCTCTGGAGTGTCCTCAGTGTCCGCCCTGCCCTGCAGCCCACCCTGTCTAATGCAGCACTCACATTCTCCCATCCCATCCATTATGTAGCATGGTTGAGTAGCAGATACAATGCCATTGGAAGGCCAGTCCACACTTCTTATATTTCCTGTCAGATTTTGCTTTCACACTTGCCTTCACACCTGCTTTTGTTTCATTTTTATTTTTGTTTATTTTTCTGGAAAATTGTATCTTAACTGTGCTTATTCTCAAGCTTCCCAAGTGTTCTCCTTGGGTGTGTCATCATATCCTAGACTAGAAAACATTGGCACATGCCACTCTGCATGGGTCACCTCAGTTCCAGACAAAGCACTGTTCTACTTCTTACCACAGGCTAACCACACTCTTTTCCTTGTGTTTACATCATTGCCTGTTGCTCTGTTGCTTTTGATCTCTCATTCTCTTCTGCCAATAACTTATCTCATTTGCTTTTTACTATTTTGTGAAAGAAATTTTCATAAGATGTAACCCCTGCCGATAATATGCTGGACATTAATAACACAAGGCTTTTAAAACATATCCAAAAGCTGTTAAGGGAACTTCTCTTAAGTGCTTTGTACGTTGCAAAGTAGAGACGTTACTCTGAAAGTGCAGTCCAGACAATGTTACCCGAGTGGCCATTAGGGAAAAAAAAATTGAACACGATGTTCATGATGTCCAATGCAATATGGAGATGATGACAATTCCTATGATACCAGTGATGAATACATCTAATGTCAACAGAACTAAAACTGTTTGTTCATTTGCATGAACTGCATGAGAAATTATGTTCAACAAGAAGCTAACTGTATCGCAATTACGTGTAAGAAAAAAAAAAGAAGACATTTTTCTTTCAAAAGCTTCTTAAGCTTTGTCATTTTTATGCATTTTGAAACAGCTTTACAAGAGACTCAGTCATAGCAGAGATTTTTATGTAGCCACCATTCTTTGCCTTTCCCCAAATTCATATATTTATTTTCTTGTATTTATTTGACTGGGGCCTCCAACAACAACAACAATGAAAAAAAAAAAGTAGTGTGATTTAACTTGAACAATCTGTCATAAAGCCAACTAATGCTGTTATGAGCATAAATAGTTTTTATATAAATATATTTGCTGGTAGTTATGAGTTTTTAAACAGTATCAAGAGACTGCAGCAACTTCTATTACTGCTGTGCTGCTAAAATTAAGGCAGGACTCATGAATTATGAAACAATGGTGCCTTCATATGTGGTGAGGCAAAGTAAAAGCGAGTAATAAATTGACATGATATTACATAAGTGCTGCCAGTGTAGCATCCTTACACTTTATTCCATGCTCATAACAGTGTAACAAAAGCTTTATTTATAAGGTGAACCTTGAACCTTTTGCACCACCCTCGTTCCCTTAATCACAGTAAAAAAAAAAAAGCCCTTTTGGTTATTGTTCTTATACTACTGAACACACACTAGGATTGAACCCTTAGGGGGACATATAGCACCAAGCAAAAAAACAAACAAAAAAAAAAAAACTTATAAGTCCCCTTTTGTATAACAAAGCACAAATTATTATTAAAGGGGAGCAGGCAATTCTACAGAGCCAAAATATATTGAGTTATGATCAGTCAGAGATGTCACAGTGACTCCTGCAGTATGTATGTCTATTGATTTAAAACATCAATACTGTTACTGTTACATGTATTGATACTGTCCCAATAATTATGCACAAGTTTTTCAGGGCACTTTAACAAATTATTATTATTTTTTTGACCAATCAGAAATGTTCATTTCTAGAAGAAGATACAGTAATTATAGCAACTAATCTAAGTTTTGTTTTTATTCTGAATGAGCAGAGTTTTACATTTCCAGTCATGTCTCTTGTGGTAATTAATGGATGTTATATATTTAAAAAAAAAAATTGTTCAGATTTGATGTGAAAAGATGCAGGTGAATTATATGCTCATGCAATTCAAGTGGGGGGGTCGGGGGGTCGGGGTGGGAATTTAAAAAAAGTACAGTACGACATAGTATGGGCTGTGGGTTTATTTGGAGAAAGGTAAATGCATGTATTTTACATTTATGCAAAAGAAAAGTATTCAAATAAAATATGTAAATATAAGTCCTTGCATGAAATAAATTTTATACACAATGAGCGTTTAGACTCCGTTTTTTTTCAACAGCACATGCATACATACATCTTTCCTTTCCCACTAGCGTGCGGCTAGTGTCTTTCCAGCTGCTGTTTGACCCTCTGTGTACCTCTGTCCGGGTCAAAGAGAGCATTTTAAAAAAAAAGTCACCCCCGAGGTGACTGTGAGAGCATGATGCAAAGTATACAAACGCATGACAATGACTGAAATACTGTACATCAATCTGTAAAACGCAGCATGATTGGGCATGTTTATTAACCGACTCAGAGTCCAACCTCTGCACACAGACAGTCCATTGGTGTCTGACGCCTTTCGCTAAGCATGGGACAAACATGGTAAACCCATGTTTACCATGAGGAACTAACGGAGCACATTTTCTTTACTCTCCAAGCCAGCGTCATTTCACCTCTCCCTGCACCTGCAGAGGTAGTCATCATCGCCATCATTTCCACCATTATACATAATTTGTGTAATAATTTATTTTTGTTATTGTTTTTGTTTTATATGTTTATAGAGACCCAACGACAGCACCGGAGCAGACAACCAACAGAGTCAGTTTGTGTTATGAACCATGGTGTACCAACCACTATGTGTATGACCCATAATGGCCCATCACCCACCTGATAGTGCTGTAGCATTGTTGTGTGTATTAGTATTTTTAAATGGGTGTGACAGTGACAACCTGTACATCACAAACTCAGCATAGATGTAGCACAGAGGAAGTTTTGTTGTCAAGCCTTATGTAGCTCAGTATATGTGACTGGTTAATGTGTTGTAATTTGTGTGCCTATTTTTGGTGTGTGCCAGTGCTGTAAATAACGCTTTTTGTGTGCTCAAGTTGTGTGTACCAATGTTTTTGAGTGATCATCAAATATTTGTGTGCTTCTTCTGTCCAAAAGAGGAAAAAAAAAATGTTGCTCCGATTTTAATCGCAAACCCCTTCAGCAAAAAAACCCTTTCACTTGTCACGTCAGCCAGACAGCCAACAGTTGAAAACAAGTCATTAACTTTGCACTGTCATGGTCACATCTTTGTAGACTTTTGCACTGTTTTGCACCAGTGAACTTTTAACATTCCTTTGATATGTTTTCAGGCATCAAAGAGATAACATCCACAAAAAAAAGGGGGAAAAAAAAGGCTCATGCTTTCAAAAGAACACCACTCTTACCTTGTATTAAAGAGGCATTAAAATGGCAAATTGTGCTGTTAGAAAATCGTGAATAATTCAGTTGGTGATGAAAATCTTATTTTTGCAAGGTAACTGGGACAAAGTAAGATTCTCATTTACTATATGAGGGCATGCAGTTGTACTTTGATTAACAAAGACAGCTCCTACATAAAATGCATTCTCATATCAAAACATAGGCATTTGGGTAGTAGTTTAATTGACAATCATGTATAATTGGATTATATCTCTCTTTTTCTTTTTCTTTTGGACACATGCAAATTGGTATATTGGTATGTAATACTAACTAATGCCAAACCATTATCCTCATCATACTGGACAAGTGCCTCTGTTACTTAAATTCTTCTTACCATTCAGGAGTATAGCTTAACCAACATTATGAAATAATATGCATCTTCTTTTAAATTAACCATCCGTCACCAGCACATTGAAAACAAACATCAGCTCAGTACTCAAAAGCACACAGACACAACAAGCACTCCTGTACTGATCAGCTCTTAAAGGCAAGCAATGAGCATAACCTAATTAAAGACGCAGAGTACAGATCCACTGTTTGTGTGGGAAAAGTTAGTTAGAAGGGACCAACTTTTTACCAAACAACTGCAAACACACTGCCAACAACTTGCTGAAATCTGCGTGCAGATCTGAATCTGCCAATAGAGCTGAGCATAAATGGGAGGAGAACAGTGTGCTGGTTTAAGTTTAAAATAATTAAAAAGAAATTAAGAAAGCTATTATCATGACACGGAATCAGTTACGCAACCAAGATGCAACTAATTTGTGCCATTAGGTGAGATTTCAGAGTGTGTGTTTTGAACACCGTGAATTTTGTGGTTAGTTATCTCAATAAGGTGTTCAGTGGTCGTTCTGATTGGTTTGTTGTTTAGGGATTTTTGTGTCTTTTTTGACCAATACATTTCAGACTTGTACAATAGTGATAAATAAAAAAGAAACACAGAAATTATCACTTTTCAGTGAGTGTTGATTTATTTTTTCCATAATCCCAGTAAAAGCACCTTAACATTTATTAATGTTTCCACATTTAACTTGCTTAAACATTTAAAGAAAAATCTTTCATATAAAAAAAAAGGAAGTGCAGACATCAGCTTTTCTGAGCGCTTCCACTGCCTTTGACAAAGGCACTGCCTTAACAACTGCAGTTGGTATCCAGGTGCTGCACTGCGGAAGTCCTCTCCTTATAAATATGTAGGTTGGGTCATGTCCAGTGGATGAGTTTCTTCCAAGATTAATGAAGTATGAAAGTGGTGCAAATGAGACAAACAGAAAATCAAATATAAAACAGACACGCAAGAACATTAATAAGTGATAGATCACTGGAAAAATGGGGGGGGGGGGGGAATACTGTTGTTTGCAAGTACATCACAAGTTGACAGAAATAAGTATGAAGTGCTGTGATTGCTTCATGACAGTCTAGCCCATCCCTCATATGATCCGTAACAGCTTCGCTCAGGAAGACAAACATGCCAGGTGCACCAGCAGCTACAGGGACGACCAGATCGTGCAAAGCAATTGGCCCCATCATGTCCATCAAAGTGACGGCACGGCCAGAGAAATTATGGCCACATGAAACATAGCTCACCCAACCATACAAGAGTATTTATGACAATTGCAGTTTAAAGTGTGACCTCCTTCAAGTACCTCAGGTAGCCTTTTAAAATGTGAAAATTACTGGTGAGTCAAGGGCACTTAAAAATGATCGCATGTGGGCTTTACAGAGCACCGATAAACCACTGAAACAGAAATGTGTTAACTCCCCGAAGCATTCTCTTTTTATAGCCTCTGATTGTCGTGCAGATTAAATGTCCCTGCTCCACCGCTACTCAAGCGGTGCAGAATTTTGTCTTGAGCCAGTCGTCGCAGCACACACCGCCATGGAGTGTCCAGCCCCACAGCCAATGAGAAGCGGTCTTAGACCAGGAACAAGTTGTGGATGAAAGACGTTGACCTGCGAACCATCTCCGCACATTCCATGTTCATTCCAGCCCCATGAGAGGAGACACCCCCCTGAAAAGAAGAAGGTTCATGGGTCAGTGTAGCTCACAGGAGAGAGAGTTGGGGCTGGAGCATAGTGTGTAAAACGTAGGCTAAAATCATCAACCTGGACAAAAAACAAAACAAAACAAAAAAACTACTGGGTGTAAAACACACACAAACACACACGCCGTTTCTCTGTTCCCCAGGCTGACACTTGGTCAATAATAAAGCCTCCCTGCTCTTCACAGCTGGAGAGCTTGTTAGTGGGTGTGGTCAGGTCTGCATCACCGAGGAGACACGTGCCATGGCAACACAGTTACCTAATAGGCTCCATTACCATGGCAACAGAAGCGAGCTTGCTTTCTCAAGGGTAACACATCTTCAAGCTCTCCCCATACTGCAGTTGTGTGCCTTTCGTGCCATCTTTTCATTTATTTCATCGAGTGGTTGTCTCGGTCACTGTCTGCGTTTTCACCCGTCTCCGAAAATCAGCAGCATTTGCCAGAAAGACACATATGTTTTCACCAGTTAACAGACCAAGATACCATGCCAGCAGCTTATGTCAGTGTGACAATTTGCCAGAAAACGGCTTATGCATTACAAACATACATGTAGCCCCGTCTTCGAGACAGTGCTTGTATTTACAACCGGACTGACATGGTCTTCAGAAAGCATCCTATTAGTGGACTAAATGTGTTGAAACATTTGGTTCATTGGGAAAAAAATATCCTTATTTTGGTGCTGTGCTTAATTCATGGACTCACTGACTGGAGTATAGCACATCAGTGTTTCCATGGCAACAATGATGTGTCTGCACAATATTCTGCACAACAAAAGGATAAAAATCAAGAAACACAAACCAAAGGCCATTTTCACATAAACAAACCCTGTTATTTGTTTTTAAATTTGTCAGTTTCAAATTTCACACCAAAACATCGACACCACAGTGACACAGTCTGTGGAGGTTGCCTTTTTGTAGCGTGACTTACATCATTCTACAGATACAGATCTAATTTAAGGTGTTTATGCTTCTACAATCCCATTAAGTGGAAAATGTTCACGTACACCAAAATCTTTCCTCAGATTGGATGAGCTGTGGCCACAGTGTCTTTGAGCCAACTCCCACCTCTGACCACCGCTGATGATTTTCATACAACAGGAGAACTTCCTCAGGTGCTAATGGGCATAAGCAGGCAACAGATATCATAAGCAGCATGCAATGTTCTCCGTTCCTTTCCGCCTGACCTACTTCAGCACCAGAAATAGCAGCACTCAGGTCTGTGCTTCCAATCCTGTTTTGCTATTTCATTGCTCCTGCCACCACACTTGAGACAGGAGGAGGAAAAGAGGTGAGCGTGGCAGAAGAGTGAGATGCTGGAGGTTCAGATGAGCTCTCCCTTTGCTGGTTCTGCCTTCACAGCCCATAACTGAACTTTTGCAAGCACAGAGCAGCGCTTCTTGAGGCTTCTTGTTACAATGACAGACAATTTCCAAATTAGAATCACATATCCATTATCGCTATCCTGACAATTAGTGAGAACTACACAAGTGAATGGCTTGGTGCTGGCAGAGACACCAGCGATGTTCAATGTTTCCTCTCTAATGGAACCCTGCGCCTGCATCTCAGTGCTCATCTGTGATATTTATATTCATGCTGATGTACACAAAAAAAAAAAAACTGGGTCAGTGTTCAAAAATTTATGTGAAAATTTTTACTTCCAAAAATGGTTTACATGTCTAGCTGGTGAACAGCAGAAGACTTTTGGCAAGCCTGGAAAGAATAAAAGCCCATTTTATCTGATGAGGGATCACAAACAGTTAAATATGCCTATCTTTGCTTAGTTCTCTTTGAGGGATGCACGTGAGCGTGCAGCGTCTGTTCAGCGGTTATGCGGACAAAGAGAGATCGCTCTTCAAACATACGACTGGAAAAACTTGCCTGTAAATGGGCATGCGATTAATGCGGCTCCTTTACAGGCCTGTTCGGATAATTGCTTCTGTCAATGATATCCATCTATCCATGCTGTAATTACATCCTGATGCAAAAGCCACTAAGCAAAGAGCTGACCTCAGAAATGCTCTGCAGCTTTACAAGGATTAATTGTTAACACTGTAATGTATTAGACAGCTCCCTTACTAACTCTTTAGTAGGGGTGAGGACAGCTTGAAATAGTTTAGCCTCACCTATGTGCATTCTACATTACTTTACGTAGACAGAGCTAGAGTCATGTCAGGCCAGTGAGGATGTCTCTTATTTCAGCCACAAGTACTTAAAGAAACCAGTAAGTTCAAACTTTGCTTTTAATTTCTCATAGCTTTTTTTTCTGTGTAAATGCTGAGTGCAGTTGTGTATTATATATATATTAAGTTAGGATAAAAGTGAAGAAAATGTAAGACACACTCACCTACAATAGCAAGGTTATGTTCTGATCCACAAGAAATCTGTAGAGAAAATGATTTTAAAATACATGTTGAAAAGCAGACGTGCAGTTTTGAGACTGTAATATTCAAGAATTGGAACAGCATTTTATTTAATCTAAACCGCCTCTAAAAATGAAATAAAGTTACAAGATAAAGTCACCCATATTTAATTTTAAAGTACAAATGTTGATAAGAGCATTAGTGATAGAATACCTCACCACACAATGTAAACTGAAACTATAGCAGAGAACTGATTCATAACTCTTAAAAGCCACTGCCGGGGTTGCTGGGGGAGGTAATGTAGCCATTTCAGGATGGCTTTACAGCCCTGCCCTTTGTTGACCAAAACCTTTTAGAATTTAATGGCCTTTTCTCCTACTTCCCCTTTCACAACTATGACAGGAATTGAGAGGACACATTTAAATGCTAATTGAATACCGAACAAGAGAACCAGTCTTTTCAATGCCTCTTAAGATTTCTATAGGCTTCTTGCACAGGCAGTCTATAAAACTGCCTTTACAGTACTGTGCAGAAGTCTTGAGTCACTCCTCGATTCTTTGTATTTTGCTTCAGACTTTCTAGTAATTTTTTTTTTTTAAAGTGCTCTTGAGCAATAATTCTCCAGGCTTTCTGAAGGTCTTTCAAAGTTTTTCTTCGGACATTGGCTGCTTTTTCTTTTTTTACTAATTTTCAGTCCAGTGCATGTACCTGTCCATTTTCAGAGGAATGTTATTGTTTTAAGCAGTGTTGTGTCTACGCTTAACAAACAGCTTAGCAAAGAACCAATTTTAAACTGTATCTTTAGTCTCTTTGTTACAAGGAGCCTGTTGCAAAAACAATTTGTTCCAATTTCTTTAGTTAATAACACAGTCTGACAGGCATAAAATAATATTTTTGCACCAACAAGGTGATTCCCAAAGAGCTATTAGCTGAAAACGTATCTCAGCATGGTGTGCAGTGTCCTTAAATTTTTGAGGAATCTGGATAAGAATCAATTTTTAAGGGAGGAAACAGGGAGAAAAGGCTGGAGTATGACAAATTACACAAAAGCTGGACTGAAAATCAGTGGCAACAGGTCTGATGGAGTGATGAATACAAATTTTGGTTCAAATCATCATCAGTATATATGGAGGGGTTCAGTAGAGAGGCACAACAGTGAGTGTCTACAGCCATCTGTAAAACACGGTGGAGGTTCTGTCTTGTTTGGGGCTGCATTTCAGCCAGTGGTGTTGGAGATCTTGTCAAAACTGTGTTTATGTGAGAAGTGAAAACTGCCTACACTAATAACCAGCAATAAACATACGATCGGATTTCGATCCACCATGCAATACCATCCGGAAAGCATCTGATTGCCATGGCTTTATTTTTCAGCATGACAATGATCCCAAACAGCAAAAACTTACCTGGATAGAAAAACAAACAATGGCGCATTATCAGTCATGGATTGGCCTCTCAAAAGCCTGGATGTCAACATTATTGAAGCAGTGTGGAACAGTGTAGAACAAAAGGCAGCCAACATCCAAAGAAGAGCTTTGAATGTCCTTCAAGAAGCCTGGAGAACTATTCCTGAAGACTGCTTAAAGAAATGACAAGAACGCTGCCTCAGAGAGTTCAGGCTGTGTTGAAGAATAAAGGTGGTCACACCAAATACTGACTTTCAGGCTCATTAGAATTGTAAAAACTCTGTTTTTTGCCTTATTTACTTTATTTCCATGTATGTTTGCACGTTTCAATAAACTGCTGTGTCTTTTTCCCATTTTTCTAGCCAAATATAAAGAAATGAAGGATGGCTCAAGACTTTTGCACTGTACTGTATATAGCAGTGTATTTGACAAACCACACAAGCCATTAACAGAAATAGGCCCACTGAGTTTGTCCCTCAGTAATGTTCACATGGCTCCCATCTGGCACCAACACCATGTCACAGTCAAAGTCACTTAAACCACCTTTCTGCCCTAGTCTGATGCTCGGTTTGACCTTCAACAGGTCGACCATGTCTACATGCCTAAATACACTGAGTTGGTGCCATGTGATTGGCTGTTGGCAGGTGTACCTAACAGAGTAGCTAGGGAGTGGATCTGTACAGTGCTTTAACACAATAGGGCAGGCTGAGTGATTCATATCCCACTCAGCCAATTCATCTTACTTTATGCTTTACACACACAAGGTGACAAAGCTTTTACATACAGTGTTGCTGCAGCGATTCGTGCACAGCAGCTGGATGCAAAAAGCACTTGTTCTTATTTGTCCCTCACATCCACTTTATTGGCAATGACCATATTGTCACCATTTAGAATATCGGTTAACTGCTGCTACTGTGTTTATATGAGAAGTGAAAACTGCCTACACTAATAACCACTAAATTTTTTCCCTGCTGGACTATAATGCCAGTGTGAGCATGCTTTGTACGCAAGATATAATGATGCAAATCATTAAGCACCTTCTGTTCAGGGGAAACGTGTTTCACCTCATACTAAACAATCAACAGCAACAGCTTTGTTTATCTGTGGCTGTCTGCTGCCTCCTGCTGGACTGCCACAGACCTTTTCAAACTAACATCCACAGAACTATCCCCAAGACTAACAATACTAAGTCTAAGAAACATTTAATTCTTATTGACTACAGCATACCTGCAGGTTATGCCATCTGGAGAAGTGCTAAACACTCAGATGTCCTACCTGTGTTGCCCCATGGAGGTCTTTAACCTCTGCAGGGAGTCCAACCTCCTGGCTGCTACCTTCTGCTGCAGGGCCAGCTGACTGCTGCTCTGTGTCCTGAGTGAATAATATTTGGCGGCCCAGCTGCCCATAAATTCCTCTGCCCCATGTGAACACTCTCCCACTCTCTGAAACACACAATTACATTTTTTTCAGTTTGGGTATCTGTCCTCTAAATCCTGTAAAAACTATTGAAAATCACAGTAAAGTACCTGTCTGAGCAACAATGTGAGTCCAGCCGCTCCACACATTTATAACTTTTTCTCTATCCAACAGAGATCTCTTCAGAAGAGTGGGAGAAGACAGGAAGGGCTCTGTTGAGGTCAGCTGACTGTACTTGTTGCTTCCCCACAGAAACAAATCGCCATCTTCTGCACACACGACAGGGACAGCATTACTCTTCATCACAGCACAGGCAGCAGCAGAAAAGCAGAACAGTAATTGAGAGGCTCTGGTGAACTAATTACAGGACAACAGGGAGGGCAGACTTGATGTATGAACAAGAGGTTCAAGACAGTGGTAGTGCCTAGAAGTGTAAATGCTCCCTATAAACAAGCAGTGCAAAATTCATAACATATCTACTTTCAGATTACAGCATATAAGCAACTCTGTACTGCCTTACCTGTAAGGCACACGCAGTGTGCTGCTCCTGCAGTTACTCGGTGTGATCTTCTTTGATCCAGACCTACAACAAAGGCATAAATATCAGTCCTATCTATAAATCACCACTAGTATAATTAATAAGCAAATGTTTCTGCTTAGTACAGTTTATGTTACCTGGTACCAGAGATGGCACCTTAGAGGTAAGGTGTGATGGAACAGCATGTGGACTGAGTGCTCTCTTAGCATAAGTGAAAAGACCAGTTCCCCACTGATAAACACAGCCCGAGCCTGAAAGCCAAACAGAATTACAGGATTTATGGTTTCACAACCAAAAGAAAAACAGGAGCAGTCAGAGCCTGCATATCTCCACCGAGGCTGAAGAGCCCCTCCACACCAAGTATGCATTGAGTCCCTGGATGCAGAAGGATATCTGCATCCAGACTGGTGCTGTCTTACCAGTAACAGCGAGTGAGTGCCGGAGTCCTGCTGCTACACTTACTATTGGCTCCTTCAGACTCTGATAACAAACAGCACAATAACATCTGGCTTAATTAAAGTGATTTAAATGACAGGTAAGTTAAGATAATTTGCACAAATCTAGATCACTCAAGATGTATTGGATGCACATAAAAGCTTTCAAGACCTTGACATTACTACAGAAAAACTGCACTCCCATGATGTTCTCACCTCAACAACCAGAAGATCTGCAGAGTGTGTTACAGTCTGTCCAACACCCAGTTGCCCAAATGCATTGGAACCACATGCCAATAACTGCCCACAATCTGAGAGTGCGATATAAGAAGAAAAGATGTATGCCTTTAAATGAGACGTACTGAAAATTTTAACTTTTGGTGGGTGGAAGATAATTCAGGCGTCTTGCGTTTTTCCCCATTCTTGCTGTTTTTCAGCTATGGTCTGCTTAAGTCCCTCATGCAGTTTTAAGTGGGTTGGATGTGTTAAAATGTGTTTGCTTTTTGGACAATATGGCTCCAAATTCATATAATGTGGGTTTTATAACTGACACAAGAGTCACTTTTTTCTGGGAACTCATCTATCATAATGGTCCGAGGGTGATGTATCCGCACTTTTTAATATATCCCAGCTACAGCTGTGTATAAAAACTGATAATTCCATAAAAAGCATTTATACATGAAAGAAGTAATTACAGCAACTCCAAGCTGCAGAGATCAACCTCACATTTGTTCTGGAAGCAGGCCTGAAGTATGACAGAATCTGCTCAGTTCAGAAAGGAGAAACAAAGCTTACCCCTAGTAAGCATCCAGGGGACAAAGAATTAAGCCAAG
Source organism: Cichlasoma orientale (assembly GCA_034780415.1). NCBI lineage: Eukaryota > Metazoa > Chordata > Actinopteri > Cichliformes > Cichlidae > Cichlasoma > Cichlasoma orientale. The sequence continues at coordinate 205,393 of JAVDPK010002769.1, read as the reverse complement.
CACAAATAGAAATGAGCATCCCTTCCTGGTGTGAAATGGTGCTGGGTGCTCACCAGTGAGAAGAAGAGTAAAATCCCAACCACAGGCAACATTTGTGACTCTCCGATTCAGGATTGGGCAGTGCTGAAGAGTTGAGATTTCTGCATTGTGCCCAAGTCCCAGCTGTCCTTTGTTATTCTGCCCACACACAAACACCTCGCCACTCTCTGTCCAGCACAACAACATAGAAAAAAAATCAAAAATTTAATTCAGATGTTTGATTTTTGTTTTGGAACAGTAACACCTGCACACTGACACCAAACATTTACTTAGAGAAGACTGGAGCTCTGACAAGAGTGAGCTATGAATGAGCTAGTAATCTTATATGAAATAGTATAAGCAGTTCTTTCTTCTTCTGTTTGCTGTTGGATTATAATTGTAATTTTTGCATTAAACAGCCAGGAGGAGGCGCCACGTGACCTCTTAAAGTCTTTCTCACGTTACTACACCAGAGCGAAAACATCCTGATAACCAGGTGGGCTGAGTTGTGTGTTTAAAACGGGGAGAACAATTACTTACCGGTAATAACTACGGAGTGTCCTCCGCCGCCGCTGATGGCCCGGACTGCCCTATTCTGTAGGGCAGCAATGTTAGAGAGCCGGGGCGAAGCCTGGTCCTCCACATGTCCCTGTCCCAGCTGCCCGTAACTATTGGCTCCCTGACAGAAACAGCGCAGCTCAATAACTGTATATGACAGACCAACAACTATAAGTGTTCAGGTAACCGTGAACCAGATGTTAACATCTGTTTGTTGTTGCAGCACTTGTACTCACAGCTAGTTTTTTTTTTTGGACGCTAGTTAAGCTAACTTTAGCAAAAGCGCTACGTTTACGTTCCCAGATAAACTGTCCCTTTGTTGGTTGTGAGTATTTAAATAAAGGAATTATACAGGCAGAAATACGTAACGTTTACAATTTAATGTCGACTATAACAAACTTACCCAAGAGTGTAAACAAAACTCCAGCCGCGAGTGTGTTTCCATGGAGTAACTGAGCCAAACACTCCCGTATGCTTTGCGACACTGTCGTGAAGGTAGTACTAGAAACGGATATGACTGACAAAAGTTTCTACCTGACTAGTTTTAATTTTGTCACAATATAATATCTAAACATATCTATATAGATGTAAAATAACTTGTAAACTAACGGGTGGAAAAATATTAAAAAGCCTCATGCTTTAAATATAAGCTGCCGTTTAGTTGTGTAATTCATTGAAGCTATATGAATGATAAGAAAATGTTTTAATGTGTTTATTTAGATCAGCTTCTTAAGCAGAACAGCAAATTTAAAATAATAATAACAAACCTGTTTGTGGGCTAGTTTCCGAACCATCAGCCATGTATTAAAAAATAAAAATTCTTCTCCCTTTAGTGGTCACCACATCTGCCTCCACTTCCCCCTATCCCTACCATCCCCCTCTGTCACACCAACCCTCTGCATGCTCTTCCTTCAGTGCATCCATGCATCTTCTCTGAGGTCTTCCTCTTTTCCTCCTGCCTGGCAGCTCCATATTTAACATTCTTTGTCCAGTATATCTACCATCCCACTTCTGCAGATATCCAAACCATCTTAGCCTAGCCTCTCTGACTTTGTCTCCAAACTGCTCAACCTGAGCTGTTCCTCTGGTGCACTCATTTCTAATCCTGTCCATCCTGGTCACTCCCATTGAAAATCTTAACTTCTTCAGCTCTGTCACCTCGAGCTCTGCCTCCTGTCTTTTTGTCAGTGCCACCATCTCCATCTGTACATCATAGCAGGTCTCACTACCACCTTGTAAACCTTCCCTTTCACTCTTGCTGCTATCGTTCCATCACAAATCACCCCTGACAATCAAATCCACCCACTCCACCCTGCCTGCACTCTCTTCTACATCTCTCTTGTGCATTGTTCATTGCTTTGGATGGTTGCTTCTATTGACTTTCATTCCTTTTCTCTCCAGACCATATTGCCACCTCCCCAGGCTCTCTTCCACCTGCTCCCTACTCTCACTAAAGATCACAATGCTGTTTGCAATCATCATAGTCCACGGAGACTCCTGCTTGACCTCATCTGCCAGCCTGTCCATCACCATTGCAAACAATAAGGGGCTCAGAGCTGATCTCTGAAATAGTCCCACCCAGACCTTGAACCCATGAAAATCGATACCAGTGCATTTCTTCTCCATTCCTCAGAGATCCTCTCACTCTCCAAGATGTTAAACAATCTGGTTAAAAAGGCCACTGCCTACACATCTTCATACCTCCACAGGTATGTCATCTGGACCAACTGCCTTTCCACTCTTAATCCTCTTCATAGCTGTCCTCACTTCCTCCGTACAAATCCTCTGCACTTCCTGGTTCACTAACCGTCCTCCATCTGTCTTCCTCTCTGTCATTTTCTGCATTCTTCAGCTCCTACTACTCTTTCCACCTTCACAACACACTCTCTTCATTCATTAAATAAATAAATTATGAAGCCAGGCACTAATTCAGTGTCCATGAATTGTCTTCAAGAGCGATTCTTGGAGAGTATTAGTTCTCTTTCCTGCTGTACTTTTTCTTTACTCAGTAAGGTGTCTTGGTTCTCAGATCACAGGTATAATTATTCCTATAACATTTTATTGAGATTTTGCAAACTCCAGCCTCAGAATAACTTATAATCACTTTCAGATTCTTTGCTGCCATCATTCTGCATCTCTGTCATCACCAGCAGCATCATCCTCAGGGTTCAGTAACAAGATAACATTCACAAGGAGTACTAAAAGTAGTAAGTCAAAAAATAAACAACTGTTTGACGTGCTGTGAAGACACAAAGGACATTTTTATTATATATATATTTAGTACATAGCCTAGTCCTAATGTCTACATTTCTTTACAGTAGAAAAATAATGTTTTGATTTCCAGAGTTCTACAATTGTATTCACTTCAACAGGAGGTATTCAAAATCATCACTATAAAGTAATCGCTGACATCGGGCCAAATCAGTCATAATCAATCACAAGAGTATTCTTATGACAATAGTTAATTAAAGGTGTCACTTTCATAATTTCCCTCAACAACACACAAAAGGGAAAATTACACACACACAAAAGAATACAAACAAGGTACATTTTAAACATTTCACTGAAGAGAGAATTATTAAACGTGAAGAAGAATGAAAAGGATTACAAAAAAAAAAAAGAAAAAAATCACACAATCATATACAAAAGCAGAGTTAACAATTGAAGGTGTCTGTAACAGCTGGAAGTGTTTCAAACATGAACTGAAGTACCATCAAAGCACATAAACTGTTTGCAATACAGAAGCCAAATAGTACCTCAGATTAAGCAGCTCTTTGGGTTTGTGAAATTTACTAAAGTTAGTGGCTAAACATACTTAATGCAAGTGTAAATAGTGTAATCTATGTAAACCATGCAGTGGAGACAACAGAACATTTTGCAAAAACCGATGCACATTTATTGTACTGGGAAAGGACAACACATGAGCAACATCTCTGTAGCAGTGTTGGGGATGACACAGCAGATGCTGACAGACTGTCGGTGTAGCTACAACTGAACTGTGCGCAGTCAGACACCCAGCTGTTTGTTCAGCCGGCTGAGTGCGTCACCGACGATGTCAAGCTCGTGTCGCAGCTCCTCCACCACACTGTTGATGCTGGGAGTGTCTTTTAGCACGTCCACACTTTGGGTGTAGGGGTTGTATCGAACTGTGAAGGGACGCTTGATGGTCTTGGCAAACTCCCTGAAATGAACACAGTATCTTCACTAAATAATATGCTATTAACAGTGTAGTTTATAGATCTTTTTTTTTACATCCTTGCTGGGTCTACATTATATTATAGTGTATAAATTAAATATGGAGCATTCAAGCACACCTCATTTTGACTTTGGCCTCCTCAAAGCTGTCTGACACAAAGTAGACATCCTGAAATGTTGTGATGATGCATTCCTGCTTGGACGTAACTTTTGGGTCAAAAGGCATTATCCTTGCATTACCAGAGAGTGCATGCTGCCAGAAAGAAACACAGAGCAGATGTTCAAAACACAACTTGATTATTTCATTCAATAAATATGCTTCTATATTGTCTCATCAAATGGAAGTTCATTATTTTGGGGTGGAATTTTATCAAGATTCTAACCAAAAAAAAGACTATTCTTCATTAAAATATTAGTGTTTTTAAAAGTCTTTAGGTAATATAATCCTTAGTGCATGATTAAAAGATGCCAAAATTAAGACTGTGTGTCAAGTTGCTGACTGTACTGTCCTGTTTGAATGTCTTTACCTTGAGCTCACTGATAGATGACAGCAGCCCAGCCCCATAAGCTCGCAGCTGCCCCTCCTGTTTGCATAGGCCAAACTCCACTGTGAAGAAATAGCACTGTAACCCAGAAACAGATAGAACACAAGCAATTAAGATGATTTAGTTGGTTTTTGAAAATGAAATATATGTATAAATATGATTTGATTAAATTTGATTGCAGCAGTGACACTTACAGTGGCCAGTTTTTGAACAGAATCATCTGATGCCCCAAGTGAAGCGAGACCAATCTCCTGAGAAAACTGGGCAAAGCTGGGCTCTGCGAGCAGCGGGACATGGCCCAGCAGCTCATGGCATGTGTCTCTTGATAATAAAAGATAGCAGAACATTAAGATCTGTAGATATGTATTAACATTTACATCACATATTAAGATTTAGTGTTGGATAGTACTCACGGTTCAGGAGTGTATAAGGGGTCAGAGCTGTGCCGCACATACTGGGTACAGTGGAAAACGCGGAAGGCCAAACCGGCAAGGAAGTCACGGGGGGACAGGTAACCTGCCACAGGCCTGATGGTAAATCCACTACGTTCTGAAAAGGTGGTTAAATTATGAATGATTACATCATTAAAAGTGAAAAAACAAAGAAAAAAGATTTAAAGCAAAGGAATGCTTTAATAAGAACTAAAAATTTACCCCTGAGGAAGCGTGAAACATCTTCCAGCTGAGGGATGTTGTCCTCCCGACATTCACAGTATTTGGACAGCAGTGGCAGGTTCTTCAAGTATTCCCGGCAGGCGTGGGTGGGGTACAGCTTGTTGAGCTCCCTGTACACAACACCCCAAGTCTTCACTTCCTCCTCTGTGAATTCAATACGAGGAATGGGATCTCCACTGGAACAAAACAGAAAAAAATCTATAAGCATCGTGATTTTATTCTTCTTCTAAAATAGTTGTTTAAATATTCTGAAACCTACTGTCTGTAGGCCATGGCAAGATCTGCAAAATACTTTCGCCTTTTCCGATAGACATTGTCCTTGAAACCCTGATGAAGAGAAACATAAAAATTTGAGAACACTTCATTTTAAAGGAGTTTTTTTTTTTTTTTTTTTTTTTTAAGTGAATCAGTAGGTTAATATTGTACCGGATGGTCAGCATCCAATTCAGAGCCATACATCAGAACGCGATTAGCACACTTATCCAAGTCTGAAATCTTCTTTGGGAACCAGGGTACTTCATACATGTCTAAGAAGAGAAGAAAATAGGTGTTCACAGTTTATCACGTTTAATATACTTTTAACACAGCATCTGAAGCTTATGCACTAACTGCTTTCTCACCTTCCTCGTGTAGACGGGAGTTATCTGGAGGCTCCATGTCCACCACATTCACATGCTTCCGAAGCAGGTGGATGATTTCATTCAGTTGCTCGTGGTTGCTGTCGCAATCCACAAAAATTTCAAACTCAGAGTTGCGTCTTTTGGATTTTCTGGATTCTATGTGCACAAGGTTCACGTGGTTTTCCTGCGAGAATAAAAATAATAATGATTAAAAAAAGAATCCTTTCACTCTTTAAGCTAACAGTGTGTTGCAAATAAATCATTCAGTAAATATGAGGCTGTACCTGGAAGAGTTTGAGTGCTTTTACAAGTCCCCCCACTTCATTCTTCAGGGAAAAGATGATTGTTGCTCTCCCTTTCTCTGATGAATTCTTCTTTTCGTTGTTTTCTTCTATTTTTGTGAAGGTTGACTTATTAATCTGAAAATTGTAATTTAAAGATGATAAGATTCCATCATGTTTAAGAGGATTCTTTTTTTTAAGTGGAGATATTAAACTTTTGGCAGCAAATCTAAATTGTCTTTACTTGAATCAAGCCTACATAATGCGCTTATCCATTGATTGGATGCAGAATTTCTAATCACCTAAGAGCATCAAACCCTCCAAAAGAAAAAAAAAATTGTATGAATGTGAATAATCAGCAAAGATAAGAACTGCAGACAGTCAGTCAATCTTGCCAGGTATATTTGTTACCTTAAAGGGAATCATCGGCTTTTTCTTTACATTACTAGTGTTAAAAATTAGTATACGCGCACAGACAGGGCTGAGATTAGGGCTAACCCACTCTCTTGTCCAGTTCAGCACCTCGGACAGCGCTCTCACGTTGACGCGTGCCTGTGCGCGCTGCACACGCCAGGGGAAAATTAATTTAATCCTGCTTCAGTGGCGCTGTAAGATGCCAGCAGCACAGAATAACTAATCTGTTTTGATTGACTCCAAAGTCTTCTCCTTTCACTTAGCTGCAGAATAAAGTATGCAGATTGAGACATTATGCGCAAAAACTTTAGATTTTGTTATCAAATGATAGGAACTTAATGCCGCAGTCTAATATTCAAATGGTTTAAAAAATGAGCGCGCCACTCATATGAAACAAAGTCAGTTAAATTATTTCCTACCATATTTCGCCTTTCGAGCATAGTGTAGACCGCTCGGCAGACCAGTTTTTGGTAAACCCTGGTCGATAGAATCCCTGGAAGCATTAGTGCATGGAGTCTGGATCAGGACGCTGCCTGAGGTCAACTTTTTGCGTCTCGGTTTAACGAAGATGAACTTGTCTCTGTCTCAAAGAATCGCCTTACAGCAATCTCATTTGGAGAGCGGGGAAGCCTATTATTAGCTCCCTGCAGATTGAAATCGCGCCACGCATTAGGGAAGCGTTTAATCGCTGCAGCGCGCACGTTTTAGGTCGTTAAGTGGGAGAACATTGCTTCCCCTTATCAGATACCTTTTTTTTTAATAGTTGTGAAATATATAAATATGACATAAAGAGCTATTATCTTTTTTATTGAGTGCAATAAATGAGAAACTTATAAAACAGATGTTTCTGCAGTTGCACGCTGCATGCATGGGGATTATAATTTGTGTAGCCTTTAATATGATTTAGTGAAGACAAATTGCCTTAAAAGTCTTTGACTTAATTTTTATTTTCCAGGTTAAGGATATGTGATTTTCCCCTCCAATCTTCTTATCTCCATGTTTAAAGCAGCTACTATATTTTCCTTGAGTACCTGTCAGCGTTTTTCCACGCATGTGCTTTATGGAGACATCACAGATACTGCAGGTTGATCGGTTTATCTTTTATCTCCTCTGTCGGTGAGGGGTGCACAGGGTGGCCACTAAAGAGTCTTTTATCATACGAAATTCAGATGTCTCTTTCTTTAACCCTCTTAACCCTTTGACGTAAATTACAGTATAACAAAACGGCTTAAATTAATCTGCGCTGACGACAAAGTGAAAGCTTATTTGATAAGATGACCCGGACCGATCTCCCCATCACTGTCAAAAAAGTGCTCTTTAAAAAAACTTCTTCACCCTATTAGTTTATAGCCCAGCAGAAGTGTTTATCAAAGATAAAAGAATTCCTTTAAAACATCACCCAGAATAATAATAAAAAAAACAAACAAACTACAAATCATATTCTTTCATTCTGTTTTTAAGTTCTTACCTCATTGTTCAGCAGTTTTTCTTCAAAGCCAAGGTTCATAGAGTCAAAAGATCTTCCTCTACGTGGTCCTTCGATTTTGTTTGAGTACATGTTAAAGTGCTGCTGTTTTTTTTTTTAATTTATTTAGGCTTTTTTATTTAGTTGGCTTTCCTCTTTGCAAAGTGGGGTGTCTAACCCGTGAAGCGGCGCGCTTTGGTATTTAACCACACAGAGAAATAGGAGGGGGCAATAACCTCACCCACAGCAGCAAATGGAAAAAGAGCAGCACCGCCCACATCATTAGGGGAAAGGGGTGTCTTTTAATTCACCCAAAGACCCGACCAGTCACGAAATCAGATTTTACTCAGAGAATAATAATCACGTTTCATGCCTATTAAGAAGATTTGCTGTAATTTTTTTTGTTAGAATTATTAAACTTTAAATATGTAAAATGTAAAATTTTGTTAGATTGGTACACAACAAATTTTTATTGTTTGGTGACACCTTGAGACCAAGTAAAGGTCGAGGTTTAAGATGATTTAAGTAGCCCACCAGCCTGCCTTCCAGTGATCCCCCCCACCCCTCCCTTCAAAATCCATTCCCCTGCTTAAGCTCCTCTAAGTTGTTGTACATAACAGACATAATCTGGATATTTTCCATTCTTTAACACAATGCACCTTTTAACAAGATCAAGACAGTAAGCAGAGAAAGCTTCAGAGGCCTCTGCATGCAGAATCAATGGCACTGAATGTGAGAGACCTCATTACTTAAACAGATAACACCACTGTTTACTCTTAAGCTTTAGTCACCTTACAGACAGGACAGGTGAGAAGTCTCTCGTCTCTTAGAAAGCTCTTTCAGCTCCTCACTGATCTAATGTAATGATACATGTGGCTATTGCACATGCTGTTTGTCTCAGGTGGTCCTGGCCTGTGTCACTCGTGACATGCTTTACACAACCCAAGGAGGCAGTGAAGGGAACTTCCCCCCTCGAGCCCAGATTTTGCTCTCAGATCTTGTGTATGACAGAGCTGGAGCTAGAACTGTCCACATGCATAGTGAATTGACAGTTTAAAGAAAGGAGTCACAATTATGTGGGCATTAAGTCTTCTCTGGTGTGCGGTTTAGTTGTTCAACAAGCAGTTGGTCATTTCCATATATTGGTCACGTACTGACAGCCTCTTCAGACTCGTACCAGCATGATGTGGTCATAAGGTTTGCAGCAAAAGAACGGGTAAACATGTTTACTGTTAGCTTAAGCTCCTTATTACTTCCATGTAGAAGATAAGCATTTCTGTGCAAACACAATATGCATGGCCAGAGCAACAAAAACACGTGCTGAAAAAAATGGACATTTTATCATATTACAGATGAAACAATAAGTCACTCAGCTTTTTAAAAGTGAGGATTTGCCAGTATCTATTTTGCTGTAAGTCACAAGTTAAATATCTCTGGGTTTGGGACTGTTGGTCAGACAAATACAGTGACTTTCACTTCGAGAAATGTTTGCTTTAAATCAACAAAGACGACAAAGACAGAGTGACAAAAATAATTCAGATTTGCATCGTATTTAATAATAATTAGAAGAATAAAATGTGATTTAAACAGCATAACAGAGGGAACTACAGACAGATCAGTAAAGAACAGAAATGTGAAATTCTTCAATAGTAATTTCAAGAACATGACAACAGTATTATTATATAATATTATAATAGGAAATAAAAACAAAGCTTCAAATAGTGTAATATATATAATAACACTGTCCACAGCAACAAGGTTCTGGATTTGAACCTGCTCGTCAGCTGCTCTGTGTGGACTTTGCATGTTCTCCCTGTGCGCGTGCTCTTACCCTAACCCTCCCACAGAAAGATCTGAATTAGCTGCAGGTGAAGGACAGGCTGCAGCCACCCCCGGCATCAGCTGTAGCTTAAACCTTTGTGTGTGTTCTTTGTTCTTTTTTAATATTTTGTCTGTTTGGTGGGCAACGAGTAAAGAAAAATCCGCACTGATTCAAAATGCCATAAAATATAAAGGAATCAGTGTTGATCAGAGCAAATCTGGCTGCATAAAATGCATTTTAGACCTCTGATAAATTCTTTGTATCTCTCTGCTTACACTGGAACATGTTGCTGGTAGTTAACGAGGCTGCTGCTGTGTAAAGCAATAAAGGTATTGTGGACCCTAGAAAAATGTTAATAGATGGAACCTTTAGCTTGCCTTTATAAAGTATTGTGTTTTGCCTCTTCAGCATGAGGAGAGAAAACCAACCTAATGAACAGTCTGTCAGTACTGCTCAGGGCTCGCTAATGAACTGTACCTTTCAAGAATCAAGAAAGAGGGTCTGTGCCCAGCACACTGAAGCCCATCCAAATTCACTCATAATATAATTTTCACACATCTCACTTTTATTCTGCAGAGGCTCTGGCCATGTCTTTGATCTCCTTGTGTCTTGGCAGCTCCTGGACCAGATCTCCTTCATTTAAAGAGAGTCAGAGGCTTATTAGAGTTCTTGTCAGATCCAGTTTGGAAAGCATCCACTTTCCTGCCTACTCCTGTCTTCTGTTAGAAATATATTTACTTTTCATTGTTTAAAGCATGTTTAAACAATAATCTAAACTCTTATTTATGTTGAGAAGTGGCTCGTGCTGCTTCTGCTTCACTGATCAGAGGGGAATTGACTCAAGGTGCTCTGAGACACTTTAAGCCAGCAACAGGGGTCAGAGAGTGCAGCATGAAGAAGACGGCTCATTGTGGTTCGTTCTTCTGATGACTCAGCTCTCTTGTGTGAACAGCAGTCTCTTGATAATTAGGATGCAACAATATAGCCGATAATAAACATCATTCTGAAACCCTGTAGTCCAGCTGAAGTCTAATAGTTATATTATTTGATATTATATCATGCAAACTGTGCAAAATGTCTTTTGTGAATACACTAATCGCACAAACCTTCTTCAGTTTGAAGGTAAACATGTATTTTTGGTATATTTATCTGCATGGGCATAACTTCAAACTCAGTTTTTCTTGGACTCTTACTCTTAGACTCGATACCGATTTCTTCCAGCTTTTGATGAGGCTCTTCATGCTCTTCTACAGTAAGATAATGAGACTACTCAACACATTAACACATCCGATTACAGAAACATAACCTCCTTTAGAGGAAACCAGCCACAGGATTCTCTAAAAAGCCTGCCAGGCTCATCAGGAAACCAAACGGTCCTTGAATATTTAACTGACATTTTAAAGGAAAATGTGACACGTACAAATCGTTGTACAAGCTCTTATTTCTGTGGTTTGTGACAGACGTGACTGAGTGTGTTAAAGCTGCATGGTAGCCAGTCTGTCCCAGTTCTGTTCCCTTTAATCAGAGGGATTTACTCACAGTGTCTGAGCATCAAGCTGCAAGAGATCTCTCTGGCTAATCTCGCTCATGGCTATGCCTAACATGAGCATTAGATGTATTAGAACTTACTACAACTCACAGAGCATTCAGAAAAAGAATAACACTGATTTACTGCAATGACAACGTACATTCATGTTACATTCTTCAAAGAGAGGTCAGCGGTTCTGCTCAGTGATACTCCAGCAGGGCAGATGCCACCTTTGGAGCACTGATTCCACCCGGAGTTTAGAAATAGATGGTTGTAGTACAGAATTACATTCACACTTTGTACTGTAATAAGTACTTTTCAGATATGTTTAGTATACACCAACAACAGTTACACATAAACAGCAAAAACTACACGGTAAAGAAGTGTAGCCTAAAAAAAAGTAAAATTTGTCTTTTTGTTTGGGATACAATAAGAAACACAAGAAACACTTATTTATGATAAAAGTTGGGAAATTATTCTGTTACAGTTGCCAATCAAAAAAATAAAATACAAAAAACTGTTACTCTCAATTAAACAGTATCTAATATGATAAAATAAGGAGCTTAAATACAGAATGAATGCAAGTATTTTGGTATGGTATTATGTGCCAGCATCTGTATGCTGGCATAAAGATTTTGTACAACCACCTACTATGCTGTGTAATTATAAATACATATCAACTGAGATTGCTGGGGGATTTTAGTTGTATCAATACTGAAGGTAGGAAAGCTTTACCCTTAACATTAATGCTTCAGTTGATTTGATTGTAATTTAAAATGTATCATGTATCGGTTTAAAAAAAATTATTGTTTCTAAATAATACAAATAATTAATAAAAACGTTTTTGGAATTTGTTTAACATGTTTTATTGAACAGGATCAGTGACATTAAATTTCTTTCAAGGTATATATCAAGAGTGAGCCTTTGCATTTCATAGGAAGGCTCATATTTGTGCATATTTGTGTGCATATAATTGAAATAATTGGAGTGAATTTAGTTTTTATTCTGCAGTAAGATGAATAGTGTTGATGCGATGGGATATCTGTGCTTCTTTTCCACTGCTGATTATAACAGCAGTGTTTGAATTTCCAGATATTCAAGGTCTTCTAATAGCACTTCATCAATAGAATTCCAGTCTTTCACCTGATCCTGAGCTCTGTTTAAACAACTAACTAATCAGAACAGTGAATGGTCAGCTTTCGTACACTTCCTGTGACAGGGCTGCGTCTCTTTAATTAGCGCAATTTCTTTCAATGCAGAGCAAACAACAGCATCTGCCACTTGGTGACAGGCGACAGTATACACAAGAACAGGCCAGAACTGCGCCCGTAAACACCTGCCGCATTCAGAACAGACGGGTGATACGTGACGCGGAAAATTATAGAGCATCACTGAGCACGTTGCGCATTTAATGGGGAACCTTTCTGAGCACGTTCTGTTTATTCATTGCCATTTCAGATCATGTAAAAATAGAATTATTTAATATGATGCAGTGGCTGTATTATTTTTCTGTGCTGCATCCTTAAATGCTACATGTTCACCAATACAAGCAAGTAGAAACCTAATTAAATTTTTTTAAACTTTTTTTTTTTAAACTGGCTTTATATATGACAAAAACATAAATTTCATAGGCTGATGTCTAACTGATATGAAACAAAAAAATTCAGATACATGAGACAATCTATTCTCTATATCACTTAAAAATAGAATGAATTCAATATTATATTTAGCTATCCAACCTTCATCACAAGCTTTAGACAAAAAAAGAGTGAGAGTAGAGAGCTATTTTTAATCAATATTTTTTATTGATTATAGTTTAGTCTCTTTTGGATGTTTGGCTGATCACCCCTCTTGAGATTCCTGGTGATTCACAACCTTTCTGCCTCTGCATAAATGAGATTCTGTGGGCCTGCACAGCATCCTTGCTGTGTATTTTATCATTACAATATCCTTTATTGATAAGCTTGTTAAAGAAGCACAACAGGCGGTTAAGACAAATGCAAATAACACCGCAGCCACATCACTTTTTGTGAGCAGGAAAGGTCAGAGGCTTTGATATTCAGGGATAACACGAGAGGAACGTTTCTTTGTGGATCTGTTGACAAGAGATAGAAAGCCAGGGAACTCAGGAAATGAACAGAAGGGGGCTTTGATTGCACCCACTAGCATCATGCGTCTTTATTAACACGCCTTGACCAGGTGGTTCTGAATAGGCCGGGCCTTGGAATCAAAGGAGAGGGGACGTGACACTGCACACGCATTCTTCATCCCTTCATTATCACTCGTGCTCCCCCAGCAACAACTGCTACAACATTCTGCACACTTGGCTCAATTGCGATAACCCAGGCTTTAGAAAACACATTTAAAATACATTTATTTTTATCATGTAGAGGATCAGGGTACATAGACAAACGGGCAAAATTATCAGTCTTCAAGAACAATTTCTGCTGCTTTTAAATTCCTTTTAATCTGTGGCAGTTTAGTCTCCTAATTTTAGTCATGTAGTCTTTTGATCCCACAGTTTATTGTCTGTTTCTTGGTGTATAAGAAACATTTATTAACCTCCAGATCTATTAAAGAGAATCATGTCAGATGTAATCTTATATATTTAAGGTATTATAGAAGTAATTTTACATGATGTGAACTTGAGATCAAGCCAAAAATAAACCACAATTCAGTGCAAGGTAAAATGTCAGGTCATTTAAAAGAACAGCACATTTGTGGGTAGAATTGAGCAGAAAAAGAAATAACTGACATTCAACATCAGGCTCAGATGGATCTGACATGCCTCAGCACCAGTGATGTGTATAACACACCATCTCCAGGGAACAGCATGCTGTGTGGTGTTCAGGGAGTCGGATCAAATCAAGTTGCCGTGAAGACTGGCAGACTGACAATGAAGTTTGGCAGGGCAGCAGGAAACATCTGGGCTTCACCCTGATCTCTGTGACGTGACACACCTGGGAGCGACGCTTCTAGACAGACCAGGGAGCAAAGCGCAAGTGCACTGGCCACAAGCAAGCTTGACAGGCCAAGCATGATCACACTCTAGCCATTTACAACACAAACAGGTTATGACGTCCAGATCAGCGCACTGGTTACCTCAACCTACGTGCATCATGGGTGTAACTGAGGCTCAAATCAAGAGAGAGAGCACGTTTTTTTCCCCCACAGGGTGATCTCTGCCTCACGTACACTCTGACAAACTCGGGATTTCCATTAGAAAGAGCGTTCTACATATCAATCCAAGCTTTAATTAAAAAGCTGCTATATTCACAGAGCCTTCCTGAGCTTGCTGCAAATGCGCAGGTTCTCCTGCTCTTTTCCATGAGTGGGCGAAATGATGCATTTGGAAACCAAATGAGTTCATTGTTGCCAGGCTCAAACCTTTCATCTAATTTATTGTCCTTACAAGAGTGACTGTCACCCTCTGGTAAACACTTGATGTTGTCATCAGCATTAGCATCATTACTCATATGCTTAAAAAGGTGAGTGTACTCCGTTCAGTTTATGTAAATATTTATATTTTCATGATATATAAAAAATCTGGGGTTAATAAAAATATGCATAATTTTAGGGTATATTAAGTATTTCAGAATTAAGCAAACAGTGTTTGGTTAGAAATTGCTTGTGTGTGCCTGACAATGAAAAAAAGAATATAGCCAAAACCATTTCAATAATCAAAAGGAGTGTATAATTACACTTAAACACTACTGATAAAAAAAAAAGACAATTTTATTCATAATTTTGAAAAGCGTGATTTGACATTATTGATTTTTGGGGGCCAGTTGGCTGTCTTCATAAAATGTCCCAAATTTAGTTAACTGAACTTCAAAAATATTAAACACCTCTTTACAGATTATTCTTGAGATTTGTACATGATAAAGACTCAAAAAAGCTTATAAAAACAAATCATTTTTAATAAAACACTCTCAATCACCAAATACAAAAATAGTATTTTGAAAAAACAAAAAACTTAAAACACAACTTTAATTTTCCAGACTTTGTGACATGCGAATAAATGACAGTGTGCCATTCGTGATGCTGTCCCAGTGGAAATGCAAATAGCCTGTTTTTGAAGCAGGATCTTTGGAGAGGAAATACTGGCTGCTATAAAAAGCAGAGGTGAGAGTCTGAATGAGTGCTGAACACTGATCTGCAGGGTGCTTCAGTCAGGACACTGTGTCCTTATCACATCTGCCAACTGGGGATCAGCCTCTGACAACACGGTCTGCAGGTGCTGAAACTGCACAAGAGGAAGAGGGGTGGAAACCTGATGTTTATTTTCCACAGGAGCTGTAGGTGTATGGCAGCAGTCCATCACACATCCTGATTGGACACGAGCTCTAAAATAAGTCTTTTGCTGTATTAATAGCATCACAGGCCAACAGTTTCTACCTACAGTTTGCATGTGCCACAACATCTGGATGAGAAATTTAGAGACAATTCAAGGAGTAATTTGTCATAAAGGCCTCAAAACCTAAAAAAAAACAGCTTATGTGACCTTTAAAAATAGTATAGCAGTATTCTATCTTGAAAAGCCCAAAGGTAATAAAGTATTTGAAATTCATTTACTTTATAATCAAATGCAATGTCTCACTGTAAGTTAACCATATACAAGCAGCACTTACTGAATTCTTAAACGTTGGAAGTAAACTGGCGGCAGCTGAGAGGAGAGTTTTCTCTGTGAGGTAATCTTTCTTCACCAAATCTGCAACTGTGTCCTAAAATGAAAAAAAATATCAGTTTTTAGGTGGCTGCATGCTCAAATGCTCTGAGCCAAGCAGTGAAAAATGAGCAGAGCAATTCCTATAATATTACCTTGTGAATGTTAATGAAGAGGTCAGCCAGAAACTCTGCAGTGATCTCTGCGAGAGTCTGGAGCTGTTCCTCTCTTTCATCTTCTTTGTTTGCACTCCTGTCTTTGCACTCACTTTGGTACTGACACACCCGCAAGATGCTCCCAACAAGGGGCAAACCTAAAGGCATTCACCCAAAAACACAGCAATATTTTCAAAAAATGGTAATATTCATTCTTCACGCAAAAAACAAACTGCACAGTAAACAAATATCCAACATCAAAGTGAGTTAAGCATTTTCCATCTCTGCATTGAGAAAATCACCACAGGCTGCACGTATCTCTATCTGACTCATCTCATCACACAGATTCAGTCTATCTTCATATCCAGTATTAATATTTAGGATTGAGTTGTATAAATTTTTTCATACCTTCCTGACATTTCACTGGGGTGCACGGTATTTGTGTAAAAAGGAAGTCACTTGAACTACAGATGTCAGGGATCAGCCAACTAAATAATAACTTAGCAGCAGAAACACTTGTTTGCTAAGCTGATTATTAATGCCATCGATGTACCACACCAGCAAACACCAACTCCCCTCCCCCATGGTGGTAACGGATGTCGTAAAAAAGCAATCAGATAGCAGCTAAAACCAGCTGAGTTATGCAGTATTTTGATCAAGAATTTGGACAGCTTTACATAGGCCGTGCCAGAGTAAACTGACATATAACCACTCGCCCAAAGCATCACCCAATAACTTTTAACACAGGCCTGTGGTAGTTAACTAACAGTGAAATACGGCTGCTGCTGCTGCCTACCATTAACCACACTCTATTCTTTCCTTTATACAATTTTATATTTCAGTTTAACTAATTACAAAATTAGTAACTAGGGACGCTCTCTTTTATAGATTACTGCTAAAGGATCCGATAACGCCCGCTGTAGCAGACAATGACATATCAGTGGCTGAATGTTAACCTCTTTGTTCACAACTTTCTCAAAAAAAGTTGGATCAAAACATGCACACAGATTTGTCCGTGTCAGCTGGCCCATGCTTATCAAAGGCAATAAACCTCAAACATGCTTAAACAGTTTAGTCAGTCCTGTTCCACAGCTCACTGAGCTCAGCTGAATGTTCAATGTAGAGACTGCCATCTGGTGGCGTTTTTGTGGAATGCACTGCAATAACTGGCTTCAATATGACAACAGCTTCATAGAAAGAGAGGTGTCTGTTTTTAGGATGGCACCGACAATCATCCCTTAACACCTTAATAGAATAGAAGTTTAAACTAATTATTCAATCAACAGCAGGATGACCACCAGCTCTGCTTTCATCACTTCCTGTGTGGCTATCACGAGGGTCGATCAGTGTCATTAAGTGTCTGCAGCCATCTGTACGGCAAAAGAAAAAAAAAGCAACTAAAGAGCAGCGGAGCTGTTTGAAAACTTACTGTTGCCGCACCACTGATCGTGACATCTGTAAAGAGCCTGCAGCACAGCAAGTGCCTGGACCAAAATGCTTTTCTGCTCATGCAGTATAACTGGAAGATCATTTGGCTGGCAGAGGTCCTCACACACAATGTCACAGACAAACTCCCATACCGATTTCCCCGGGCCATCAGAAGCAGCTAGAAGAAATAAACAAAGTCTAATTTTAAAAGGCCACACTTCCTCTTCTCATCTTGTCATTGTTTAAATACAGCACTTTGATAAACATATTTCAAAGTAAAATGACCGCCTTACCAAAAACCTGAATTCCCTCATCTATAGTGGTGAGCAGCTGGAGGATGTGAAGGTAAACCTCTAAGCCATTCGGACTCTCTGATCTGTGAAAACAATTAAATACTTCTGAGTCTTGACAATCAACCTCATCCGCAACATCATAAGTACAGTGTATTTAGTTTAACTCTGCTGTGAGAGCCTTCTAATAAGAAGCATGGCTGTTATCAATAACAATCACGCAAATGCTATATATAACAATCTCTCTCCTTCACTTTCAGGTTCCCACCTGAGCTGCTTGGCTGCCTCAATAAGACACGAGGTCAGCTCCAGATGGCTTTCACCATCCCGCCCCTGCTCCTCACTGGGCTGAGCTGTGATCCAACTCTTCATCAGCTCCTCATCAAGGTCAAACAATTTGTCAACTAGTTCTCCCACCTTCTCAAGCAGATCCGCTGTAAAACACATTGAATGGCTGCTTATAATAACAATTTTACAACACAGACATGTTACCAATAATTACAATTAGCCTAGCGGCTTGCTATGCCAAACATTATTTTTTTCATACAAGTAATCCGCTTATTACTGGAAAGAAATGTAATAAAAATGTAATAAAAGTAAATAAAAATAAAGTACTGTTTGTAGAACTGCACATGATGAAACAGAGGTTGGAGCGCACAGACGTCTGCTGTCGTATCCGCTGAAGCCACAGTGAACAGACATCTTTCTGAGAAAAACAGGTCAGCAGCAATCTGCAAACATCACGAGGAAAGATTAATATTTCTCTCTCAGTTTCTCTGTTTCACACATCTACATGAAGTGTAAATGTCACCTGCTTGTTTCCAAGAGTGTAGGAGGATCTGTGTCTCCAAGAAGCAGCAGCAGCACAGACCTGTGGACACACAGGGAGTTGCATTTATTAGACTGAAGTCCATTCATGTACCACATCTACAGAAGAACACTTGCAATTGGTGATTTTTGCCCACCCCAAGTCCTCGTTTTGGCTCAGAGTCACACAAGTGTCAGGAAAACAAGCAATGTTCCCAAGGATTCCTACACTAATTTCCTAAAGAAAGACAGAAAACATCAGAAATCAGAAATTAAAAGTATTGTACAGGATTGTATTCTGGTGCAGAAGGCTTGAATTAAAAAGGATTTCACTCACTGTTAGCCGTGGACAACGAGATTTGGCAATCACTCCTAGAAGAATATCTGCAGCTTTAAATTCCTGCAGAAAACCAGCCACATCCTACAAACAGGTGATAAATCATCTGTTACTAAATTTGTAAATATTTAATGATTCACTTTTGACTGTAAACCATGTTAATGGCAGGCAGGTGGATCCCAACAATACTTTCTCTGCTTTGTGATTGAATATTATAAATCCAAAGATAGTACAACGTTATAATAGTTACCTAATCCCAAAACAAGGTGTGATAAAACAATTTAGTTAACAAATAAATAATAAAGACTAGACTTCTGAAAAAAATTAAAACTTAATTTTGTTAACAAAATTAACTACAGTAAAGAATACAGATGAAATGTCCTTAAGTTTTAGTCTTTGTTGATATATCAATACAACCTGCATGTTTAGAGCACTATGTAAAAGTCTTGAATCACCTCTCATTTCGTTATATTTTGCTTCCAAAGAGCCAGACTTCCTTATAATTTTTAAAGTGATCTTGAGCAATAGTTCTCCAGGCTTTCTGGGCGTCTTTCAAAATTTTAGACATTGGCTGCTTTTTCACTCGTTTTCAGTCCTGTACTTCTACGGAACCTCTTTCAGAGGAATGTTTTTTTTTTGTCTCTTAATCCACTTAACACTGACCTATGAACCATTCAAGCACAAAAACTCAGTGCACCTAACTCAGTGATGAACCAATGTTGTGGCAACACAGAACAGCAGCAAAGAACCAATTTTAAATTGTATCTTTAGGCCCTTTGTTATTATCAGACTATCACAAAAACACATAATTTGTTCCCATTTCTTCAGTTGAACCTCCAAAAAATGGCAAAGATGACAAAGTTGGAAAGTTAAAGAAGAGCTTTGAATGTCCTTCAAGAAGCCTGGAAAACTATTCCTGAAGACTACTTAAAGAAATTACAAGAAAGCTGCCTGAGAGAGTTCAGAATGTGTTGAAGGCAAAGGGTAGTCACACCAAACATTGACTTTCAAGTATCTTAGAATTGTACAAACTGTTTTTGCCTAGACTATATATTGACATAACTATGAGTCAACTGCCTTCGCTGTGTTTGGCTTTTACAGTAATATGTACTCTCATATCTTGCCTTTACACATACCCGCCATATAATAATTAAAAAGACCAAAACTAACAGAGATGCTAATAAAAACTAAAAGTAAACATTTTAAAATGTTAACGAGAACGCCGCTGACGCAGTAGCTTATCCGCCTCACAATCCATCGCAGTTCACGGGTTACTGTAATGTGTGAAGAACAGGAAGAAAGTCATAGATTTTGTTGTCAGTGATTGGCTGTACTGCACAAACTACTGAGAATTAAAATCCACTCAGAAGTCAAGGAAGCTCACAAAAAGTCTTAACCAGGACAAATTACTCTAGTTCACCACTAAATTAAAGTGTTTTGATTTCAGGAGTATTATGGCTACATGGTGAGTAGTAACCACTGGGATTAAAAGATATGAAAATATAAGAAAGTGTCAGCGTATCACAGCATTGACAGTCTCACTGATCTTAGCATAATAGTGATAGGAAGGCTTCAACCACACCAAACTAATGTGCGAGCCGCTCCCTTCATGATCGTGTCCAATAAACTCATGATCATCACCATCTAACACGATACAAGTGATATGCATCATATTTCAAACACAGACTGCATATTTTGTTGGGGTTTTTTTTTTAAGTTATTTTTTGCTGAGTGATGGATTTCCCCATTTGGTTGGGTAGTATATTTTCCTGGATGTCACCCATTCAAATGAAACTATTCTCCTTTGACAAGGAAAACACAACAGGGTTAAACAAGCATCATGGCATCTTAGGGACAAAGAGAAACATTACCTTATCCATTGCCATGTCCCACACTCTACACAAATCTTCCTCATCGTCATCAGATAGCTGCACTGGACCTTCAGCGCTCTCCTCTGAATGCTCTGTAACCATCTGCAAGGCGATTTTACAGACATTAGGAAACGTTGCTGTAACCGTGTGCATTTTCCACTGAACCAACAAAATGATGCATGACTTAAGTGCTGGATGAAATGTGCAACATTTATCACTTCGTTTCCCATCAGCAGCCTGCCTACATTAATGAGACGAGTGAGGGTGCTAAAAAGCCAGTGCTTGCTGTAAACGGTGTCTCCAATGGCATCTACATCTTCGTCCTCCGCTCCATCTGCTGCGTCTGGGGGTGGTGATGGGTTACGGTCCATAACAGGAGAGCATGTTCCAGCTGGAGGCGATGAGCTCTCTTTCACCACTTCCTCAGCACTTGCCCCGTTAGCAGCATCGTCTGGAGAAATAAACCAAGGCACACATTACAGTTAGGGATGATGATGGCGATTATCAGCAAATAAAGATTAGGCGATTCTATTTCTGTGAGCGTAGCCAATATTTCTGTTGGTACAAACTTCTTTATCGTAGTGCTTGATGTAAAGGCTCAGTGATTATTCTGTTTCGATAATTTAAAAAAAAATTCTTTGACTAAATGACTCAAAACTAAAGTAATTTTACCCCTACTTCTCTTAATACCCTAACAAAACCACTTGATCCTCTGTCCACATAAGTAAGACTGTAGTTACAAATATTGGTGTTTTTGGCTTTACCAACTAAGAACCAATTAGACTTAAGCAGTTATACATGCTTTTATTTTGGTTAGACTACTCTAACTCCCTATATAGAGGTTAGTCTGATACCACTCATTATTAATTGCAAATGGTTTAAAAAGTATTTATGAAAATAGAGTATATAAGGCAAAACCAGAGTTTGTACAATTCTGACAAATATGTCCACTTTGTGTCCCTTTCTTTTAATTTCTTTAAGTAGTCTCCAATAATAATTTTACAGGCTTCTTGAAGGACTTTCAAAACTCTTCTTTGGATTTTTGCTGCTGTTTGTTCTGTTCTCTGTCACAATGATCCCACACTGCTTCAATAATGCTGAATAATCAAGCTGTTGTTAATCAGATGCTTTCCAGATGGTATTGTAAGGTGGATCAAAGTCTGATGGTACTTTTCTGTGTTCATAATTCCATCAGTTTTGACAAGATCTCCAAAAACCACTGACTGAAATGCAGCCCCAAACCATGGCAGAGCCTCCAGTGACTTTTACAGATGGCTGCAGACACTCACTGCCATCCTTTCTCCTGATCTCCTCCGTACATAATGAACCAAAAATTTCAAATTTGGATTAATCACTCCATAAGACCCGTTGCCACTGGCTTTAGTGAACAGTAAATTAATCAAATGAAGGTGGCTCAAGATGTTTGCACAGTATTGTAACTGGTTAATGAATTTTATTACTTTTTGAAAGATCTTTGGGGGGTCCACTCCAGCTGGTATTTCTTCACAATTTTGAGTGAAACCCAGCTATTTTCACATACTGTTAAGCCCAGTCTAAGGTGCCGTCGTGGTTTCTTCAAGTCCACTGACAAGGTTTTCTTATTTACTCTTTAAAAAAGGCTCCTGTTTCTATATGCAGGCTTGATGTTAATTGATTAATAGACTTATTTTATTTGCTTAGTGTACCTTTCCTTTTAATTTTAATTATGCTTTTGTTTATGTTTGTATTATGTTTTGCATTATGGCTATGTTATTATCAAATTTTAACTCGAATTACAATATAGGCTTCCAACAATTATTAAAATGAAGTAACTAAGATAACACAAATGATTCCTGTGCTGCTTTCTATTTTGCAGTAATCCTCTCCTTTTGCATTTGGCCAAATGAAAGTCTTGGTTTGCACACGACTAGAAAGCTTTTTGTTTTTTTCAATATGCATATACATAAAAATGACTGGACTTGACAGGCTCTGAGCGTTAGAATCACGGCATACCTTAATTTCACAGGTATTTATCTTAAACAGATTACAGTCAGTCTTGTTGCATCTGTTGTCTGTTATACTAAGTGTCGATATGGGTAAGCTAAATATCAAAAACAACGCAGCTGCAAGCATACCCAGTAAAAGGCAAAGGTGGTGCTTATAAATGGTAAATTTGGTCCATTTGACAAGCCTCAGTTAAGCTAACAGATACAATTCGCTATTAATGGTGGATTTCTATCTAACTTCAGGTGGCAGACATAAATGTGTTAACTCACCCATAGTGACCGCTCTTGCCTACCGTAATTAGCAGGTAAATAAATGCAGTATTATCGGATGTTTTTAACTTTTTGACCACAACGAGCTGCATGCATATTTCAAACAGCCTCCATTTAGCACTAGCGTGTTGCTGCGCATGCGTGAAGCGAGGACCAGCGCTTCCTGCCACCTAAAGGGCAAGTGAATACCGCCATCTGCTGTGCGCAGGCGGAACTACTGGTGCAAACATGAGAGAAACGGGGCACGCACTGGATTAAATCTGCACGAGCGTGTCACATTTTAGTGATCGTGAGTTTAATTTAAGGTGCTCCTAAAAATTACATTGAGTGTCCACAGTGCGCCAAAGCCGCACAGAGAGGCTCGCATGCATCATGTCCTCCTTCTGTAAAGCACGCAATACCCAACAGGTTCTGACTTTCCATAAATCGCGTCGAGTAACTGGAGGTCCATAGAGTTTGGAGGAGAGAGGAAGAGAATAAGGTGAATGCTGAAAAAAGTGACAATTAGGGATTAGGTCAGTCAAAAACAAGCACACGCTTAGTCTATTTGTAGCCAAGAGTAGTACAGTATCTTATGTTCACTTTCTGTGGTTGAAGGTTTTTTTTTATGCTTTTGCTTGAAGCTTAAATATATATTCATTTGGATGCTCACCCTGAATCGCATCATCTGTTTAAAAGATGTAACTTCCTTTTGTATGTTACAGGGTGGCTGTGGCTTAGGAGGGTGAGCAGGTTGGTGGTTCAATCCCTGGATGCTCCAGCATGCATGCCCAAGGATCCTTATGCAAGATCCCGAACCCGGAATTGCTGCCGATGCGTTCATCGTAGTACGAAGTACTTAGATATAGCAAAAAAAAAAAAAAAGAAAGAAAAAAAAGTGCTTGTATGAATGGAGACATGCTGTACAAAGTGCTTTGAGTGCTTAAGTAGAAAAGCTTTATATAAAAACCAGTCTGTTTACCTTTTCCTCTGTACACTGTTGTGTCCTATTATTAGTGTTCTTCAAGTGAGATTTGGAGGGTGCACACACACAGCGATGGAATTTATTTCCAGCTTGAATCATTGTTTCAGTCTGCTCCTGAGCAGCTACATAACTATTAAGGGCGTGTTAGTTCACATGAGGCAGTTTGTATGTTTTAGCAGCAGCAGTGTTGCTTTTGCCTACTTTCTACAAACAGAAAGGCTTGACCTAATATTTAACTTGGATCCAAAGGTTAGTTTAATATCAGTGTTCTTGTTGAAATTATAAAACATATTTCTATCATATTCACATAGCCTGCTTATTAACTTAGTTCTCATTTAATATAAAATCTCAAAATCTTATTAGATAATATAAATTAATAGTATTCAATTAAAATTTCAAGGAGGTCCAGTTAGAGAAAATTTCCTCAAACAACTCTCAGGAATGTCATGAAGTCCACATGCATTAATATTCAGTGCAATATATTTTGAAGTCTAAGAGTTGTATCAATGCCTGTATAGTCAAGAACTGGCTGTCAGTGTAATTCAGCAGTATTTCAGCAGTGTTTATTATCAATTTTCACAATAATCTAGAGGGTACTCTAATAATAAAATAATTAACTATTCTTTTCTCATTTCAAGTAAAATAAGGTTTGCATTCAAAACAACAACAACAACAACAACAACAACAACAACAACAACAACAACAACAACAACAACAACAACAACAAATGACATTGACTACCAAAAAGACAAAGGAAAAGGCTGCACAGATTGAAATACCTCCTCCATAAATACGAGAAAATTTGTGGTCTGCCTGTTGGTGACCTAGGATCTAAACCTAATTTTAACTGAGGGAAACATTTAAAACTGTACAACTGAAATGCTGTTACACTTCTCAGAGTCCTCATTTTAAATTCAATTTTTGAATATAATTTAGTTCACAGTAAATACAGTAAAAGCAATGAAAAGCCTGCATAAATATTTATAAAACATATTCAGAAGTTTGAATTAATATCCCGAGAGCTTGAGTTTTTTATTTGTTCAAGCAGTGTTGAAACAAGTGCTGAATGATAAATAGTATTATGTCAACAGGGACTACAAAATTGTTAAAAGACCCACCTCCAATCAAAATTGTCCTGGGATAATTTGATGAGTGTACTGTCCTCCCTGAATCAACACAGTGTACAGTGTCAGACAGGAATAACAATAGACTTTTCTCATGGCACAGCTGTCTTCCTGTGGGAGTGGTTCAAAGCCCTGTTTGCACTAAGAGGAGCTTTGCGTGCAAAATAACTTTATACTTGTCTGGAAAATATATATAACTGCAGATATAAAGGTTGCATCCCAGTCTACCTGTGGAATAATTGCACCACAATAAAGCATTTAGGAAAATGTACATTTCTTAAAATTAGTTTTGAAGAAGTATAATTCATAACAGAACAATGGTGATGGTTGGAACTGATAAATTTTAAAGTGAATCTCTAAGTCACCCTGATCACTCTTTCGGTGTCTTTAAAGCTGCATTTTAGGTTTAGTTTTCCTTGTTGATGATTTATCCCAAACA
Source organism: Cichlasoma orientale (assembly GCA_034780415.1). Lineage (NCBI taxonomy): Eukaryota > Metazoa > Chordata > Actinopteri > Cichliformes > Cichlidae > Cichlasoma > Cichlasoma orientale. Next base: position 179,937 of record JAVDPK010002769.1, on the reverse strand, counting down.
ATTCTTTAGCAGAAAAGTAAGCTAGGACTAAAATACATATTTTTGGTGGAATAGTTTCCTGGTTAAGTATGGTGAGGAAAGCAACATACTGCAAGTCACTGAAGAGCTTAGTTGATGTTGTTTTGTTGCTGATTATTTACTGTTATTATAAAATGTGCAAAAATAATGAAAAATAAAGAAATACTCAGCTATGACAGAGTGTGTCCAAACTTTGGACTTTTTTATTTTTTGGTATTGCATGTTTTGTTACATTTTTATCATTTTGGAAATTATGGAATGGAAATTATAGTGCAAGACACCTTAATTTTATAAAAAATATATGGAAAAAACTAATTAATTTTTATTTATTTTTAAATATTATTTTTAAATTTCCATTTCTATATGGGTTCTGTGGCACTTCAGTTAGTGCTAAAAGAGCTTTCAGGTGGTAAAAGTGGCTTAATTGCACAACATAAGTACATCACAAACCCATGCTCCAGAATGGGTGAGAGTCAAGAATTTTGCAGCTTAACACATACATACATGTATGTAAACATGACGCAGCAGGAAGAGGATGACAGTAACCAAGGATGTAGACCAGGCAGTTTATTTGCACATCCTGTGCAATTCATGAGGCAAATGCAATTTAGATAGTACAGTAAACACTCTTACCGCATTTTCAAATATTAACTTTAAGTAATGTAATTTTATGATATGTTGTAAAGTATGCTTTGGTATCAAATGAAAATTTCCTGTTTTTATTGTAGTATTTGATGTTTTTGTACAATTTTTATTGGACTGTAGAATCGCCCAAACAAAAGCACGTCACACATAAGCTGTGCGATTAACCAAATTATAATTTCAAGTATAATTCTTGATCTCACGATATAATCACTGCCTTGCAGTTTGTTTTGCAAAGATGTGCTTCTGTTTTTGTTTCAATGGACCTCTTTTCTTTCAAAGTTCACGTGCTGCCAGGCTGTTCACTTCATTTTTTTTCTACTTTCTTTTTTCAATTATATAATAAAGTATACATACAAAGAAAACTTTCAATACATTTAAGTTGTATAACTCCTATATTTAAGTTATCATGGTACATAATTGTTCTCTCAATATTGTGATAACAATTATGTAATCATGATCGTGACTTGGCTTGCTGCTGTAATTGAGCAGCCACTATAACAAGCACAAAGAAACAACCAAAACAAAAGAAAACAAAAACAGGACTTTCTGGTCACCTCAGGTTAATGCATTGACCAAGAAGAGCAACAAATCTGGTTGGGGCCTCCATTGTATGCTGGCCTCAGGCCTGCATGGTGTACTGACTTATTAACAGCTCATTTCCGTTAACTCTAATATCATTTATCAAGTTAATCTCAATTTCATTTTTATCAGCATTGGGATTATTAGAAGAATGAATTATAAACAAGGAAAGTTGAAGATAAAGTTCTCACAGATGACATTCTGTATATTATTGTAGAGTCTTTACCTTACAGTATAAAGCATTGTTCAGTGTAACTGACTGTTTACTGTGCACATGACAATAAAACGCTCTTGAATCTTGAATCTCTGTGTATTTTCAGAGCAATTATAAAATATTGCTAAATATTTGTAAGGCTGCCATCTGTTAAAACACATTGCTTCATAGGATTACTGGTGGACAAAAAAATCTCCCACGTATGTCAGAGTAGCTTTATTAGGAAAAAATGTAGACATAGTAATATTTGGAGAAATCTGTATAATCGGTTAAAAATTAGTTAAAGATCTGTGTTGGTTGGTTTTTTTAGACAGTCCTTGGTTAGGCCTAGAATAAGAATAAGAAAAATAAAAATTTCTGATCTGCCTTTCATTACCTCCAATATCAAGCATCATAACTGCTTTTAAAGCCTTAAAATGGTGGGAATTTTTAAAAATAACCAAGTCTTCACTTATCCAATGTAAATTAACACCCATCTGGAACAATCCAGTTATATGTCAGAAAAATAAATTACCAAATTTTCCAGCATGGCAGAAGAATGGAATAAAGAATCTAGAACATGTTATTCAAGATAACTAACTAAAGCCCTAACTTTCAGCTTATACAATACAAAACTCTCCACAGAACTTACTATACAGAACAAAGGATCTTCCAAATGGGCCTCACACACTCAAACACATGCAACTGTGCTGAGAACTATATGCATGCTATATGGCCTTGTATGCCTGTTCAGAGATTCTGGCAGAGGCGAGGCGACATGGGGTCAGCTGTTCTTGGACTCAGGACAGTCTTTGTTTGTTTTGTTTGTGTTTTGTTTAATTTTGTTTTTGTGTATCTGTTGTTGACTGGATGGGTAACTGGTGTTTAGGGTCAGCATGCACACAAGCCCCCAAACTTGGGGCCCATCTGCATGCTTGAAACCACCGCTTGCAGTGGGGGCAGTCTGTGCTGGCCTTAAGTATGTTGGTGCTCTAGGGTGTGGTCACTGCAGGCCCTGGACCTGCTTTCCCTGCCCTGTGGTTGGGTGTAAGGAACCAGGGTGCTTACGGAACCAGCTGTTTAGCTGGCTATCTGTCTTTTGTATCCTGACCCCCCCACCCCCAAACACACACACACACACACACACACACACACTCAATCAAATCAAACAACACATCATTCACACATGTAGTGTCTTCAGGGTGGGGGTGTGTGGATGGGCACTGTTGATCAGTGCTCATGTCATTTATGTCCCTTCATTTTTTCACACAGTCACACATACAGTATCTTTTCCTCCTCATACACTCGCCTACAACAGCAGATCACCCAAAACACTGTGAGTGGGGGTAGGGGGTGGGCGGAAAATCAAGTGTGTGTGGCTGAACACAGCACGCAGACTACAATTTTGCTTGCTTAAGCTGCCAGACGGGACATGTTTAAAAAACAAAAACAAAAAACAGGTGTGTTGTTCAGTAATGCATGTGATGTTTTTTTCTTTATGTGGCTTTAGAAAATCATCCAGAGATATTTCCAGCTTCAGTGTTTGCTGAACATCCCCCTGATCATGATTAATCTGAATGATAAAGACCCAAGTGTAAAAACTTTCAAACACACCAGATCATTAATACTTTTTCTGCATTCAATTTAAAACGGCTTCCTACTTGTGAATTTGCAATATTCCTCACAATGAGCTGCTAGAAATAACGTCAGTAAAGGAATCAAACCCTGATATTAATGGCATCTGACTGGAACGTGACTGCCCTGAGAAGAATAAGCTCCTGAGTTCAAAGACTGATTGCAAGATGTTTGTTAATGATCTTATCAAATGTAAAGCAGATGGTAGACAAGTTGGCATAGGCTTTATTTAAACAGCGCACACAGGTTTTAAAGTTATGTTGGGTGATAACCTGAAACTTGGTCATACTCATAAGATGTCTGCTTTCTTTGCAGTTTTGTAAGAAAACTGGGATCCCAGTATCTCATTTTCTACTTTTTATATTTCTTATGAATTATGATTATTTGGTTCTTATTAAAGAACAGATTTAGGACAGAGGACCACACCGTCAATAAAACTGTTTTTTTGCTACCTCTATCATCTTGCAATCAAAGTGCAAACATACTTGTTCAATCAAAAAGAAGGGTGTAAGAATTAGTTATATGGGACTTGTGCAGGGCGTTGTACAGCCATCCAGCACATGTTTGCCATGTGTGGCAATAAATCCTCACATCTTACTCAGAAAGAAGGTGTGAAGGGGGGAAAAAAAGTTCAATCTCAATATAAAGGGCTGTCAAGGAGCAACCTCTCCATTACCTGCTCTGGGAACACAAAGCCCACAGTGGCAACAATGAGGTGGAGATCAGTGGGGTTGTGTTTCCTTGCTTTGACTGTAGTCCATGTCATTGAGGTTCAAGCCAAACTGGGTAAGACTCATAGTTTTGGTTTGTTTTCAAAACCTTGATTGATTTTTATGCTTCATTTATACATACATGAATAAAAAAATTCTAATACTTCCACCAGTATTAGTTGTTAGCGATTCAGCCTTTATTTGACTCTTTTCCAGTCCGCAACCATGTGAGCAGCATCTGTAGCACATGGGGCAGGGAGCACTTCAAGACGTTCGATGGTGATGTGTACCAGTTTCCTGGAATGTGTGAATACAACCTGGTCTCCGACTGCCACGATTCCTTCCCGGAGTTTTCGGTGCACATGAAGAGGAAGGAAAATGATGGAAACCCTACAGTCAGTTATGTGGTGGTCACCATCAGTGATCTTGCTTTCCACCTTACCAATGATACGGTCACTGTGAACGGCCTGCCGTAAGATACATCTTTTAAAATTAATTCTATATATGTGTATGTGTGTGTGAGTGTGTAATATATAAATATATTCAAATACAAATATGATTATTCAAAAGATATTATCTTTCTTCCCAGTGTCAAAATTCCACACCACCAGGCTGGAGTACAAGTGGAAAGAAGTGCAGTTTACATCAAGCTCCACTCCAAAGTTGGCATCGTTGTCATGTGGAACTTTGATGATGCAGTGATGGTAAACACTTAAAATAAACAATGACTACATTATATTATTTTTCTTTTATCAATGACAGCCCAACCTCTAGAAATACTGAGCTATATTTTAATATTTTCGGTCTTAATGACATTTGAATAAATATACTGGCTTTGAGTTGAATTGCTGTCAGGTTCACTTCAAGGAGAGCAATGGTTATTAGTTTGTACTCATATACAGTTCTTATATGTGGCAACTTTTGTGCATTAGTTTTATGTTCTTTTTGCATTTTATACATTTTATTGTGTAAAACATGTTTAACAGTGGTTTTAAAATTTGTTCTAAGCCTTTACTCTGTGTTTTAGGTGGAAGTTGATAATGAATACACTAACCGCACTTGTGGACTTTGTGGAGATTTCAATGGTGTTCCATTCAATGAGTTCATTTATAATGGTACATGAGGTTTTTCATTTTGTTTTGTTTTTTAAATGTGTAACATGCTGGCTATGGCATATAACGATTAACATAATTGTATGCAGGTCGTAGAATCAGCCCAATTGAATTTGGAAACATGCATAAAGTTCATCTTCCAAATGATGTTTGTGAGGACCCTTATGAAGAGGAAGCTGAATCGCAGGAAGCTATGAAATTGGCAGAGACATGCAAGGAGTTTGTGAGTTTTATTATCTAGCTAGCTTTAACAAAGGAGATGTAACGATATGTATGTGCATAAAATCTCTTGCAACTGAGTAATTGTGCCTGTGTGTACCTGTCTCTATTAGCAAAACACCTGTGAAGAGATGCTGTATGCAGAAACCTGGAGCTCCTGCACCAAACTGATCAACACTGAGTCTTACATTCAGGCCTGTGTACAGGACATGTGTGGCTGTACCAACCATACAAATGACTTTTGCGTCTGCAGCACACTCGCTGAGGTCTCTCGCCAGTGCTCCCACGCAGGAGGGGAACCTCCCAACTGGAGGACTCCTGAGTTCTGCGGTAAAGTTTTGTTTTCTCTTTCTGTTCGGTTTTGTCTTTTATGGGGCAGAGAGAGTACTAAAGCACTGAAATCAGCTCAGCCAACTATATGTTAAAATGTGCTAAACATCAGAAGCAGAATAAGTGCGCAAAAACATCTACCAAGTGAAAAAAACTAAACAAGTTAATATTTAAACATTTCACATATTTCCCACCCCCTCCGTTTATTTCCATTGCATCTTATATCTTCACAGCCAAACAGTGCCCGTTCAACATGGTTTATGAAGAAAGTGGGACCCCTTGCACGGATACCTGCACACATCTAGACACAAGCTCATTGTGCGAGGACCACAAAATGGATGGATGCTTCTGTCCTCCGGGTTAGTGCTCATCACATCTAAGTTTCTTTCTACACACCAGTTAAAGCTTCAATTTTCATGGACATTTACCGCGAAATGCTAAATTTCCGTTTCAGGAACGGTGTTTGATGACATTTCCATGAGGGGGTGTATTGCTCAGACTGAATGCCAATGCAAGCATGGAAAAATCTATGACTCTGGTGAAGTTTACAGACAGGAGCGAGAGGAATGGTAATGTTCATAATGCTATCAATGTCATTTTTATGTGTTCACATGTTTCGTTATCTTAAATTATTGGGTTGTTTTTCAGTACATGTTTTCAGGGTAGATGGTCTTGCGAAAGTCTTTCAACGCCCTTTACGTGTGCGGTTGAAGAGGGTTCACACATAACCACCTTTGATGGGAAAGACTTCACCTTCCATGGAGACTGTTACTACACCTTGGCCAAGGTGGAAAAACAGGTAAATGAGCGTTAGCTTTGTGCAATTAAATTGCAGAAGATACTATATTAGGCGGGTGTGAGGCAAAAATAATGGATTAGGCCTATTTATTTAGTTGTGCTCACATTATGTGTATTTCAGGATGATGCAAGCCCTAAGTTTACCATCCTGGTCCAACTGGTACCATGTGCACACCAAGAGTATGACACTTGTCTGAAGACGCTTAAAATCCTGCTGAACAATGACAGAAACAATGTGAGTTGAATACTGGGCTCATGTTTCACATTAACACTGACAGCTGCAACACTCTAATGACCAATTCTGTTTTTCTTCAGATATTAACATTCACTTCTGATGGCACAGTAAAGCAGAATATGCAGAGTATCAGTTTGCCATACTACTCAGGTTGGTCAAATAAGAAAATAAGGGCCTTTACTTTTTGCATGTTACTTTCATTTATGCTGAGACGTAAGAAGTTGGTCAAACTGATTTTCATGCTTCTCTTTTTTCACAGCGGATATCAACATATTCCATGCTTCATCCTTTCACATCATACTCCAGACAACCTTTGGTTTGCAAATTCAGATCCAGCATGTGCCTCTCATGCAAGTCTATATCAGCCTGGAGCAGAGCTACAGAGAAAAGACACGTGGTAGGTTTCATATTAACCTTTAAGAATTATTAAACATGGAATATTATGCATTTATTAAATAATCATTTACTGCAAGACCTAAACAATGCAGTCTGTTGATTTATCACTCTGTTTGTGTTCATTTCAATTGAATTGATAATGTGCTATTCTTTAAAAATTAAACTGTAATACTTGTTGGTCATCAGTTTGGGTTTGTGACAGCCCACCCAGTCACATGAGACAGCACCATGTTATTTTTGGAGGCTGGGTGACATGGGTTAAAGTCAGTTCTGGCTACAAGTGGGTTGAAATAAATAGCTCCACCCTTAGAAACAGGCTGAAGAACTGAGACTCAGAATAGATCAGTAGCTTCTTCATATCAGAAAGAACCAGTTAAGATGGTGTGGGCAACTAATTGGCATGCTTACAAGTTTATCATTTGGTTTCAGACATTTCTTTATTTAACATGCTTATTTGCATTTCATAATTTCATTGCCAAATATTTGTATTTTTTTAGGTTTATGTGGGAACTACAACATGGTCCTGTCTGATGACATGATGACCCGTCAAGGGATTGTGGAGGGAACTGCAGCAATTTTTAGTAGCTCCTGGAAGGCTAACCGTATGTGCCAAGACAAAGAAGAAAGACTCAGTGACCCTTGTTCTCTCAGCATGGAAAATGGTAAACTGGAAACTTTTATTCTCCATCAAGTGTATTTTTGTAATTGCTACCATCTGCTTTCCCAGGCTGTAAATGCAAAATAGTTGAACACACAAGAAATGCACAAAAATGTAAAAATTATTGTTCGTCTACTTTCAGAATTGTATGCCAAACACTGGTGCGCCTTGCTACAAAATCCAAGTAGTACTTTTGCGCAGTGCCATTCTGTGGTGGATCCTGAGATGTACTACAAGGTACAACAAAACTTCTCCGTTGATCTTTAACTGAAATTAGTGGGACTGTAATACCCTAAAGGTGTTTGCTGTCTTCTGCAGCGATGCACTTATGCTACCTGTAACTGTGAGAAGAGCGAGGACTGCCTGTGTGCTGTCCTCTCCTCCTATGCAAGAGCTTGTGCATCGAGGGGAGTGTTCTTGACAGACTGGAGAGAGAATGTGTGTGGTAAGGGTATCTTTCACTGTGTTTTAAAACAAATGAGTAATGAATTTTGATTAGCATCACTTTTTATGAGTTAGTCCAAAACTATGAGATAATCACTGTCCCATTTTCTGTAAAACAGACAAATACACAAAGAGCTGCCCAGCATCTCAGGCCTTCTCTTACAAATATCAGAGATGCCAGTTGACTTGCAGATCACTGAGCTCAAAGCAGGAAAGCTGCACGTCTGACTTCTTGCCTGTGGATGGCTGTTCCTGCGCTGAGGGTCACTACCTAGACGACAACGGCATCTGTGTCCCCATGGAAAAGTGTCCCTGTTACCACAATGAGGTCTATGTTATGCCAGGGAAGTCCATCAGCATCAATGACGAGCACTGGTGAGTCACTTTAAATATCTTAAACTATGGATTAAGCATGACTACAATGCTTGCAGTGTGTTGGATTTACACAAATTATATTTTAAAGTCATTTTGTGTTACATTTGATATTTTTTGCGTCTTTTATTTTTAGCGTGTGCACCAACGGAGTTCTTCATTGCCGTTCCTGGAGAACCCGCATCATGTCATGTCAGTTTTTTTGTCTTGTTCTTCTACAATCCAAGCATTTTGTTGAGACAATATACATCATCTTAAAGCAGTTTCTACTTCAGTTTCAGCAGCATGCCCTTCTCCAAAAGAATACTTCAACTGCTCCACTACAAGCGCGAGAAATGCTGGACTGCAGTGTGCTCGAACTTGTTTAAATCTGGACGACGATGATTGTGTGAGCTGTTTTTGATGCTGCGCTTTAGCTGACCTCTCAGTCTTAAAAAGCTGAGACTAATATATATTATTTAGTGTTACACACAATACACGCACACTCAGCAGTTTTTTAATGATCATTTTAACAGTGTTTGTAGTATTTTCTTTTATATATATATTACTGTGGTCTTTCTATCCTCCCAGGACTCCACAGAGTGTGAATCTGGCTGTAAGTGCCCCAGTGGCCTCCTCGATGATGGTGAAGGTTCATGTGTGCAAGAACGTGGATGTCCATGCAAGCACAATGGCCATTTCCATCCCTCTGGAGCACAAATCGATAACCAGTGCAACACCTGGTAGGACCCTAATTTAATCAGACACATTATTATAGAGTAACAAACAATATTTGACAGATTTGCATGCTCTACTCACAGTATTGAAACTGTTGTGTTATATTTGCCTTTTTTGATATATTTAGTACCTGCAAAAGTGGAAAATGGCAATGCACAGACAGAAAATGTCCAGGAACCTGCGTTATTTATGGAAGTGGTCACTACAGTACATTTGATCAGAAAACATATACGTTTCAAGGACATTGTGCCTATATTGCTGTAAAGGTAAATAATGCATGCCAAAATCATCCAAAGGACAACTGGCACCTGAATTCACCTCCTCATTCCCTCATCCACTGGTCTTACTCCTAACATGCCATTCACACTACATTTTTTGTTCCCTGGATACATTTTCTTATTTAAAATTCAGAGGTGAATTTGCAAGCAGCATATGTTCTATATTTTAAATTATATTAGTATCAGGAATTAGAATAGATGGGAAAAAGAATTCAGACACAGTCAAGCCTTATGAATTACCTACACTGTGACTGCAAAATTCATTGTATCAAGATTAAAGGGCAGTTAGTCAACATATAATGCATGAGTGCATGATCTTGCTCTTGTGTGCATCAGCTAATCATACGTTATGTTCTACCTTAACCACAACAAACACAATGTTTAATAATTCCCTTTTTTTACAGAACAAATGTGGCAATAAAACAGTGCAGGACAACTTTGGAGTTATCACTGAAAATGTACATTGTGGATCTACAGGCACCACCTGCACCAAAAAAGTCAGAATTCAACTGGGGGTAAGATCAGATACAAACACCTGCAAACTTTTCTGTGCCAACAATAGTAAATCTAAATTTATTTTTTTTTTAGCATTGCAATTTAAGCAGTAGAATTTTTTTCTTTCCATTGCAGCGAAAGGAAATCAAAATATCAAAGAGAAAAATTGAAGAGGTGGATCTGGGACATGGTCCTGAGATTCCATACAGAAACAGGACGGTTGGCTTGTATCTGATTGTAGACTCCACCATTGGTGTGACAGTGATATGGGACTACAAAACAACTGTTCGAATCCTACTGGAACCACAGCACAACGTAAATCACAGTAATTGTTGTGATGTTGACTTAAATCTCTTACATTAAAAGGTTTAGATGTTTTTACACAGTGCATCCTTTATGTCTCATTTTCATATACCGCATACTGGGACAATACACAGGATCATTTGTGTAAAAAGAAATTCTTGGAGGAGGCTAATGTATTTAAAAAATGTATAGCAAACACAGTAGATTATTTTATTTTTTTCAACTTGAAACATTGTTCGACTGACTCTTTTGTATATACAGGGAGAAGTGTGTGGCCTGTGTGGAAATTTTGATGGTGATGCACAGAATGACTTCACCACCCAGGGTCAGCTGGTGGTGAGCAGTCCACTTGAGTTTGCAAACAGCTGGAAAGTGTCCAGCACTTGCCCAGATGCGGAAGAGAACATTGACCCTTGTGCAGTAACACCCAGTCGACATTTCTGGGCAAAAGCGATGTGTTCCATCATATTACATAAAGACACATTTAAAGACTGCCACCCCAAGGTAATGACAGGTCTTTGTTTGTTGTCCAACTTTAATATAAATATTACACACTATCATCAAATTTGAATCACTGAACAGGTACCCCCCCGTCCATTTTACGATAACTGCGTGAAAGACTCGTGTGCCTGCGACACTGGAGGAGACTGTGAATGTTTCTGCACAGCGGTCGCAGCTTATGCTCAGGCTTGTAATGAAGCCGGTGTTTGTGTTGCATGGAGAACTCCAGAGCTCTGTCGTAAGTAACATATTTTATTGTGGGATTAAAATCAAGTTTTCCAACCTTTTCTGACACATGTCTTTGGAGCATAAACCACAATGATCTAACTGCAGGCATGTTTTTGCAAGTTTATTAAACATCTGAAACATAAATTTATTTACAAATGTTTTCCACTGATAATTAAATACTGTATGGGATTTAGAGGCATCTACCAGTGCAGTTGCAGATTGCAACCAGCTGAATACCCTGGAATACTGTAATCCTCATCCTTAACCTCACCTTCCAAGAATAAAAGACAGTTTACAGCAGCTATTAAAATCCTCTCCGGGGTCAGTGTTTCGTTTGTTAGCTCCAGGCCAAGGACTCATTCCTAGATAATGAAAATATTTCTCTCTGTAAAAAAAATAAAAGTAAGAATATATCATATTCAGTCTTATAGTCTTACAGAGCTTCTATATTCCATGCTATCAATGTCACATTAAAGTAGATTTTCCCTTTTGTCTCATGCAAAATAAAAATTACCCATAATTAGTACCCATAATTTTGTATGAGATAAGTGTGGTGGGGTCACTCTCATATCCAAATCATAGTATGAGAAAAAAAATTTCTAAGATGAATATTATAAAAAATTACATCTTCTCCAGTTACTCACTTTGCCTGGATGGCCACTCAAAGTCACGATGTCCATCCTGGTGGTCTTGCATTTTCCATTTGTGCCTGTCTAGATGTAACAATATTAAAGAGGGAACTCCCACAACCAGAAGATCCCCAGCGATAAAATTTTAATGCGAGACAATATCAAGTGGGGTTTGAATTGACGTTCACACATAGAAGATGCATTTTCATTACCTAAATATAACATACTTTGTATCCTTTCTTCCTAGCTGTCTTTTGTGATTATTACAATGACCACCAAAACTGCACATGGCACTACCACCAATGTGACACGCCATGCTTCAAGACCTGTTTGTATCCAGCAGGTTTTTGTATCAACCAAATACCCAACCTGGAAGGTAGGAGGTTGAATCGGGTTAGTCTCTATGACCTTAAGTCAGAATGTGCTATTCACATTCTTGAATAAGTTTTTATTATGCAATTTCTTTACAGGCTGTTACCCTGAATGCCCAGAGGATCTGATATATGATGAGAAGACCGGGATGTGTGTGGAGACATGTGTACCTACGACTACTACCACACCTCCTACTACAACTACGACCACACCTACAACTACTACCACATCTCCTACTACAACTACGACCACACCTACAACTACTACCACATCTCCTACTACAACTACGACCACACCTACAACTACTACCACATCTCCTACTACAACTACAACCACACCTACAACTACTACCACATCTCCTACTACAACTACGACCATACCTCCTACTACCACAACTACAACCCCTCCTCCTACCACAACTACAACTACACCTACAACGACCACAACTACTACCACACCTCCTCCTACCACAACTACACCCACACCTCCCACTACAACCACAACTTCAATTACGACTACATGCATTCCTACCACTGAATGTGAGTGGTCAGACTGGTATAATGTCCATGATCCAATAACAGACAAAAGTGACTGGGAAACATACAAAAACATCACAAATAGTGGTCTAGAAATATGTACAAATATCGAGGATATTGAGTGTAAAGCAGTAAATTACCCAGACATGGATCTTGATGACTTTGTGACTGGAACTGGCCAAAAAGTTACTTGTAATAAGGACTATGGTTTAATATGTAAAAAACAGGACCAAACCATACCTCCATTTAAGTGTTACGACTACAAGATCAGAGTATGTTGTTATACATGTACAACTGCATCTCCAACTACAACTACTACCACACCTACCACAACTACAACCAAACCTCCAACTACCACAACTGCAACCACAACGTCACCTCCTCCTACCACAACTACAACCGAACCTCCAACTACCACAACTACAACCACAACTTCACCTACTCCTACCACAACTACAACCACACCTACAACTACCACAACGACTCCCACACCTCCTCCTACCACAAGTACAACCTCACCTCCAACTACGACAACTACCAGCACACC
>JAVDPK010002769.1:41264-52961 GCA_034780415.1 Cichlasoma orientale | reverse complement strand
ATGTAGCTTCACCTGCTGCCGAGCTACGACAGGTATTCGGCTAATGAAATATATTCACAATACACACACAGTTGCACGCGCTATCGTTTACATAACCTGACAAAAGAATAGCACTTACAGCTTCATTCACGCACAACCCAGTCCTCAGAAACTGTCTGGTAACCGTGCGGCTCCGTCGCCACTTTATTAGGTACACCCGTCTGTCATGCAGAGCGAAAAAACACTAGCGCCAGGGCCCTGCGATTATGGCGTTCAACTCTCGCGCTAACCTCTGAAGCAGGGAGATTTGGCACAATGATAATACATTAAAGGTAACATTGGTTTTTTTCTTACTCATAAAACTCATCCCAGGATGAGGTTTCGTCCTTATTCATTTAGTGATGGCAGTTTCTTCATCCTAGCAATAAGTAAAATCTTACTGAATTAGAGCAAAAGTCTTTGAAAGTGCTGCGTGCACAAAACCCTTTTACATGAGTTAAAGTCTGAAGAGGAGGTTTTTCCAGGCTGGAGGCGGTGTAGAGTGGAGTCATGACTGGTCAATTAAAGAGGGTAGGTACGCTGCTGAAAGTCATGTGAGCCACATGGCTGAGGGCCGTGGTATGAAGTCCCTCACATTCACTTTCATACTTTCCTGACTCACTCTTTGTCACTCAGTTGTGTTGGACCACCAGTGAAGATGCCTCTGATACCAGTTGTTCCAGAAAACCACAGTCATGTCCTGGCAGAGTTTGACTGCCTCGATCCGCTTCTCGCTGCCTTGCGTTTAGACTCCGGCAGGCTAAAGGTAGGTTTTTGCATCTGATCAGCTCTGTTAGTGGTTGTAATGCGTCATTTAAGAGGGTTGTAATGTGGGTAATTGTCATTTTTAACTCTTTATTTTTTAACCTGGGTGAAATAAACTGCTTTCACGCCACAAAGAATTACTAAGGGCTTCCATTGCCCCGTTAGCCGCACTTTGGGAAGCTTGGCTTTAAAATTACTAGAGAATATTAAAAAATATGATATAGATATAAATTCTTGCAGCTACAGTGTAAGAAAAATAGGCAAGAAAGAATAAATTTATCCCTGATGTTTCTTTTGTGTTACTTTGTGCTGTAGTGTACCTGTTTGGCGGTGTCGAGGAAGTGGCTCGCATTAGGAACATCAGCAGGGGGGGTTCACCTGATTCAGAGGGAGGGCTGGAAACAAAGGCTCATCCTCACTCACAAGGTAATACAATACTGTAACCCTGTGCTCTTGACTGGCCTCACTAATACCAATTCTTCTGCTGATGAGCGGTAGAGTTAAACATAAACAGTAATGCCGTGTTAGTTTTTATTTGTCCACTGACTCTTCATCCAATGTGTGTGTTTTTCCCAGGAGGGCTCCATCACTCAGGTGGCATGCTGCCCTCATGATGAAGACTTTATTGCAGTTGCAACAAGGTTAGAGTTTATTCAAGAAAGTAAAGAAAATGTTTTGTACCTCTCCTTGGTTCAAAATCATGTGTTTAAAAGTTAATAACCTTTTCAAATTAACAGAATGTGAAGAAACAACTGCCTTAATGGCTAAAAGGTCTATATTGTTTTGAAGCAATATCAAGTGAAGCTAAGCTAGAGCCAAGCTGTGTTTTTGTGTAATACCAATTTGTAGCACAAGGTGGTGCACTGAGTCATTGTAATCTTTATTTAACCAGGAAAGACCACACTCTTGTTTTCAAATGCTAAGGCGTCCTGAGGAAATGGGTGTCAGCACACCCACTGGTAAAATTCTGCCCCCTAGTGGTTAAAGGTTTACTTAAATTCTATAGTGGGTTTCCTTGTGTTTCCTGTATTGCTCACTGCTTGTGATGCTCTTGCAGTCAGGGTCTGGTGGTGGTGTGGGAGCTGCAGTTGGAGCGGCGGGGTCGTCCAGAGAGAGTCAGCATGTCCTGGGAGCACAGAGGTCAGACGGTCACCGCACTCTGCTGGGATACAAGCGTGCTGAAAGTTTTTGCCGGGGACTCGGGAGGCAAGGTGTCCTTTCTCCGTGCAGGATCCTCTAAACTGGGCAAGGTAGTGACTGCTGATCAACGGTGAAAGTTTGGCACTAGTTAAAAGTTGTTTGTGGTTTAGCGGTTAAACATGCAAACGTGAAGGTGGCTTAATTGTTTTTTCTTTCTCGTGTTCAGCAGTTGTCTCACTATACTTGTAATAAATGTAATTTTGTTTTTCATGGTTCTCTTTGTTCCAGCAGACGAGCAATGTTGCTTTTGTGTCCTGTCATTCCTACATACTACATTTCGTGTATGTAGGAATCCCCATGATATATATATATAATTTTTCTTTTCCTATAGGGGTCAGCGTTCGTTATATTCCCTGTTCAGACTGTCACCACTGTGGACTCTAAAGTGGTTCAGCTTGGGTACCAAGACGGACGGCTGCTTGTGTCTTCCCTGACTCGCTGCTATCTCTGCGACACAGAGAAGTGAGTACCACCATCGCTCCATCTGTCTTGTGTCTTTAATGTTCTGTCTTGTGGGAGAGACTCTCGGAGAGAAGGCCCGGCTGTGTTGGACTTGCTATAGAGTATATAGTGTAGTATGAAAGCAACATTTATTTTCTTTTTAACCGTTTCTTTAAAATTGTAAGAAATTGTACTCCATGGTGTTTGCATTGCAAAACATGTTTGGTCAAACTTTTCTTTTTCTTAGTATTTTGTTTACCCCTCAGATCGGTCCCTATCTTGCTGTTGAACCCCTCACAGAGGTTGTGTGTTTTTTGGCTTCTGTCTCTCTTCAGGGAGAAGTTCTGGCGTGTTGGAAATAAAGAGCGTGACGGCGAGTACGGAGCTTGCTTTTTCCCTCAGAGCAGGGGATTATTGATGGGTCAGCCCCCGCTGCTGTATTGTGCCCGACCGGGGTCTCGAATATGGGAGGCCAGTTTTAATGGCGAGGTTCTGAGCACCCATCAGTTCAAACAGCTTCTGGCATGTCCTCCACTGCCTCTCATCACTTTTAG
Source organism: Cichlasoma orientale (assembly GCA_034780415.1). NCBI lineage: Eukaryota > Metazoa > Chordata > Actinopteri > Cichliformes > Cichlidae > Cichlasoma > Cichlasoma orientale. Next base: position 49,983 of record JAVDPK010002769.1, on the reverse strand, counting down.
GTAACGTGTTCTCCCACTTAGGGGCCTGCTTTTTTAAAATGCCCGACTCCTGATCTATGTTTTCTTCTTCTGCTGCAGAAATGAGCCAAATTACAATCCAATGCAGAAGACTCCACAGTCTGTCGCCTTTCCTAAACTGCTTTATTTGGGGTAAGAACTTCTCCAAAGACATGGCATCATTTTTTTAAACAGTAACTGCAGATCACATGACTAATTGTACACTTTGTTTCTGTGTGTAGAGACCAAAACCTGCTGACCTGGACTGATTCTGCCATTTATATCTTTACACCTCAGAATGGACAAGTACTCCTATGGACTGAAGTTAAAGGTTTAAATAAATTGCAACTGTCTTGATAGCGATCACAAAAATCCCGAGAGTTAGCAATGATCATGCAGAGCATTGCTGTTCTTCTAGAATTGATTGTAAATAATTCCCAGCTTATTTCCTGGTTTTGTAGGTTTGGTTGATGTGGCGGTCTATCGCAGCGAGCTCTTCTGCCTCCATGGAAGCGGGCGTCTGTCCCACCTCTCACTGTTATCTGCAGAGCGCTGTATCGAGCGTCTGCTGCGCAGGGAGTCCTGGCTTCTAGCTGCTGCCGTCTGCTGTATGTTCCAACATGCAATCACCACCGGCAGGGTAAGATAGCTGCTGCTGCGATACCAAGTGACCTCAGCTGGGTGTTCAGTGTAGCCTGACGTAAGCTGTTCATTTGAATTCTCAGACGCCTATTTAACTTGGAATAAAGTGCAGAATATGTTCACTTAAAAGAAACATGTAGGGGTGACCGGATAAGACTCTTTAATAAGAAAGGCTGTCTTTAGTGTACCTTTAGTGTCTCCCTGTGCTCTACAATGTTCAACATCTGGTCCAGACCTCTGAAATGAATCTGGCACTGGTGACAAAACATTACATGCTGCAGGTTAAAGTTTAAGGACTTTTAGCTTTTTTTTTTTTTTTTTTTTTTAGAAATTATTTATCTTGTGTGTGTTCATCAAGATCTCAATTTATTTAATTCAGGCCAGGAAATCGATTCCCATCGACCGCCTGGAGCACCTGAGGTCTCAGCTCAGTTCCAGCACACATCTGGAGCTGATCGGGCAGCTGGAAGAGGTCATCACAAAGGTGGAGCCTCTTGACTCTGCCTCCAGCAGCCGGAGGAGTAGCATCTCTTCACACGTAAGAATGAATATCTTTTTATCTTCAGTTGTTCACAATTATTCTGTTATGAATAAGTAGAGTGATATTAGATGCGTGGTTTTTAAGGAGAGCTTCAATGTCCTGGACTGTGGGATCTATCGAGTTATCAGCCGCAGAGGAAGCCAGTCAGATGAGGAGACGAGCTCTCTGCTTAATCACTCTGTGTCAGAGGAGGAGCGGCTCAAGGAATTCGGCTTTGTGCAGGATGAGGATTCAGTGGATCATGGTAGGAGACTGATTTTCACCCAGTGTCATCAGCTAGTGATAAACACTGATGCTAAATTTCAGTCCTAAATGATGCATACAAAGTTATTATTATTTAAGTGTTTGCAGTTGAGATCCTTCTATTGCTGGTTGTAATATTTTCAGGTTTTAGTAATAATAAAAAAACACTTTTCCATTGCATAACCTTCTTTTTTGTTTAGTCTGCAAAACGTGAAAATTCCCAGGGATCAGCACAGCATTTCTCTGTAGAGAGCATGAAACAAAATAAAGTAACTCCTTCTATAAAATTATCAGCAGAGCAGATTAAATTCATGAAAACTAGGCTCACTAATACTAAAACAGTGATCACAGCAAACCAGAAATATGCAAACACCTAACTCACTCGCTTTTCTTTTTTTCTTTCGTCATTCATTCTTTTACTCTGGTTTCATCTCTTTGTGTTTTCTCTCTCTCTCTCTATAAATATATATATATAATATGATTTATGCGCAGGAGCAAATTTATTTTCTGCATCTTCTGATTTCAGTGTTAAGAGAGAGTAAAATTATTTTCAGTTTAACGCTCTATTGAAATACTTAATAAAGGGGAAAAACCCAACTAACTGGACCGTTTCGAGCTGCTGGGAGATGTATCTGTGTAACATGGCTGATTAATAATTTGACTCTTTCTGTTGTAATAATCATAAATGTTTCTGATGCCCAACTGTGTTTTTTTTCCCACTGCAGTGAATGTTTTTCTGACCTGATTATTTTTTAATTAAATCATTTAATCAGAAATGTTTCTCTGCTGCTGCATTGTATGATTTGCTGTGGTTATTGACTCGCTTTACAAATATAATCTTCACTTTGCCCCACTGTTAATATCAAGTTTCTTATCTTCTCCATCATATCACTCGCATATATCACCATTTTGGTTCATTTTTGTATCGTGTAGCATTTGATTCATGTTCCCTCTACATTAGCGTCTGCCACATTTGCTCCATCTGCTTGCATTGTGTCCACTGCCTCTCATCATTCCTCTCTGGTACTCCATCCATCTGTGTTTTTCCTCCGAATCTTGCCCCCATCTTTACTCAGATCCACAGATCAGTGAGCGCATGGAGGCTGAGCGATCTGACCAGGGCCTGCAGTTTCACCTCCCACTCTCATTCCGTCCCAAACCCCCCCGCATCGCACTGCAGGCCGTCAAAGACAGGTGAATGAGAAACAAAGAAGCTTTAACTACAAATGTGCCTGTCGCCGCAGTTCATGCTGTGCAGACCTGCAGCTTTGAGCTGTATTTTAACACTGATGTTTGTTCTTATTTTGTCAGTTTTTTTCTCTCAGCTGCAGCTGTGCTTTCACATGGCTTACTTCCCCTTTCCGCTGAAGAGCCACATCTATATTTCATTATTCATGCGGAGGCACATGACATTTTTAATTTCAAGGCCTCACACTTTCATTCTGAGTCAGTTCATTGTTTTTTGCACTGCTTACTTTTCCGCTTGTGACAAAACATATTTCTTGTTCACGTTCTTGTTTTCAGTGTTTCTAGTTTTGTTAAGAAGACAACAGAGAAGATCACCACACTCCAGATGAACTCTGAGCTCTGGCAGAGACCTGAATTCAGAGAGGGCGGACCGGCCGAAATCTCAGCCGCCACAAATCTGTACTCGGAGGAAATGGAGAATGAGTAAGTACTGTTGCAACCCTGTCTTTGAGTATTTAAAACGATTTGTGTTGTTGCAACAGTTGCCATAAAAAAAGAGATAAATCCACCTTGTTGTCTTTTTCATTTCTGCGTCTACCTGTCACAGGGTTAGTGAGGAAATGCATAACACAGAGGCTGAAATGCAGGAGCTTCAGTCAGCAACAGAGCAAGCTATGTAAGTACTGCATTTTGTTAGATTCATGACTGCAAGATCCGGTAACTACTTGTATTAAAATGTTGCCAAATATGTTCCCAACATCAGCTGCCAGACGCAAGATCCTTTGGTGCTGCTAGATCCAGTCGCCCTGAGACAAGCTCTGCTGGAGTGGTTACAGGTGCTGGAGCGAATACTCGGGCCTGTGGAGCTCAGGTCGACGAGTGATTCAAATATGGACGGACCAGGAGAGGAGAGATGGGAGACGGATTATCTGAGCACCTGCTCAGATCCACGAGAGGGGCCTACCTCGTCACCAGAGGACCCAACAGATGTTACAGAGAAGAAAGACGCCCCTAAGCCTGAAGAAAAAGAGGGACAGTGTGAGAACCAGCTGATGTTAGACTCCACTATAAACTGTGCTTCAAATGGGAGCCCTCCAGAGCCTGTCCGTGTGGTGTCTCCTAAACCCGTACCGTCAGATCTGCAAGCTCATCTCACCGAGCTGGCCACACTGTACGCAGAACTGAGCTGCTTCAGAAAAGAGAACGAACAAGCGTTGGCGTGCACAACTTTCCTGCGCCGCTACTTCTTTCTGCTGGACCAAGAGCGCGTGAGAAGAATGAGTCTGCTGTGCTATCAGGAGCAGCCCGAGATAATGAGCTCCTTCACCGAGGCCGTGCTAGGTCAGAGAATTATCCTTAAATGCTTGACTTTATTTATAATATATATTTTCAGATTCAGATTTCACAAATCCAGAAAGAACAGAGAAAAAATAAAGACAAAATACACATTCAAATAAAGGAAATAAAAAAATATGCAAAAAAGAATTTTAATACATTTGATTTTGACATTTTCATACATTGGAATCAAACATCAAAAAAAAAACTCCCTTGTTGCTGTTGAAGCATATCGGTGAAGTTGCCAGTTGTTTGAATGGGAACGAAACATTTGAGTATTTCCAAAATTTATGTTTGTTGATGATCAAACCAAAACTTCCTGTCGGGTTATCCCATTTTAAAACGTCATTGATTCTCTGGTGTTTTCATCTTTACCAAATATTCTGCTTTTTTTCTGTAGAGTTCACTCAATCCAACAAGGTGGTGGAAGTTTTTCAGAGAGGCGATTTGCAGAGATCTCTGCGAAGTCTGAGGGAGCTGCAGCCCTGGACTCCACCTCATCTCCTCGCTCACTTGCACAGGTCAGCGTCTGCGTATCCTGAGCTTAAACTATGGAAATAAAAAAGCAGTGTTGGACTCTGTGAGCTAACTTTACTCTGTTGTTATCCAGGCTGTACGAGAAGCACGGCGAGGCGGCTGTACGCTCGTTTTCCCAGTTCTATCCTACCATAACTCCTGCTGACGTAATGACCGTGGCTCAGAAAAGCCACTTCCTGGCATACCTGGATAATCTGGTACAGTCACAAACAGAAGAGCACAGGTACTTCTTCAGCTTAAGCTTTTTGTTAAATAAATACTGACACTGAGCTCCCCTCGTTGCAGAATTTCACATTCTTTTTTTTCTTTTTTTTTTAGGCTGTCATTTTTGCAGTCCCTTCTTGATCCAGAATCACTGAGACAGGATTGGCTGGAGCTGGCACTTACCCATGATGCTCCTCAATGTTGTGATACCCTGACCGCTGATGGACAGCCCAGGTCTGATACGATTAATAAGTAAAAATTGCAAAAAAAAGTAAAAAGTAAAGTTTCTTTAACTTTCAAGTAACAAATTGAGATCATTTATAATCTCGGCCTTACATTTAGATGTGCCGCTGTGATATTTTTGAAGGTTTGCCACCATGAACTTATCGGCCTACTCATCCTATAACTTTTCATAAATTTTTACAGGAGTTGGCCCAATGGTGTCGCAAAGATAATGAAAAGCTGAATATATCTGTGTTTTTAACAGTACAGGCTTTGATTTTATTGTAATTTGTAACTTGCTGGTAATTATTGCATATTTAGACATTTTGATAGTTACAGTTTTCAGGTGTTTTGTTTTTTTTTTAACCTAAAATATTTTGTGCAGAAACACTCAACATATTTTAAATACCAGACAAATACAAACAAGATATTTGTTTAGATTTAATTTTGAAAGCAGATGATGTTTTTAAAAGCCGATTATCACTGTCCTGTCAATCATTCAAGCATAAAAAAGACTTTTGCACACTACTGTATATGTTCATGATAAAATTATTATTATTAAGTTTAAATATTTTTCCAGTCTTCCTGAGACAGAATTTGTTTTGTAAGAAGTAACAGGCCTCGATTGTCTAATTGTTCATACATTTTATGTTTGGTGCATAATTACAAGAGAACATTTTAGAAGTTTTTATTGGATGCGACCCACATACTCTGCTGCTCAACCCACTAATGCATTTTCCTTACAAATGTGGCCCCGTTGGAGGGGAATAAACAGGCTTTCCAGCAGTGTAAGATTTATTGCCTGTTACAGCAGACACAAATTTCCTTACTTTTTGTGCTAAATTTGTTTAAGTAAGATACTGAAGAACACGGATAAATATAACTAACTTTTTGTTGCCTTCTGCTTCAGGTGGCATTCACATTGTTTCACTTGGGGTTATGGACGTCTTCTGTCTCTGCTGATTCGACTTCCCGCAGACTCGTCCTCTAAGCAGAAAATGTTGGAGACTTGCCGAAGTCACGGGTATAATTAGTTTTCCTGCTTTAAAAAAAAAAAAGTCATTTTTTGTTGTTGGTACTTGGTAGTGAGTGATTTTACGCACATGCATTATGACCCTTTGTGTAATGTGTACGTGAAGGTACTGGACAGGATACCTCTACCTCTGCAGCGAGCTCCAACTTCACACAGAAGCTTTCGCCGCCATCTGTCAGCTGGATGACATCAGCCTGCTGGATGAATCTGATGGTAAAGCCAAGCCTCTAAAACACTCTCTCTCTCTCACTTATTAAGAATTAGATGAAGGAAATCTTCAGTGGGCTGTGAGGAGATTCGGTTACTGTAAATGAGTCAGGGGTTGCAGGATGAGCTTTGTTAAAAAAACAATAATCTTCATATAACACAGAAATAATCCTGCAACTTTATATCAACTACCCACTTTATCCTCATCACAAGAACTGGCAGATTTCTCTTTTTGGGCTGTAGAAGTGCATACAAAAACAACTCAACTAGTTCTAACTATGCATTTGTATATAAGTAAAAGTGAGTACAGTTAAAATAAATACAGTCTGTGATCAGCTGTTATTGTATGTGGAGCAGTTAGTACTGCTAAATTAATCATTACCAATAATCTTGTTAAACTGCAACTCTAACCTGTCAATATGAGCGAGTGAGTCATACACAGGAAATGTCTCTGTAATTAATTATTTACCTTGGTGATACCGTCTGCACTAAGTGGCAACCACCCAGATGTAATGCTGACAGATGAAACCACTATCACCACCTAAAGTCTCCTTTATTTGGCAGGTGTTAGGCCCCAGACCTTGGACGAGTGGAAGCTCTTGATCCAGCTGTCTCAGCGGTGCAGCAGTGCGGTCGGCTCAGAGGAGGTCACAGGCGTGAACGGGAGCGGTTTGTCCGACGGCTCAGCAGACAGCAGAGGAGAGATCAGCCCGGAGAACCTCACTCTTATGCTGGCTCGGACAGCCGGGCCTGACCGAGCTCTGGCGATCCTGGAGGATTGTGGAGTCCAGCTGGTCCTTTCGCCCCACTCCAAACTGGTCTGTGAGGTGCTGCGAGTCGCTGAGAAGAGGCAGAGGTGGGTCAGGCTGCTCGTTACCGTGTGGTCAAATGTTTATATGCTCATAACAACTGGAAGCAGCATTTATGTGTATTTAGACGGTGAGAACAATAAAATTCAGCTGAAACTAAAATATTCGGGTTTCCTGACTAATGTGAGATTTTTTTTTTGATTTTAAAACAATCTGTGAAACAAAGCTGCATCATGTTTGCATGTGTCTATAACAAACTGAGTTTCTCTGACTCCTCCCCTCCTGCTGCACCTGAACCAGCTGACTGACACTGATTCATTTCCTCATTTATAAAGTCGCTATAGAAGTACAAAGTACACTGTTAGACACATTATTACAGTACATTTTTTTTGCACTTAACACGATCAATCGGTCGTTTGTTGATTGTGATTTCTCAAACAAAAAGTCAGCTCAGGATGATACATTTCTTTTTCATTATTTTAATGAAAAAGAAATTTAAACTATAAACAAGTATTTTACTTTTCAGAGCCATGATCCAAACGATGCTCGAGCGGTGCGATCGGTTCCTGTGGTCTCAGCACGCCTGACTCCAGATCTGAAAGCTAACACTTGATGTACGTCTTCCCACTAACTGCTGTTAAAGCTGTGACTTAATTTATACACTGTGATATTTGTCAAAGTTTAGCTGAAAGTATTTATCCTAGAGCGAAAACAGTATTATGTGTCTTAATTATATTTACTTGCCAATTTTGTTAATATTCATGTGTGCTGTTTGATTTGTGTTGTTTTTAATAATAATTCAGGTCAATGCTTTTTGCATGTACCGGCAGTCAGACATTGGAATGAGAAATGAATCAGTAAATTATTTTTTTTCTGCTGTGACAAAAAAAAACTGACCGTGTAATGTAACTGTGAATAAAAATCATCTGCATGAAACTTTTTAATGTTTTCATTTTGTTTTTAAGATCAAAAGTTTTTTCCCCTGTGAATCCATACCCGATCCGATACGGACAAATCCAAAAAGCACCAAGCACAAAGGCGGCTGTGATCCAACCTGCAGATTAATAAATGATCTGCTTTTGTTTACTGCTGCGCACCAAAAAGAGACGATGGTGAGAAACGCTTCAGTCTTTGTTACAGCAGTTGGAATCCTGATGAAAGAATAATAATAATATTCAGCCCGTGTGGACACCCGGTATAGACACGGGCCGTGTAACCATCCCTGTCCTTCTAAATTCAATCATCATGTCTTTGGTCTTATTCACAACCACATGGAGATGACCACATCCACAAAGTCATAAGTATATAAAAGCCTCATTCTACTTTGTTACTTTAAAAGAAAAAAATATTTAAATTACAGGATAAAGGAAACTTAACCTGAACATCCATCCATCAGTTCTAAGGTTTTACATATAAAGGGCTCAGTTAGCATATTAAATTTTAAATTTCATAACAGTATATGCACCTTGCAGGCACTGTGTCAAACATGAGCTCAGTATGTCAAAGTATTCTAGAGTCAAACGTGAAGCCATCTATCTGACAGCAAACTGGATCATGGCTGAAAAAGAGAAGAACCTCAATGAACTGAAGCAACAAAACTCCACCACTAAGACCAGTTGATTTTTATTTTTTTTTAATTATGCCCTGTGATGTAAAACCTTAGAATTGAAAGAGGGTGTACGTTCCTTTTTACGTGACTCTATGCACCGTTTTGTTTTAATATCAGAAACGATCACCTTAAGGACCCCCCCCCCCCCCGAC
>JAVDPK010002769.1:0-27767 GCA_034780415.1 Cichlasoma orientale | reverse complement strand
CCAAGGTGGAATCGAACCCAGGCCTTCCAGATGGTATTCTAACTGTGAGGCAACAGTGCTAACCACCGTGCCACCGTCCTGCCCAAAAAAAAAAAAAAAATCGTGAAGCTAAATTTAGCAACAAACTGGAAATGTACCAAAAGGCCAGCCATGAGCTGTAGCCACAACTGTGCGTAAAGGCACAGGCTCTGGCTGAATAGCCCAAATAAATAAATAAATTACTCCCTACCTTCTTTTCCTTCACCTCAGTGGAAAACATCATGGTTACGGTAAAGTGTGAAGGAGAATTTATAAAGACTTAGGAAAACAGAAGCGTGGTGCGCAGAGAATCCGACTTACATCAGCCCAGTGTGTTCTTACTGTGTTGTTTCATGCAAGTCACATAGAATGACAATCAGCCGTGAAAATATCCCTTCATTACAAAGTTACAAAGTTTGATATTATAAAGAAAAAAGTAACATAAAGCCCATAAAATGAGGCTCATAAATCTTTAGGTTGTTTTCCTTCTTGAGTGTGATCTAATTTAACTCCTTTCCTCCTCCCTGAAGAAAAAATATCCCAGCTAACGCGGAAGTGAATTCATGATAATCCTAAAGTTTGGAAATACACGAACAGAAATTACCAAAGGAAACTGAACTGTGGCAAACCTCAAGCACACTTTGATCAATTGATAGCTCATAATCTAGTTTATATAAATCCACGTTCTTCATACAAGGCAAGAAGCAGATTTTATTCAAGCAAAATAGTGATCACAGTTCAGCTGTGGGTTTAACAGGCAGCTGTTGAAAATTCAATACATGCTGTATCGTTATGGTTTTATCATTTGCTTAATCTGTGCTATTTTGTTGATTATTTTTATGATGGGTCCATCTCTGTGAATTATGGAACAGAATTATCTCCTCCCGTTTCATAAGGACGGTCTAGTGCACCCTCTGCTAAAGGAGGGATTAAAGGAAGCCTTGAAACAGATTTCCTTATTATTTCAAACTCTTATTATGGCTGCCACACAGATCCTTCCAGGTCACTCAGTCAGGACCCTTCCTAAGCAAATGTGGCTATTTGACCGCATTCAAAGTTAGAGTGTTTGTTGTAGGAAGGCCCTCCCACAGTGGGAGAGGAGAAACAGTAAAGTGAATGCATCACATTAATTTAGGCAGCCATAAAGTGTGTAGATAAGATCAGGCTGTAGTGCAAGTAGTTAGTGAGAGGGAAGAGAGCTGCACCATCACTCGTTTGTTACCTTTATGGAGATTCCCAGCAGCTTGACAAGTATTTACTAAATCACTGGTATTTGTCAATAAACCTATAAACATATAATTACACACATTTAACACCAACAAACATGATTATAAAAAATAAGCAGAGGCTTACAGGAAACATCTTTAAAAACACAGATGAGTTCTGGCTGCACGGTTAGGGGGGGAGCACACACAAAACGACTGTAGTGGATTTGCAAGAACACTTTCGGTGGCTCTAACGTATACGGAACCTCCTTTAATATTCAAAATAAATGAAAGGACACTTTAAAAACTATTCCAAGTGGTTTCCAAGACACTTCATTCATTTCCAGACCGGTCTGCTTGTTGAAGTTTAGTTAAGACGACAGCGGAGCTGATCTGATACCGAGCCGCCGTCATCCATAAACTTTTTGCTAAATTCTTTACTCCTCAGTCACTTATCTTCTGAAGTTTGGCACAGATACTCTTTGGGTACGGCTCAACAAAGAAGGAGACACAGATTTTTGACTTTTTATGAATTTTCAAAATTTTCCAGAAATACTGTGGATTGATGTTTACCTTTAATGCCTACTCCTCCCTGATTCATAGGCCGACTCTTCTGAAGTTTGGTACGAGTATTCAATGTGCAGAGCTCTACACAATGCTTCAGACTAATGTTTTATTTTCAGTATTTTTTTTTTTTTTTTTTTACAATTTTTTTAAATTTTGAACATGTACATTCATCTTAAACTTCAATGACTACTTCTCCCGTATTTATTGGCTTCATTGGGCAAATCTAGGTAAAATACTGCAGATAGATTTTAGATTATTCACAATTTTTTTTAATTAAAAAAATACTGTACATTGAAATTCAACATCAATTGCTACTCCTTTATTTATTGGCAAATTCTTCTGTAACTTGAAAAGTATTCATTGGGCAAAGGTCTAAAGACTAAAACATTTCCTGTAAATTGCTATATTATTTTAGCTTGTTTTGCAACTACACAATATTGTTTCTGTATGTTTTAGTTACCTATAAACTTGTTTTAATTAGCTATAATAACCTCTGTTTACAGTAAGATGTCAAACCAGTTATGTGGACAGGATTTACAGACAATGTGTGCTGCTATTCTCCACAGATGACATTAAGATCATTACTGTTTGATGTTTCCAACTCAGAAAAAACAGCTGCAAAACTGTGAGGCCAAAATTTATAACCTTGGGTTGGATAATAGACACCTGGGAAAATACATTACACCTCCTTAACCTTACCACCCTTTTAGCAATGAGCCAGAGACACTGATGTTATTGAACCTGTCTCTAAAATATTTGATGAAACAGAAATTATGCCAATATAAAAATGGTGCCTTCTTACACTAGGTAGAGCTAATTCAGTGACTGTGTCATACTTGGTAACTTTAAAAAAAATATCTGTAACAACCTGATATTAGCTGATTTATCTGATTATCAGTCAGGAACTGGGTATAAACTTTGTGTTTCACTAATGTACATTCAACAGAGATAGCTGACCAGTATAGAAACAGCTCAAGAAGTTTCTGTCTATCTTACATGCACACTGACAAATTTGACTGACTGTACAGCGTAACTAGAGAAAGATGCTCTCAGACTCGACTCATCACCACAGATATCTCCATCAAGAATCACAAACTGAAGTCAACTGCACATAATTACAGAAAACACTGCCAGCAGCTAAATTTGAAAGATTTAAGAGGAAAGTTAAAGTTACCTGTCTGCCATCAGTGCCTAGCCCCTCCCCCTGCTCCTGCCAATGAGGGTCATAGGTCATATTGATAGACTGGCCAGGCATCAGACAGAGGATCAGAGAGAGGAGGGCAGGAGCAGCAGGCTGAGAGGGGAAGAGACGCCAAATAAAGACAGCAAGAACAAGTCAGACAGGTTAGCAGAAAGAGGAGGAAAAAGCAAAGAGAATCTGGCTCGAAGCAAGTGATAAAAGTGACTGGAAAAGGAAATGGGAGATAAGAAATATGAATATGGAAGGAGAGACAAATGTACAAACTTCACTCAGGTTACCTCTCTGTCCTCTTTGGTCACAGGCTGAACGGAAACTGAGGAAACCTCTTTTTTTGCAGGTGAAGGTGGAAAGGCACCGCTGGCGCTCTTGTTGCGGATGTGCGATTTGTGCAACCCCCTGGTACCTGAAGACTGCAGCTGTGGATGCAGCTGGCGGTTTGGTGAAGAAGGTGTGGACGTCAACACCAGAGTCTTGAGCGCCGTCACCTCTGCTTGTAGAACATCAATCTGCAATCCAGTTACAATGCGACAGTTTGGAGCTAATTAATTGTGTGAAAGAAAATTAACTTCGTGTGAAAAATAAAAAACATTTTGATTCGGAAACAGTTTATAAACCTCACACACACCTTCCCCTGAGCCTCTGTCAGCTGTTTCTCTGCACCTGCTTGTTTCACATTAGCTTCACGCACCATCTTGTGAGCTTCCTGTCAAAAAACAGATTGAGACCGATTAAAATTTCAAACTGTACACTCAATGCTCAGCAGCTAGACAAAGTTAGTGACTGGCTGGTCCACATAGCAGAACATATAGGGCCAGATACACAGTGCCTCTTGTGGAATTAAAAACCTACAGCCTTATTGCATATGCTTCAGAACCCAAGACTTTGACACACTGGATTATTTTCCACCACAAATAATGCTTTGTGGTGGAATTTATGGTGGTGTAACAAAGCAGCCTCCTCTGGATGAAGCCTGCGGTCCACCTGAGCTGTCAGAGATCACACGTATTATCCACACACAGTCCGGACCAATTCTAACACAAGAGTTTCCCCTTATATCAAAAAACATATTGATTCTACTTCAGCTGCCACTCAGTCTGAATTTTCGTCCTGTTTCTGGAGAGAAACACATGCCTAAAAGTTACGCATACATTGTTTAATAGATTACTTGCTGCCTATTGGCTCTGCATGTTTTGAACCACTACTGAACTGCTCTAAGGTGAAAACTGTTCATTACTGAAATGAACTGGCTGCGTCTGTTTTTAAATTAATGTATTTTAGTAGCTAAACCTCAGAACTAACTTAGTAAATCTGGCCCTTAAAGAGATGGAAATTATCCACAAGAGTTGGTGGACACCAAAATAGAAGAAAAACAGGAGTGGGCACTAAGTTTACCTTCAGATTAAGCAATTTCCAACAAAATTATAATGCTGCTTAAAATCATAACGTAAAACTTTTATTTATATAAAAGGAAGCGATGCTTTAGTAGAAGATACAAACTGCTGATTTAAGGACTTTGTGGCATCACACCAGCCACCTTCCTCGTCACCAGCTGTCAGAATTACAGTGCACTCAGCACAGAGCGATGATTACTGCTGACCTCAAATAGACTGGCTGTCAGCTCCTCCAGCTCCTGCTCCAGCTGATTCCTGACTTGCGACAGACGCTCGCACTCCTTGTCTTTTAGTTTCAGTTCCTGAGATGTGCAGGAGAAAAGGACACAGCCATATTTAAAACAGAGAAGAACATTTGCATTGTCAGCACTTTGTTTTCCTGGCCACACTCTCTTTTCTGTCTCTGTGTGCGCAAGCATAAAGCAGGTTACCATACCTTCTTTGCAGCATCTAGCTGTTCCCTGAGGATCTCTGACCCCTTTTCTCTGATCTCCAGGGAGGAGCTGCGGAGCCGGGAGAGCTGGCCATGGCCTCTGATTGAGGTGGGCCCAACCTGGCCTCCCCCCTCCACTCTGGTCTCTGGCTCTGGATCCAGATCTACCAACCTATACAAGAACAAAGACATAAACATTAGGTTTACAATGTTTGCTGAACAGCTTTTGCTCATCTGAATTACACTAACAGGTGTCAAATTACTCCTCTGCCCCGTTTACAAAAATAAAACCAGAGCATTTTAACATTTAAAACTGAGAAAATTCACTGACAAAAAAACGTACATGATCGAAATTATTGTACTACAGCTGCCAAATAGAAAAGTAAACACAATGAATAACAAAATAAACTGAAAAGTAGCTTGATTAAAAAAAGAAAAGAAAAAAAGAAAAAGGACCTCCAGATCCAGTTTTGGTCTCGGGATTTGTACATTAAAGCTTTTGAGGTAACACTTTGGATGAAAAGAGCACTGGATGCTGACTTAATTACAGGACCCTGAAGTGTAACATCTAAATGGGATTCATTTATATTTACTTTTCCCGTTTTACTATGTCAACATAATCTAAAAACAACATCAAAATATTAGTTACAGGAGCATGCTCAATTCAAGACCCCGAGGGGGACCCCGCACCTCAGCTTGGAAACCTCTGATACAGCATTAGCAATCCCAAAATTTAAATCTAAAGGGACCCTAAGTTACTTTTATCCCCAGGTTGCAGCTAAAGTCGGTCCTCAAAGCAGCTAACTACTTAGCAGACCTTGAGCTAACTAGCTAGTTAGCTTAAACTTACAACTTTTTACCTCGCAGAGGTCCCTCGTCAGTATCCGCCCTTACCCTCTCTGTCAGTGTCCGGGACAGTTGATAAACCTCCCAGCCCGTCTGCGTATCTGTCAGCTGCTCCCCTCCACTTTCCTTCGGATGTTGCTGCTGTTAAATTAAGAAATATTGCATAAACTGAGCTAATGTTCGAGCGAGTTTCAGTGAAACTAATCCCAGTCGTTTTAAATCACAGCTGAGGAATGCGGACGCCTGCGCAGACGCTCCACCGCCCCAGCAGCAGCAACAATACAAGTCAGATCAAGCTCTGGTTTGCACTCCCCAGAAATAACCCTCAGTTCTTTCTTCTCTTTCTTTTCTTTTTTTTTTTTTTTTTTTTTTGCCAAGGCAGGAAAACGAGTGTCTCTGCATATACCTGCCTTCTTCTTTTTCTTCTTCTTCTTCTTCTTCTTCTTCGCTCTATAGGTCACATGATGACATCCACCGGACTGCCCAACCGGCACGTCCTGTACGTGGACCAACAAGGTGTCACAGACCTGCTTCATGTGCATGCTTTTTGTTTTGCGTGGCAACCCAATTATAGGATCACTCCAGCGAGCTTTATATATGTATGTATGCATGTATTTATACTGTAACATTAGCATACATAATGAACCTATGCAAATTATTTTCCTGCACTGTATGAAAACTGCCCAGGTTACAGGACCTCTAAATGCATATGGGTGGCTAGTTATGAGACACAGAAGTTGTGCTGGAAAACACAAGGCCACTTCAAAAGTGCCAAATTTCAACCCACCCTCATGTACTTCGATCTGACTCGGAAAAATTGTAATATTAAGGTACAATTGCTAAAGTTAGTTTGCACCCTCACCTGCAAACATGCTAAAGTAATTGTACCAAAAAATTGTTTTAAGGCAGTGAGAACCTATCGTAAATGATCGCCTCTAGAGTCCCTGAACTTTAATGTTCATTTTAAAGGCAACCTATTATGGATTTTCTTATTTTCTGTCTTGCTGTTACAATGGTGGATACTCATATAAAATTAACAATGGCCAAAATTACAAGTAATGAAGTCAGCATCAGTGCTCTAAGTTTCAGGTTTTTGTTTGTTTGTTTGTTTGTTTGTTTGTTTGTTTGTTTGTTTGTTGTTTTTTCACTCTTGGATCTATATGATGCCAGTGAGAGCCAATATCCCAATATGGTCATCTCAGGCCCACACCTTTGACTGTGAGCACAGAAGCCTCAGAGGATGCTTCAGAGGATGAACTGAGTGGCTACCTCAAGGTGCAGTGTGAGATATGTAAGGAATATTTTTTAACTGAACACGCAGAATAAGAATACTAAAAATACTAACAGTGTCATGGCTGGATTTGACCTGCTTGGGGACCTCAGGCCAATAACTTGTGTGACTTCCTTGATTCTGCTGACCCCTAATTGGTCATGATGTTGCAGTGTTTGGCACTGTCGCCTTTACAGCAGTCGGATTCAAACCTGCCGTGCCGGCTGGAGCCTTTCTGTGTGGAGTTTGTGCCTTCATGGTTCTCTTCAGGTACTTCCTCCCAGCTCATAGACGTGTTATGTTAATTGGTAGTCCTAAAGTGGCTATAGGAGTGGTTCTCTGTCTCTCTTTGAGTTTCTTTGTAATGTGTAACCCTGCCTCTTGGCCTGTAACAGCTGGGATCTGTTCCAGACCTGCCCGAGACACAAAGTTGTATAAGCGATTAAGAAAACGCCTAATTTATCGCAGTCTCTGTACACTTCAGTGGCCTTTACTGTCTACCTGGTATGCAACTATGATCAGGTGACTGGGGCATGTCAAAGGAGCTAACATCAATGTGAATGCCAAGATCTTATTGTAAGAAAATGATCACCTATTAACACACGGTTTGTGCTTAACAATCAGAGCACTGAATAGTTTTTCTTTCCTTTTTTTAAAATCTCCAACATGTCAGTGCCAATAAACTTGCCAGTAATAAAGCATTAGGCACACTGATGATTGCAGGGTTTGCGATGCCAAAATTCAGCATTTTGTGTGGATTAAGTTTCTTACCTTTATCCCCCCCCGTCCCTGCTACAGGCCAACACCTGCAAGCTTTATGACTCTTGCATAGTGGCTGAACAGCAGAACAAATACTGATCATTGCTGGTTACACTAAAACCAAACACGCACCTTTGTTTGCAAGATTGAATACTGTATCATTTGACTCGGTCACCTTGTTACAGGTGCAAGCGTCGACAATCACAAAGAAGGAACATGCCTCACGTCGAGCAGGGATTGTGACAAAGCAGCGCATAACTCACCGGCTCTGCTGCTTTTTGATGCATTTTGAACCCAGTTTCATAAAACTGAATATTTTAACCAAATCTCACAAGATAATCAATAAGATAACGTGCAAAATAACACAAATATCTCTGGAGGATTTGGACAAAGTTCTCTCTTTACATATAGCCCGCAACCGTCATCTGTTAGGGTAATAATCTTTTCTACTGAGTAAAGAAGGTAAACTTTTCATAAAGATAAATAGCACAGCAGACGTCCAAGCTGCCTTTTTAATTAAAAAAAAAAAAATCTTGGTTTAATCAGACTTATCTTTTTTGCTCCAGTGCTTCAGGATTTAACACTTACCGTCCTACAACACAGCCTTCCTCCTCAGTGACCTTGCTTGACTTGTGTCTGACTGTAGGCACATTTGGTGTCCCAAAGAAGACTGCAGAGGAGTATACTGCTATCCCAGATATCCCCGCCTTGAGGACTTCATATCCAGGGCTCGATGAAGTTGAAGAAGGTGGAGAAGAGGAAATCTGGACCCTGTGAATTCCCTCAAAAGCATCCATGAGTGTCTCTCAGGGTGTGCAGGGATTCATCAAATGCTGTTGGATATCTCCGGGGAAAGAGTGAGAGTGGTGTAGGATGACTCTGATGTCTGCAGGTATCAAGCATCTAAGATACAGAAAAGACAGAGTTACACACTGCAACTTTAAATCAGTGCAATCAAGCAATGACATCTGCAGTGTTTGAACTATGTTAAACATTTTCCCCCCTCTCTGAATACCACATTTATTTTCTTTTCAGTCTGATCGTGCTGAGCGTGTTAAACTGCATTTATAGGCTGAATTAAGGAGAAAGAACGGAGAGGATATACTCACCAAAAATGACCAAAACTGATTTTCAGACGTTGGCAGCACACAATCTGCAAAAACAGCAGAAACCAAACTCCCTGAACTTCGCCTTGCTGTTGGTCCTGCTTATTAAACAGGAAGGGTTAATCACTAACACAGGCTGACCAGTAGCAATTCAGCTGTATGCATTTTTTCCAGCAGAGGGGGGTCGTGCACGTTCTCACCTGACCAGGAGTTCACCATGATCAAATACTGCCACAGATGTGGAAAAAAACAACAAAGGTTAACTGAAAGGGAGACATGAGCATCTGTTCACAGGTGTGTGATTGATGCAAGAAGATGAGAGAATGTTAAATTACAAAAAGATGAATCGGGCTTTGCTGAGATTTGGTTCATACAGTCATCTTTTCAACCTAAACCCACGTACACAACATTTACACTCGTAACCAGCCTATTCGTGGCAGTGTGGGTCCTCCGCTGCCCTCAGATTTGTACAGATTAACAGGAGCTGGCCTCACAATGCAGCTTTGTTGCAGAAAAAGATTAACACATCAAGTGACCGGAGGTGTAGGAGGCCCTTGCTCTCTTTTTCTTTCCTGCTTTCCTTTCTCCATCATTCTCCTCGGACGCTGCCACCACACATCTTCGACCACAGAGAGCATGATGGCCGTTTTCACTTTCTTTAAGTAAGTGGACACATTTCACCTGCTGTGACCTTGAAATCTAAATCACTTCAGATTTCAGTGTCTTTTGCCGATCAATTAAATGAGGACCACAAATCAGCAAATCCGAGCTGAAAGTCCCCATTTTGTTTTACCTCTGTCGTTTCAGATCTGTGACCACGCTGGCGTTAAGAGGCTGATCGCTGACCCTGAGCTCAGACGAGGCACAGAGAACAACACCACGCTGGTTTCCTTCATGTCAGGCCACAGCCAGCCAGCACGTTGGCCAACGAGCAGCAGCAGCAGCAGCAATGACAGTGACGTACTCCCGCCGAGTTGCTGATGCAGGTTTGGGGACCTTCTTTCACCTGCTCCTGCGATGGAGGGGCAGCATCTATAAACTACTCTACAGGGAACTCATCATCTTCACTCTGCTCTACTACTTCTTCAGCATTGTTTACAGGTACGAAACTCATTGTGCTCAATAATTCAGCAATCCATGGATAGAGGGGTGAATTTTACTCTTATAACCCAATACCAGCTTTAATAATGACATTTTTTTCACTGCGTTTAAGAGTTTTAGTCCCCAAACTTGATTCATTTCAGACTTCAGAGAAGTCCAGTGTGTCGACTCACATTTTGCTATAAAAACATAAATTCAGTTTGTTTTTTGCCTAATAAATAACAATAAAATTCTTAGTTTTAAACAAGTTTTTGACAGATTTCTAAAATATTTCTGTTTTTTTTGTTTTTATGACAGGCAGTCTAATAAATCTGTTAAGGCCTGTACAGCCTTTCCTTTTCTTTTCATTGTACCATTTAGTGTTATCTATTAATATGAAAAGGCACAAATATCTCAAAAGTTCATTCTTACTTATCAGTAGGCGGTTGTGTGTCTGTTTATAAACATGCTACATAATGGTATCTATGACCCCTGAATAGCTCTTAAAATAGTTTTAAGGGTTCTGTGAGGTGATAATTACCTGTGTTTCACAAGGCAGGTATTAACAAAAGTAATAACCTTGTAATAACCTTGTTTTGGTGTCCAAACCCTCAGTTTTAAAACCCAGCGGTGACTTAGGCAAGTATAAGAGGTGTTTTGTTGTTTTCACAGAGCTTACTTCAGTGCTTTTGTATTGAATTAAAGGTTCTTTTGATATTTCCCTCTCCAGGTTTGTGTTAAACGATGACCAGAAGAGGCTGTTTGAGAAGCTGTCGCTATACTGCGACCGCTATGCAGAGCTCATCCCTGTGTCCTTTGTGTTGGGTGAGTTGTTGGGTGACTGCTTTCCTGCTTTTAAGCTCGGAGACCGTCGCTGAAAGTTTCGATTCATTTTTCTTAACCAGGTTTCTATGTGACCTTGGTCGTGTCCCGTTGGTGGGGACAGTTTGAGAATGTACCCTGGCCAGACCGTTTGGCGGCATTAGTGGGAGGTCATGTTCGAGGAGCCGACGAGGCCTCCCGGCTGACCCGCAGAACGCTGATGAGGTACGCCAACCTCTCCGGTGTGCTCATCTACCGCTCTGTCAGCACAGCAGTCTACAAGAGGTTTCCCACCATGGAGCATCTGGTGCAGGCAGGTAAGGCGTTCGCTGCTCTTAGTCTCGCCTGTTTTGCCGCAGAGGATGCAAACACTGTGCAGAAACTGTGCAGTGTTCAGACTCACTGTCTTCTTCTCATCCAGCTGAACTATTTCACTGTTACAACTTGGTGACATAATGCCTGAGCTTATGAGCCGAGTTCTATGAACTATGCACACAAACACCTCTTGGCTGCTCTCGTCTCCACGATGTGTTTTTCCATCTCAGGTTTGATGACATCAGAAGAGCTGAGGCACTTGGAGGATTTGCGCTCTGCTCACAACAAGTTCTGGGTGCCCTGCATGTGGTTTGTCAGCCTGGCTCTGAGGGCGCGGACTGAGGGTCGCATCAACAACGACGTGGCGCTCACTGCCATCCTCACTGTAGGTCTTCGTGTGCATCTGTAAAGCAAAGCCTCTCGACTTGGAAACGTTTTCTGGTTTTGAGTGACTTTACTGTTTCCTGTTTAGGAGTTGAATAGTTTACGGGCGAAGTGTATGAAGCTGTACGGTTATGACTGGATCAGCCTGCCTCTTGTCTATACTCAGGTTTTGTTCATATTGCATTCAGAAGAGCAAACAGACTTCATTCATTCATCAATCATTTCCAAAAGTAAAAAAAATAATGACAATGATCTAATATTAGGTACTAAAAATATAAAGCTTTCCTTGCAATAATCCTCATGTACCTTGAATCATTAACTCCCCCTAATCAAAATGCATTTTGATCAACAATAAAAAGAACTGGTGATAAACTGATTCTCCGAGGATGCTGTAAAACAATGTCTAACATGGCTAATTTATTTTTTAATTAGGTGGCAACAGTTGCGGTCTACAGCTTCTTCCTGGCGTGTCTGATCGGTCGTCAGTTCTTGGATCCGACTCAGGGATACCCTGGTCATGAAATGGATTTCTACCTCCCTGTTTTTACCCTGCTGCAGTTTTTCTTCTATGTCGGGTGGCTGAAGGTGAGAGACAGCTGATGGTGTCCAGGGTTCTTGTTGAAGTTGAAGCCTGCAGGCCAGAGGTGGCCCCGGTGTAACACTTTATGTAAACTTCAAGCATGAAAAGGAAGGAAGGAATGAACTGCTGTACAGTTCATGCCATGTAATAGCAAAGCAGCGTAGGACAAGACTTGAGAAACATTCCAAAAAACAACTCATTTGTGTTTATTTTCATGGTCTCAGGTGGCCGAACAGCTCATAAATCCATTTGGTGAAGATGATGACGACTTTGAAACCAACTGGCTCGTGGACCGCAATTTGCAGGTGAGATCTGAACCAAACTGCTTGCCATCTTTTTTTTAAACTGATCCGAGACAGTGGCTGTGATTTTTGACTTGTGGTGGTTTCCAGGTGTCCTTGTTGTCTGTGGATGAGATGTACGACAACCTGCCCCTGGTTGAGAGGGACATGTACTGGAATGAGTCTGAACCGCAGCCTCCTTACACTACAGCCAGTGCTGAACACCGTAAGCCCTCCTTCATGGGCTCAGCGCTGGATATCAGGTTTTTTGTTTGTTTTTCTTCTAGACAATTCTTAATAACCCTACTTAATATATAGCTAACCCTCTGTTGGGTTTTCAGTGTTCCTAAGGAGGAGATGGAGTTTCAGTCCAATCTGGAGCAGATCAAAGAACACGAAGAAGCCAACTACTCCACTCCTCTGCTTGGAGGTCTTGGTCGTCTTCTCGGTGTCCACTCCCCGAACTTCCCTCGCTCCTCCCGGGTCTCTCTGCTCCGCCGCCGCCCTGGAGCTCCACTGAGCCGCTTCCCCCTTTACTTGCACTCAGAAGCACCTTTGAGTCAAGGTCAAGCCCGCCAGGAGGGAGATCCAGACTATGCGTTCTCCACCACGCCCTTGTACGAAAGACCAGGTTTCTACAGCTGCCCCCAAACCCCCATTCACTGCGTGCCTCCTGCGGTGCCCCGTCCTCGACCTGCCAGGAGAACCCAAAATGAGTTGGAACGCAGCTGCAGTTCTCTAGCTCCTCCAACGGTGGGCTCCCAGCTGCTGCCTCCTGACACGCCTAATCACATCCCCCCTCCTCCGTCCTCTGCTTTCCCCTGGCTGAGTGAGGACGGCGACATGCAGAGCTCCCCTACCTTCTCCTTCCCCGACCCTCCACCTGAACTCTGCCCCATATCTAAACTCAGACTGGGACACGGCCTGCTGTCTCGCCGCCCTCCCCCTCCTCGCCTCACCCTGGACACCCTACCATCCGCTGACAGTCAGCCTGGACCAGCGAGTGCTCGGGCCACAGGAGGCGGAGGAGAAAGGGTGTTCTCGTTCACTCCCCCGTCTCGTACAACGGCAGCAAATCCCAGTAATCCCAACAGCAGCTCTAGCAGCATTAATGCAACAAGCACCAACAGCGCGGGCACAACGGGAAGTCTCTGCAACGGCACAGGTCACAGTAATTTTAGTAACCATGGGAACTTCAGTGGCAACATGAGGGCAAGCAATGGGGGCACCAGCGGTGGGTTGAGCAATAACATGAACACAGTTTCCACTTTGACGCCATCGCAACAAGAAACCAATCAGCAAAACTCACCCAACGATTCAGGAATCTCACTGGCTGAAGGGGACCTGCTGGGCGTTCTGGTGGACGGGGGGGTGAACAAGGCAGCAGGAGGGAGGGAGCAGGACTGAGAAAAGAAGGTGTGGGACTCACGTGCCAAATATTTCACAAAAACAGGCACTGGACTACATCATCTGGAGCCGCTGAAAATTATTTGCTTCCTGATGAACTCTCAGAAGAATTAACCTACTTGTAATGTGAAAAGCACCTTATGAGATTTAACAGTCACTGTGTTATGGAAAAATTCCAGTTTGCAACATATTAGAGTTTCCTCAGAGACTCCGCAGCAGCCAAAATGTGTAGTCTGTGGTAGTCGTAGCATCAGTGTCCTCATTAATAAACATTATCACATATTGTGCTTCTTTTATCACTGTTAAAAGTTTTTTTTTCCAAATAAAATGAAAACCTTAATTTATTTGTACATTACTTGTTTGTTGTTTTATTATACAAGCATACTGTATCTACAATCTGCTCCTTTCTGCAGGTGTGAAGTCAATCAGCCCAAATAAAATACAGTGAGGAAACATTTTCATAGCTCTCACTGCTTATACGTGTTCAACTGTCAAAAACAAAAGATTTGATGGAACATAAACAATCAAGCTGACAAAAAATGTACAAAGCTATTCAGTTATAATTATTTGGACAATAAATTTCATTTACGTTGTCTATAAATTGATTTCATTAGTTTAATTTATTGTCACTTCTATTCAAACATCACTCTTAAAGACACAGTCAGTGCACCAAACTTACATTGAAATGCCCGGTGTAGGGAGAAGAAACAGCAGCTGTTAACAATAAAATAATAAATATAATTAAATTAATAACATTGTGTAACAAGAATATCTTGACTTATTTGGCCTGCGATTCCATTTTATCTACTCATAACTTCCTCTGATAGAGCTGCACCAAAAATCAAGAATTCCTTCATTTACTGTATCAGTGCGCAGGGGAGGAGAGACAGAGCCCTTTGAGGTTGCGTCAGGAAGGGCATCCGGGATAAAAATCTGTCAAATCCAGTGTGCGGAGCCACCCACTCTGGCGACCCCTCGTGAATAAGGAAGCGGCTGAAAGTAGCTTTATCAGTACACAGAAGCTTGTGGCTTCTGCTGGACCGGGGATTTCAAAAAGCCTCAGCCTGAGCGTGTGCTGCTTAATGCCAGAACGGTGCTTGAAAAGCCAAAAAAAAAAAAAATGCTTCTGAGAGAAATGTGACTCACCTCACAAGAGCAGCAAGATGGTTGGACTGAGTTAAAGTGCCGGATAAGAGGATGGAGATGACGTGTGTGCTAGTAGAGTGCATGCTGAGTCCAGCTGCTGTCAAAAGTGCCTTTACCTTACAATGCAATCACAACAAAAAGCTTGAAAACCACATTTTCTCTTTTCTTCATATATTCTCAAATAAAAAAGCTGAATAATTAATTTTCAGCATACGTAATGCAACTTGTAAAAGCCTAAAATGTTTCAGTGGCACAGTCCAGCCTTCTAACACTATTTAAACCAGACACGCAAGGAAACCTGAATCCATAAATCTCTTGATTCAAAGCTCTGCTTAGTCTTTATTTCTACACACTGCAGGTAATGTCAGCTGAACATTACACCACTCCAGTCTGGAAAGCTACAGCCTTTGCAAACAGCTAACAAACATAAGTAAAGCAGTGCTCTTTGTAACAGATGCGGTATGTACTGTACGCGGCAGGCATGCAGCAGGATGATCACCGGCGTCTTGGTTTAACTGCCCTCTTCAGCCATGGTGTGTTTGTCAAAGAGGTACTCAGCCATGCCGCTCTGAGGGGCTCCCATGTGACGCAGGTTTGAGATCCAGTTGGCGAGCTCTTTGATGGACTTTACCTGCTCATCCAGAAAATGTGTTTCTATGAAGTCACACAGCTGTTGGGGGGGGAAAAGGACAAAATGCTTAAACTTAATAGACGGTCATATCCAAACAGCAGACTGTACGTCCTCCGGGCCTGCTTCTTACATGAGGGTCATTGTGCTCGGTGGCCAGTTTCTGCAGGTCCAGCAGAGATTGGTTTACGCTTTTCTCCAGCTGCAGGGCGCACTCCAAGGCCTCCACGCCACTCCCCCACTCATCTCTATCAGGTTTCTAACACATAAATAATTCAGGATGATTCAGCACTGATCAGCTTCATGCAAAATGTTCAATATTTATAGAAATTTGAACATGTTACAGTCCATCCATTTTTTAGGATTTGGTAATATTTTAAAAGACTCTTTGTTGTTGTTTTGCTTTGTTAACACAGAAAATAAATTATTAGTGAAAATACATACTCTGATGTCCTGCAGAAAAATTCTGCCTCCCCGCTTGTTCTGCAAAGTCATCAGCTTCTCGGCATGCTTGCACTCTTCTTTGGACTGCGCGTGAAAGAACTTGGCAAAGTTTGGCAGGCATTTATCATCCCTCTCGAAATAGTATCCCTAAAAGCCAGGAGAGGTGGACAAAAAGATTCAAACCCCTTTTTAATGCCTTTGAAATAACACTGAGCTACGATACATGACACCAGTGACTCAGGAGTATTTCTTACCATAGAGAGATAAACATAAGAGGCATACAGTTCCAGGTTTATCTGTCTGTTAACGGCAGCCTCGCAGTCCTGATGGAAGTTTTGACGGATTTGTGAAGTCATTTCTGTAAAGATTATAGCAATAAGTAAATGCTGATCAAATGTAAGTCAGTACATAACCGGAGAAGCACATTATGCAAGTAGTGAATGCAGTATGTTGGATTTTAAAACATTATCTGCCCACCATCACTCAGACTCCATGCAAGTATGCATATAAATGAACACATAAATGTCACCAGCTCCGAATTACAAAAACATTTTCTGCACGTTACCAAGTTTTATCTACTCAATGTACACACAAGCAATTCCTTGATTAGAAGTGGATGAAATTTCAAAAATAATTTATACCTGTTTGCCTGCATCAAAATAGGCACATCTACATTTAAAAAAAAACCGAAAAAAAAACAACCCTTAGTTATAAAGAACTGAGTGTACACTCCAATGCATCTGCATTCATTTTTATCCAGACAAATGACCTTGTGACTAGCAAGGTAAACTCCATATTTAGAGCAGCTATTGGTCAAAGTTACCGGTAACCCAGCAGACACTCATCTTCTGTCTCAAATTTCCACCTTGTTATTTATGAATCAGTGTTTAGAGTCACTGAAAACTGTAACTGTGATAAGACGAGACACAAACATTGTTTACCTGCAAAGAAACCACGGCGGCCAATGTTCCACCTCGGTTGTTGTTTTTGTTGCTTGTGTTGGTGGTTGTGTACGTGTATATACTAAGCATTACGGTAAGTACTATCATTACAAAAGCAGAAATTGTTTTCCTTCTCTCATTGAAAAATAATTTTGACACACCACTACGGCTGCAGGCAGTAAATATTTTGTTTTCATTAATTATTCATTTTATATATTTATAATGTATTTTTTAATGTAGAAATGTGTTCACCAGAATCGCTTTTATTTTGAAGTTACTTCTTACACGGTCGACCGTAAAGTCTAGTATATACACGTAAAACAACCTTGGTGCCAAAAATATCCAATGTAGCTAAGCTCTGCTAGCAACCAAATCTCCGTCAGTTCATCTCACAAACAGAAATGACAGGTGGAGCATTTCATTCCCTGCTAGGGTGCTGTGGGAAAAGCTGTTACAATAACGTACCTTCTTCGACGGTTTTCTCTAAAGTTATTGTTGTCAGATGTTTGCTTGTGACAGCAAATTTCCAGCGAGGCTTTCTGCAGACGCGCAATCGCAATAACGGAGAGGCTGCAACTGCGTTGATGTTAAAGGTGCGGGATGGGGACACCGTGCCTAAGAGGGACTCTAAAACAGTGTTTAATCACTGTACATTGTTTTTATTGTTCTGATAAACGCTGAAATTAAATACCAAGGATCCTGACATACTTCCAAAGACTAAAAATAAAAAAAAAATAAAAGCTTCTCCCACTCTGAATTTCAATATATGTGTTTACAATAAAAATATAAAAACCCTAAACTGTAAATCAAGTTAACCTTGCCCAGATCCTGCGTGTGTCTGATGCACCGATGATAAACTGCATTGGAAACCACACATAAGCTGCATTTTATTTATTAGGGGTCATTCTTCTTTTAGCATGTCACAGGCCAGCCTGAAATAATCTGGAGGCCATACATAGATTATAGCTCATTAAATACGAATTTAAAAAAAACCCAAGCAGAATAAAGACAAAAACTGGACTTTTGAAATAAAAAATAATTGGGGACACTGTGTACTTAGAAAACTAAATTATATTAAAATATGCAGGAATCGGCTTTAGTTGTAGTCTGAAACCAAACTGAATTGAAAACAAGATTTCAAACCAATTTTTAAAAAAAAGAAAAAAAAAAGCTATAGCTCTGGGGCTGAAGTTCACCCATGTGTGATCTAGATCAAATGCAAAATGTAGTCACTTAATTCAGGGCAAACCTTACTTGGAAATAAACACACCAAACTAGAAATTTAACCCCCTCAGCTGTGGCAAAATCTCCACAGCGGACTTCTTAGCAGAGAAGAATTCCCCCAAAATTTTATTTCTCTGAGCTTTAAATTATCACAAGCTTTCAACAGTGCTCTACATATTGAAATGAAAGTCATTACTTTGAGTTGCTGAGTGACAAAACCCTTTAAAGCACAGACCTTTAATATTTCAGGTTTAACAGAGTGAACAGTGCATCCATAAATATTAGAAATGACCAGTTTCTGCTTTACTGTCAAACAAAGTGAACCATCACCACCTGTTATTGGTTTGACCTGCTTTTGATTTACAAGCCAAAATCTCTAAAAGCTAAAGAAACCAAATACCACAGAAATAAAAGTCTACTGGGGACATAAAGATGTGAAAAAAAATATACATTTAAAAATACCATTCAGAAAAAAAACCAAACGTGACTTTATTTCAAACAGACTTTCAGAATTTTAACTTTATACAGCAGTGTGAACATCTGTATGAGTGCACAGATGTTACTTTCCACCTGGAGGCGAGTGCCAGACCGCAGAGCTGGTGCGTTTAAAATATCTGGGCTTGGTCTTGTAAAAGATGTTTTCCAGTCGCGGTGGCTCAATTGTTCCAAAGAAAGAGTCCAGATCAGGAGGACTGAAATACTGCTTCATTATTATCTGCTGCAGATTGGGACCTGGAAGAGAGAGAACATACAAACAGGCCTGTTTAAGGACCTTTAAATAGGGGGTGTAAATTCTGCCATCGAGACTAAAATTGAGATACAAATGTCTGCAGTATCTTATCATGGTTCAGCCTTCCTGTGCTGTGATATCCAGGATTATTAATCCTGAGTTAAAGCGCGCTAGTGTGGGGAAAGCTGGTAGGTTTAAAGATCACAGAGGCAACGAATGAACTGGAAAGAAATCATAATGTTGATGATCAGGGGTGCCAAGTGCTTATTCACAGACTCCGACCGATGTAGGTCTTTTTTGGTGGTTTATTGGTTCATTCTCTGTGCAACTCTGCATGCATCAGCTGGTTGTTGTGGTTGCAGAACACATAACTTTTATTGCAGAACGCCCTCTGGTGGCCAAACCGTGCCATGTCAACCAGACTGTAAATTTTCACAATGCTTTTTTGCCAAGTGAGACTGGAGGGGACACACTGCATTTCCACCACTGCCGTCTCAGGTTTGCCTGGCAGTGGCCATGTTCACTGCACCAATTTTACACAGAAACTTAAAAACCATTTTGGTGCTCAGTCATTTCTTCACACATTATAAAGATATTAAAAACCATAGTCTCTCTGATCTTAAATTCTTTAATGCTGTTTGAGGTCATCCCAGGTTGTAACTGATCGTTTTATCAGCTAGCCTCGTTATTCTGAGGTGAGAAGGATTCAGTGTATTCATGTTAAAGATCTAGGAACAGCAGCTGGATTTTCTGGAATCCTGCTAACTCCTCCCATTAAGCGTCATAGAGGCAGGATAGTGGATGGAGGCAAATACAAGTTCATGGAAGTTAAAATATTTCTTACAGTTACTGTAAGTTGTTTCCAGCCATCTGTCATACTCCTCCTTGTATTGCTGATTTTTAGGGGTGAACATTTGCAGGTTTCCAACACAACTGAATTCACATGAGCAACACAAGGTGAAACTTGACTGAGCTTAGTCTGAAAACACCACAACAACTTGAGACAAATTACAGCTGACTGTTAGGCCTGGATTAAGAAATGATGCTACAGCACTTTGGGTATACTGAAGAGTCTTGAGATAAATACCTTCTGCCCAGGAGGGAATGGGCTTCCTTGGTGCAGACTCGTCATCAGTAGAGTCGTCACTGTTTTGGTCCATCCCGTAATCATCCGAACTTTTGGACAAAATCAAAGGCTTATCGCCACCCTTTGGTGTGATGACGTATGACTGCGGTGAGGAGTGCTGCAGGAAGAGGAGATACATTAGATTTATTTTTTTTAAATCCAATTTGGTCAATGTTTGGAATTGATATAGGTACACAAAAAAAATAAATAAAAACAATTACCTCAATATCCACGGTCACATTGAGGCCGCCACCTTTTCCTACAGGCGTGTTCATTACAGAGCGCTGAAAAGTTCAAGAAAATTTGGACAAATTAAGATTTAAAGATTTAGATCATTTGTTTTCATCCTAAGAATTATATAAATTTGCTACTCAGTCTAATAAA
This sequence comes from Cichlasoma orientale, assembly GCA_034780415.1. Lineage (NCBI taxonomy): Eukaryota > Metazoa > Chordata > Actinopteri > Cichliformes > Cichlidae > Cichlasoma > Cichlasoma orientale. Next base: position 7,479 of record JAVDPK010002769.1, on the reverse strand, counting down.
TTAAAACCAATCTATAACCTTTGTTACAGATTTTCTCTCACTCTCACACACACTTCAGTTAATTTCCACAGATTTAAGGCTTCAAGTGAAAAGTGGCAGCATGAATGTCAGTGGTTTTTACCTCAATATCCACAGTCACATTTAGGCCAGCAGCAGTCTTCATTGCATGGGGAGAGTTGGGAGAAAGTCACTTATTAAGGTTTTTAAAAGGGTGCACTATAAATCAATCATTTCATATTCAGGGTTTTCTTCTACATTAAAGGGTGCCAAAAATTCCCCAAAGAGGTATCATTTCAAACATTTTCGATCATTTGATGATCAGAAATAAAGTCAATATTTCTGTACTTTGGGTGTCAGCTCGTACCAATGTTAAACTGTCCTACCTGTGTCTTAGCAGCCTCTTGAGCAGCAGCTTCTCTCTTCTTAGCAGCTTCCAACTCTTTAGCAGCTCTTTCTTTTGCTGCCAGCCTTTGCTGCTCCTCCTAGTGGAAGAAAAGAAGCAGGTGAGCAGCTAGCATCACAAACAGCTGCTCAAAGAAATCCCAATGCATTAAGTGAATGAGATCACTACGCTTTCATGGTTTTTATGGGGAATTATTAAAACTAAAATAGTGCTAACCCCTAGCTGTTGTCTGAAAGAGTCCTGCTAATAGAAGCTCTCGCCTGAACAGTGGAGACCGTGCTGCTGCAGTCTGTATATACCGTCTGTATATACCCTGCAAGTTTAAGCTTTAATTGGTTCAATTTGTTACATTAAATTTACCCTATGCATAATCAAATTACAGTAATATAATGAAGTGCAGACTCCCAGCTTTAATTTGAGGGTGTTTACGCCCGCATTTAGTTTTTCCTCCTTTCATAAAGGACAACTCCACAACCACCTAAAAGAAGGAATTAGATTCACTGATAAATGCACTAAAAAAATTACAACATTTTGAATGCTAAAAAAACCTCACCACTCATCAAGTTTTATTTGACATTTCAGTTTCTAACCAGTTTTCTTTTTTCCTCAAGAGCCTTCCTCTTCTCCTCCAGTTCCCTCATCTCCTTCTCCCTTGCTGCTCTCTCCAGTTCACGCTGCAGAGCGAGAGCTTTTTCTTTCTCCACCCGCTCCCTGCAAACAAACATGCAGAGACATCACATCAATAAAAAATAAAAACTCAATCATGCAACACCTAGAGACCATTAGTGTTAGTGGATGTTTATACTAGGGAAAATGAAAAGGCTGAAAACGCTGCTTGTTTAATCAGGACTAAATCACATATTCTTCTGTATTCATCTCTGCTAGTAGCATTAAAACATCAGTTGACCTTTCAGCAGCAGCTTGGCGTTCCCTCTCCCTCTCCAGCTCCTGCTCCCTCTTCAGCTCGAGTGCTTTCCGAGCCTCTTCCTCGGCCTTCTTCTTAGCCAGCAACTCCTGCTGCCGCTTTTCTTCCTCCTGATGGTTTAAACACACACACACACACACACCACAAGAAAATATTCATTTGTAATATGTAATGGGAAACTGTTATTAAATACCTGTTCTGCCATGTGAACATATTCAGTTTTCATGCCACTAACCCTCCGCACAAACACACCAATGATACAAGAGTATTGTCTCTCTACCTGCTGAACCTTCTTCCTGGCATCCTCTTCCATTTTCCTCTTTTGTTCCAGCTCCTCTTGACGCTTCAGGGCCGCCTTCTTCTTGGCCTTCTCCTCCGCTAGACGCTGCATGAAAGGGCACAACGGCAAAGACCGAACAATTCAGTTTCTTTTAAGCTGAACATGCAGATTCAGACCTTCCGAACCCGACGCATACCTTATCATTTTTCTCATCAATCTGAGCCATCTTTTGCTCAATCTTCTTCTTCTTTTCTTCCTCCCTCTGCTCTTCTTTTACTTTGGCCTCTAATACTCTCCTTAACCTCTCATCCCTCTTCCTAAAAGACGATGTTAGAAGTCAATTAAAAAAAAAGAAATGAAAATTTTATTTGTCTTTGACTCTGAAATATGTGAACTGTTACCTTTTAAGTTCCTCCTGTTTCTTCTTCTTCTCCTCCTCCATTTTCCTCATCCTTTCCTCTTCTTGTTCCTGCTTCTTTTTAAGAGCTTCCAGTTTGTTACGCTCTTTTGTCTGAGAAAAGAGAAAACAAGGAGGTTACAAGTTAACCGATTCACAAAACTCATGCTGTCAGAAAGCAAATATAATAAAGATGCTGTAACGTAAAAGGTGGCAAATAATCCAAAGTGGGGAAGAAGCCCCTTCAAAAAACTAAAGCAAAAATCCATCCAAACTGACCTTGTGCCATTTTTATGGTCTTCAAAATGTTCACTCAAATCAAATGTGCAGATTAAAACAAGAAATCAAAGTATGCGTTAGCTTTAAGTGTTGTGTAACTGCCCAGGGAAGGACCGAAAATGGAAATGACCTACACGCCAAATCTGGGAAATCTCTTCATATTACGCAAGATGAATATTTTGGGGCACACACACACACACAGTTTAATTAACAGCCACCTCCTACAGTCTCAGACTTTCTGTACAGCTGCTGCGTCTTCAAATAAGCACGGCTCAACAGCTGTTCAAACTATGATCTTAAATATGAAAAGTTCAACACAAAAAGAAGAAAAACCGAAAGAGGACCCTCAGTGCACAAACACAGTGTACAAATACCACAAGTAGCTCAACAGGATTACAAGTTATTATTAGGCACAATCCAGTTCCCATAAAAAGAACAATAACTTAGCCCCAAGTGTGATCTGCTCCCCCTCAGTAAGTCAAGGTTGCAAAGCTATATTAGGTGCGTTGTTAGATTAACAAACACACAAGAATGGAGCAGAGACCATAAACTAACTAAGTTAGGTTGGTAAAATGTTTAGAGCAGCCCCTTCCACACACGCCCGCTGTAAAAAATGCACTCGATATGCTTCAGCTTTTTTACATGCAGGTCGATCTCATGCACATAAAAAAGTGTAGCGCAGAGTCCAGCTGTACATTTAGCACCTTAAAAAAATAAATAAATAAATAAATAAATAATAATAATAATAATAATAATAATAATAATAATAATAATAATAATAATAATAAATGTTATGCCAGTGGGAAAGAGGCTGGGCTGGAAGTTTAATCAGGTCGCACAATGGGAATATTAAACACCAGCAAATACCCACAAGCATACAGTGCTTCAGTGTTTGACGTTACACTTACCACTATACTAGCGTTGAGCTGAGGAGGAGAAAACACATCCAAATAAGGACTACATGATTCATAACGCAACCAAAACATGACCCACAGCATTTATGAAATTATCAACAAAAAAATAATCCCATCTCTTCACTCGTGCTTTTCAAAGCTCCCATAAAAGGTTCTCAAATACAGGATTCAGGTTTAAAGGGCACTCACTGATGAAAAGCTTTTCACTGTAATCATATTAAGAGTATCATTTTAAATTCACTGCAACACCGTTACTACACTGAGCCTGTGCGGAGTAGCTGTAAGTACTACAGTTATAAGCATTTAAAATCCAGCTTAGGAAATTTATTACAATGTTGCTACCTCACAGCTCACCTTAGGATCAATCCTCAGAGGAGTGTTTTGCTTGATGAAGGACTTGATCACGGCGGTCCGGCCGACTGAATTTGGAGTCATCATCAGCATCTGATTCTTATGGACAGTGTGCAGGAAAGACTTCATGTGGGGTTTGATTGCCTGTTCGTCGAGAGCAAACCGGAAGTGTCAAACCTTAAGAAACCCACGTAAAATATGAAAATCAAATGTAGATCCCTCATATTCACAGCTTCTTACACTCTGACTTTTCTTGGGAGGAGAGCACCTCTTTGTGGGGCTTTCTTCTGCAGTATCAGGCGCTTTACGTTTAGTGCTGCGGCTTGACCTAAAAACACAACCGAAAAACAACAACATGGAATTTATTTGCTTTTTCACACATATGTTGATATGATCACAACACTCGTACAGCACCCACCTCCGAGCTGACAGGGAAGTCTGTTGTTTCTTAGCGACTGCTGAAAGAAAACGCAATGCATTCAGCGTAAATAAGTTGCAAACAAAATGACACAAAAATACGTGAAATAATAAAGTGAAAAATGAATAAGTAGAGAGTTCCCATACTTGCTCTGTTAGGAGTGCTCACTTTCATCTCACTGATAAACAATGACGGGGGCGCCAGTTTGGGCGAGTTTGCAGCCACAGAACGAGTAATGCGCACAAGAGACGGTTGAACACCCTGGTGATCAAACGCGGATCAATACAACAACTTAATTTCAAATTCAGAGCCTTTTAATAATCAAAGCAATATGCACCTACCTCTGGAGTTCCCTGAGATTTTTCAGGTGCAGCTTCTGACGCTCTACAGCAGCGAATAAAACACAAACATCAAACTTTATTAGCAGAAGCGCGGGATTTTAAACATTCTTTGGCTTGTGAAACTCTTGGGTTGCTTCGGGTCATTATCAATTTGCACCGTGAAGGGCGGTCTCATCAGTTTTGCAACATTTGGAGGAATCCGAGCAGAGTGTAGCCCGGCACACTTCACAATTCATCCTGCTGCTCCTATCAGCAGTCACATCATCAATATACACAAAGGGACCCAGTTCCACTGGCAGCCATATATGCCCACAACACAACACTGCCTCCACCATGCTTGACAGACAATGTGATATGCTTCAGATCATGAGCCGCTTCTTTCCCTCTCCATACTTTTCCCTCCACATCATTCTGGTAGAAGTTCATCTTGTTTTCATCTGTACAAAGATTTTTGAACTGTGCAGACACTTTCAGATCATTTCTGGCAAAATCTACTCTGGTCTTCCTGTTCTTGAGCGTAATCTGTTGTTGTAAACACTCTGTATTTACATTCATGAAGGTGTATCTTGATGGCAGACCCTGACAATGAGAAGTCTACCTCCCCAAGAGTGTTCTTGATTTGGTTAGATGTTGTAAAATTGTTTTTCTTAAGCAAGAAAATTAATCTGTCATCATGCAGTTTGTTTTCTGTGGTCTTTCAGGTCTTTTGGTGTTGCTGAGCTGGACAATGCAATCACTGTCCCAATCAAAATTAGGAAAAAAGGTCCATAAGTTTTTGGACAATAACTAAAAAGCTGATTTGGTGACAAACCCCACAAAGTTAAATCTGAGTCAAAGATTGCTGCTGGGTTTTTGCTCATTGCTCAACAAGTAAAAACAGTGGATTCAAGGAGACGGGTCAGAACATTTTTAAGAAGCATTGTTAAAAAACCACATCATTATGATGTTTATTTTAATGACACTCACACTTCTCTGTTTTCCTTCTCCATTTCCTCCTCCTCCTCCTCCATGCAGGAGTCCTCTGCAATAAAAAAAAGTAAAAGAATCAGACAGTCCTTCAATACGCTGTGAGGAAGATTAAGTAATTAGAAACAAACTACAATTATTTTCTTACCGCTAACTTTGCTGCTACATGTGGAGTTGCCCGTGCGAGCTGCTTTCCTCTTAAGCATGGAGCGGCGTGAGGCACGGCGGACAGATTCCTGGGTCATGCTGTGCCGCAGACCAGCCAGCGAATGACGGAGCTTCAGGGAGCACCGCACAGAGCTACGCCGTGAGCTTTGAGAAGTTTCAGCTATTGCAATCTTGGCAGCTGTACGGCCAGGAGAGGGCTCTGGCTCTTTAGCAAGCTCAGCAGACAAGCGTTCTGCTTGAGAGATGCTGACAACGACTTCAGGCAAGCACATCTTAAATGGCTCAGGAGGCTGAGCGCTGACAACTACAGCATCCAGTTTGACTTCAGCATCATTCACTTCTTCTTTCTCCATCGACTCTGCCTCCTCAGTTCGCACCTCTTCAGCTTGATCGCTGCCATGAGGTGACTGGCTCACATCGTCCACCACCTCAGGCGTTGTCTGTTTTTTTCTGCGGGTGGTGCGTTTGGGCTGTGTGGTGCAGCTGGCTTCAGAGGCGGAGCTCTCAGAACCCGGTTCCTCTTCAGCAATGAAGTGCAGCGATTTAACCGAGGAGCCACGAAGGTTACTGCGCCTTCCCTTTGAGAATCTAGACAAGAAAGGAAAACTTAGAATTACATCAGGCACGGCATGTTTCAGACTGCTTCAATTAGAAAAAAGAATTATTTTTAGCTTTCATTAAGACGGTAACTAAGGAAACAAACCTTCGCTTTCCTTGATTTTCTTCCTGACGGCCCAAAGAGACACGCTTCCTGCGACTGTTTTTCTTCTGTGATGGCGTTTTTGGCATTAACTCTGGTTCAGCATTAAAATCTCTGAAAAGAACAAAAAAAAACAGCCTCATTACAAAAACATTAAATACAATTATAGAGTGGAGCTACATGGAAGAACACATTTCTAGCTTACCTTGAGAACATGCGATTGGCTTCTTGTTGGATCTCCTCAAGCCAAACCTTGTGGACATTGTCGATTTCACCGATGAAATCTTGTACTTTGCCATCAAACATCTGCATCAGTGACCGCACTGATGATAATAAGGAGTTCATGGTGACGACCTGAAACAGAAAATTGAAAATTCAAATCAGGACAAGCTGGTATAAGTAAGAGAGTTAAGACCCAATTAGAGGGATTTCCTGCATATTAAAAAAAAACAAAAACTTTTTAGCTCCCAAAGAGGTAAAAATCAGCAGAACTGTGATTAAAAATGTTTGGATTTTTTATTTTTCCTGCTTTAAATGTATATTTGCTTAGAGCTGGTTTATCGTGAGCACATGTGACACACGTGAAAGCGTCTGGGAGACGCTGTGTAGAACATTATGCTGCCTGTAATCGGTTTGGTGGTGAGTCAGTGATGGTCTGGGGAGGGATATCCATGGAGGGACACATAGACCTCTGCAGGCTAGGAAACAGCACCCTGACTGCAATTAGGTATTGGGATGAAATCACCGTCACACCCTACGCTGGTGCAGTGGGTCCTGGATTCCTCCTGGTGCACGACAACCTCATGTAGTGAAAGTATGCAGGCAGTTTCTGGAGGATGAAGGAAGTGATACCACTGACTGGCCCCCACGCTCGCCCGAACTAAATCCAAACACCTGTGGGACATTATGCTTGGGTCCAGCTGATGCCACCAGGTTGCACTTCAGACTGTCCAAGAGCACAGTGATGCCCTGGTCCAGATCTGGAAGGAGATCCCCGAGGACACCATCAAATGATGTGGCATCATTTCATTCCTAACACATTACCCAGTCGATATCAGTACAGATATCAGCATGATAATTATTAAATAATGGTATTACATATTTTAAATTGCTTCCTATAACACACTAAAAAATAAGGTTTATTATTATAATAAATGTCAACACTGAACAAAATAGTCCCAATTATGATTTTTGCTGTTAAACAGCCCTCCCAAGAATTATAGCCTGTATCCTATATCAGTGCATATGGGGCAGTCCTCTGACTAGGCCTGTCACGATAACAAATTTTGCTAATCGATTAATTGTCTCAGAAATTATTGCGATTAACGATAATATTG
>JAVDPK010002768.1:156755-180050 GCA_034780415.1 Cichlasoma orientale | reverse complement strand
TCCCAGGCCTCTGGTAGAGGACCCGAGCTTGAAGGGCAAAAAGACCGCCCGTAGGGGCGAGCTGGGATTTTTTTTTATATATATATATATATTATGTGTGTGTGCGCGTATGTGTGAGAACGGTTCTATCAACATTATGAATTGCTTTTCCAATATTATAACCATTTTTGACTTTAGGTATTTGGTATAAAAATATCACCAAGGAAATCTCAGGTTTTTCATAAAAACTCCTACTTTTATATACTTTAGTTTTATATATTTTTTACTTATATAAAGTAAGTATAATGATTTGTTTCTCCAAACCTTTGTTTTGCCAAAGGATGGTCAGTTTGCACCCTTGTAAACCTTCGGCATTGTAGCTGCTAACTAGATGAGAACTGAATCTCCAGAAATGTCACATAAGCTTTGTGAAGCACATGCCATAGGTTTTAATGGTTTGCATTATGGTCTGCACAGTCACTGCCTGTTTCTTCTCTAAATATTCCTTAATTTATTATGGGCTGTGCTTTTAGTCATTGTCCAAGCAGAGTCAACCTTATCAGGCATGGCACTCTAAAATATCTCACCTCACCGCCACCAAAGCACCCAAAATAATCACCACTATGAAAAATGGCATCAAGCACACCTCCAACTCCTTCCCAATCTTTCCCTTTCAGTGTCTTTGTCCTTTCTGCCCATCTTAAAGTAAACTTTTCCTTTTATTGGCCAATCTCAGACATGTGCCATTTTCTCTCTGCCAGAATCCCTTCACTCTTGATGCATAGCCTTTTGTGGGTACAATCTAATAAGGCTGCCACCTGTTTCTCAAACAATTTATTCTGATATATTGCACTCTTGCTCATTTGCACACTGTAGCTTCTTATTTGATTTTATTCTGGTTGGAGTCAGTTTGAGTCCTCTTTTTCTTTTTCTTTTAAATTTGCCACTCAAAGCAGCCTTATTTCCTAGGAAAAAGAAAACTTTGTTTCAGAAGAAACTTTTTTTAGGCTCTAATTGCTCTAAATAGATTCAGAGTTTAAACGGTCCAGTGTGCACAACAATAATTTGCAGACTGCCCCATCCTTATAATCCATTTATACAGCAGTTTAGGGCAACACAAAGAGCTCTGTTTTCAATGCTAAGTTGGTCTCTTAAAATCAAGAGTGATTTACTAAGGATTACAGACATGATATAATTCAGCCCATGGAGACAACAGGCATCACTACGTTTAGTGTGTTTGTTATGTTTAATCTCATTAAACTCAGCTAGATGTGATCAGCTTGATGCGACATTCAATACAGAAAATAGCATGCATATTTCTCGAGATCTTTGACATTTTCAGAGTTAATCTACAGTGGTTCAATTTTAAAAAAACTGCACTTGTGTAACTAATTAGGCAGACAGAGGCTTCAGACAACAGCCACCATATGGCAGTAAAATGGAATTAAGGGTCAACCCTTTGCTGCTCTTTCAATCTTTGTGCTAATTGTTTTTCTTCTCATTACGCTCTTTCGTGATCCCTCACCAAGAAGGAGATCACATTTTACTGAGGGTTAAGCTACTTTGCTAATTTAGGGTGACTCTGTTCTTCTGAAGTCCCTAATGTCACTGACAGGGCCAATATGGCACAGAGGGCCTGTTTTATAACTCTGGTGTAAAACAAAGCAGAAACATGATAGTCTGTTGTTGACCAGCACTAATGAAATAGCTCACTTGTTGGCTGTTGATCATGTTTATGGTGACACTGATACAGCCTCACAATGCAGAACCGCACTGCCATTAGAATAAACTGAAATTGAATGTTTTGTAGGGAAAAGGTTGCTGTGTCCTGTGATACGGTCCAGATATGATGCAGAAATACACTATAGGGGATTATAGGGGACAAGTCAGAACAAAACAAGGTGAGAAGAAAGCAAACCAGGAGAAAACAAAACAGAAGAAGAGAGAGGCAGAGAGAGAGAGAAAAGAGGCACTTTGCTTGACATACTTAGTGCCTGTAAGTGGTGCGACTGATTGATTTACCCTTATAGACAGTAAAGATTAAGAGGATGACAAATCAGCATTTGCTTACACAGCGCCTGGTGCTAATCTCCTTGTCTTCCTCCAGAAGACTCAAGCTCTCACACTCATTCTGGCAGAGAGAAAGAAAGAACGAGGACAGGTTGACCTCACATTTCATCAGATTAAACGGTACAAGAGCATCAGCACCAGATCCAGATCACTCAGCATCCCAGGCTTAATTTTTAAAGATCTTCCAAGAAATTGCATGTGAGGGAGTGTAAAGAAAAACTTTTGATGTGTGTGTTTTGGGGAAATTGTGGCCAGTACTTTGTTCCAGAAAACAGTTAATGCAAAACAGGAGATACTTCTGGAAATCATCTTATATTTATCCGTAACATTTTCTTACAGTAAGGATGGAGGACCAGATTTCAAATCTGAACACGTTTTCATCTGACACCTCAAAGGACTTCACACAACGGAGCACAGATGGAGCTCAAGCAGGTGAGTCATTCTTTACTACAATATGCAACATTTTATAAAAGGTTTCTGGCTTTTCAATACAGCAGATTAGACTCGTTTTAAATACATAAATTTATTCATTCACTACACACAGAGTCCCAAACCAAGTTCAAAACGCATGAAAGAGTGAGTTAATTTAACATCAGTCTGTAATTAAACAGGGTTCATGCTTAAAAGCATTACACATAGATTTACAAGTTCGAAAAAAAACCAAACAGCGGAGGCGCAGATGGAGATTAAACTCAACTTCAATTTTAAATGGTTACAAAAAGGGTTGAAATATTTAGAAATAGTACTTATAGCTGCCCTTGGGATCAATAAAAATGGAGAGTCTCGACGGGTGCTTAATTCTTTATTTCTGCTCCAACATCTTTGTTGTGCACCGTGAAAACTTAGATAAAAACAAAGGGAAAACAAGAGATTAATTACACAAACTCAAAATACATTACAAAGAAAAGACTACTCAAACAAAACTCCACTAGTTTCAAACAAAACATTACACAATACACAAACATACATTGAACTCAGAAACCTAAACCATGAAACCCACTTTGTCATAAAGAAAACGCACCTCGTTCCACAACCCAAAGGGCGCTATTTAAAGTGAACCTTGTCATCCGCAGGAACTGCGTGTCTCCTAAAGGCAAACAGTGAGAATAGAGTAAGAATCCTCCAAACTAATGCATTAAATAGAAATACATCCCGGCAGACAAACTTACTCAAAAGTCTAATAAGCAGAAGTCGGAGAACAACACCACACCACACCAGGCAAACAAATGAGGCAGAGCTCCTAATTGAAGGCAGGTGAGGGCTATAAGACCTGATTTCTTCTTCTTCATAGCCCTCACCTAAGCCCAGGAGACACTCTGGCCCCTGGCGGCCACTCTGAAACAATTCGTTGTCAGTTACAGTCCGAATATTGATGAACTTATGCTGGACAACATGGGAAATCTGCTCACTAAGATCAAAACTAATGTGAATAGTTGGAGCAAGCTGCATCTGACATTATGGGGCAAGATACATATAATAAAGATGACTGTAGCGCTTTTGATTAATTATTACACTGGAATGATACCAATGTGTATTCCCCACAAATTCTTTTAAGGTGCAATAATATGATAAAACATTTTCTTTGGAAAAGCAGCAGATCTCGTATTAGTTTTAGCAGGTTATGTCAACCAAAAAATGAAGGAGGAGTAGCCCTACCTAGTGTAGAACTTTATAGTATCTCATTTGAGTGTTTTATGGTGCAATTATTCATCTAATTTATAAACGTGTTCCTGTCCCTCACTGTTTTTTTTAATGTTTCTTTCTTCTTTTAATGTTTCTTTTAAAGTTCTAAAATTCAATAAAAACTTTAATTACAAAAAAAAAAACAAAAGACTCTTGAGCACATCTAAGTATTTCTGCTCTCTGTTCTCCACAGAAAAAAGTCAGCGTAAATCGCTCGGTCAAAGCCTGCTTTGTAAAGTGTGCTCTGACTCGAGCAGTGGCAAACACTACGGCATTTTTGCCTGTAATGGCTGCAGTGGCTTCTTCAAGCGCAGCGTGCGGAGAAGACTCATCTACAGGTGGGCAAGAGGCTCTCTGGAAATAATGAATGAAATCCTCTGAAGGCAGCTGTACATAACAGAAAAAAAAAATCACTATTAGAGCCATAGAGAATTTAGGCCAGTATTTTGCTTGTATTTACATTTATATTTATGTATATGTATCAACCACATTATAAGTATTTTTTTTATAATCTTTAACTTGTAGCACTTTGTGTTTGATCTTGATTGTTTATTTTGTAATTTAAGATATTAGGCTCCATTGGTTTATCCTGCTGTTATGAATCTGTTCGGTAGTCATAAAATGTGGGTTTGGTCGTGAAGGGGGTGTGTGTAGTGGCAGATTCGGGGGTTTTAGCTCGTGAGCAGGATGTGGAGCAACAGTTTTTCTGACTGTCACCGGCAGTTTAATTTGGTTTGCATAAAGTGATAACATTAATAGTCAACAAGGACTCCGACAGGATACATCGTAATGTCAAGTTGCAAGATCTGTGTGGAATAAGTAACTTTTCGCCTTTTACGTCCATCTCGTTTCTGATAACTGAAAGGCAATGCAAGCCACCTCCTAAGAGCACAAGTCGGAAACTACATCCTGCAGAAGTGGCTATAGCGGTCTGAAGATAGCCTCTATAATCACTGATATGCCAACAAATGATATGCATTTTAACTCTCTGTCTTTATTTCATAGGTGTCAGGCTGGAACTGGCAGGTGTCCTGTTGACAAAGCTCATCGAAACCAGTGCCAAGCTTGTCGATTAAAGAAGTGTCTCCAGGCTGGCATGAACAAAGATGGTGAGAAACTTTATATTTTCTGTGGGTACCCTAATGATATGAATTCTCTAAAGCCTCACTGTCAGATGGTACCTCCTGCTCTTTTACCTGTCCTTTTGGCAGCTGTGCAGAATGAGCGACAGCCTCGAAGCACAGCTCACGTCAGTCCAGACTCTATAAATGCTGACTCTAAAAAGGAGCACTTGGTCACCACACAGGAACTCACACCCTCCGACACTTATTCATCAGTCGCCTGCAGACCTCTGATCGCTTCATCGGCCCTCACTTCTGCCATTATGCAACCTTGCTGCAACCTGAGTAACAGCCACTGCTTTATGGTCAGCCTGCTGACTGCAGAGACCTGTGCGAAACTGGAGCCAGAGGACGGTACGATCAAATGAAGGCAGTAAAATTACTTACAAGGTGGATGTGGAAACATATGTGTTTTGAAATGAAAAAAATAATTGAAAATAGACTTTGTGATTTGATTTTACTGTTATGGTTGGTAAAAAAATGATGGTTTCCTTCTGAGGATATTTGGCCTTTGGACTGACTGGATTCCTGGCGGCCTTAAAGTTTCCCTGTATCTCTTTTTCTGCTACACAGTGGAGGAGAACATCGATGTGACAACAAATTCAGAGAGAGATCTCAGTCTCTTTGACTGCCGTTTGTCCCCATATACCTCCAACTGTCCAGAGAGTGTGTATGAGACATCGGCACGACTCCTCTTCATGTCAGTCAAGTGGGCAAAAAATTTGCCTGTTTTTGCTCACTTGCCATTTCGTGACCAGGTGAGGCCTTTTGACAAATATATATATTTTTTTATTTTTATAGTTGCACATTGAAACGTGCATGAACACCCTGTGAGACTGATGAGAGACACACATCCTCAGGTGATTCTTCTTGAAGAATCTTGGAGTGAAATGTTCCTCCTGTGTGCCATCCAGTGGTCTCTGCCCACGGACAGCTGTCCTCTTTTGTCTATGCCAGACATATCTACCCCACAGCAGACAAAGAGCAGCATTCCTGCTGCTAACCTGCAGATCTTAGAAGAAGTCTTTATTCGTTTTAAGGCCCTGGCTGTTGACCCGACAGAATTTGCCTGTCTGAAGGCCATTGTGCTGTTTAAGCCAGGTAAGGAATCACTGATGCAGCGATGGTAGTCACTGATTACTGGCTCAGGTAAATGATGTCTGCTGTTTGAATCTCTGATGCAGAGGTACGCAGCCTTAAAGACCCAGAGCAGGTGGAGAACCTGCAGGACCAGTCACAGGTGCTGCTGGGTCAGCACATCCATTCAGTGTACCCCAACCAGGGTGCCAGGTAACTGTACTTTATTTTCTGATAAATACTACAACATTTTCAAACATGATAACAGCTGTAAAGTTTCTCACCCCTATAGAAACATTAAGCTCACAGTCTTTTTGTTTTTGTTTAAGAAGGTTTGGGAGATTGATACTTCTGCTGCCTTCCCTCCGCACTGTGAACTCAGAGAAAATAGCTCAGCTGTTCTTTCACAAGACTATTGGCAGCACACCCATGGAGAAGCTGCTGTGTGACATATTCAAAAAATAAACACGCATGAAGGGAAGCTTCCCGCAAACAATAAGCTGATACTCATCTCCACCAGCTGCAGGAGCTGCACCAGCCCCTTGTCCTGCAGCAGCATCAGGTAAAGTCCACCCTGAGGAGGATCAACACCCGCAAGGCTTCAGGACTGGACAAGGTGTCAGGCCGGACTCTGAGAACGTGCGCTGACCAGCTATCAGGAGTGTTCCCGGACATTTTCAATCTGTCCCTGCGGCTGGCCATGGTTCGGCTGCCTCAAGTCCTCCACCATCATACTGGTACCGAAGAAGACGTTCATCACCTGCCTGAACTATTACCGGCCTGTCGCTCTGACCCCAATAATCATGAAGTGCTTTGAGCGGATTCTTCTGATGTGCATTAGAGACTCCATCCCTGCAGACCTAGACAGCCTTCAGTTCGCCTACACAGGGAATCGGGCAAATGAGGATGCTGTCTCCATCACCCTGCACATACAGTAGCCCTGACCCACCTGCAGCATCCTAACACCTACGTCAGGACGCTATTTATAGAGCCGCTGCTTCTCCACATCAAGAGGAGCCAGTTGAGGTGGCTCGGGCATCTGATTAGGATGTCTCCTGGCCGCCTCTTGGGTGAGGTGTTCCGGGCATGTCCCACCGGGAGGAGGCCCCGGCGTAGACCCAGGACACGCTGGAGAGATTATATCTCTCGGGTGGCCTGGGAATGCCTTGGGGTCCCTCCTGATGAGCTGGAAAGAGGGAAGTCTGGGCTTCCTTGCTTAGGCTCCTGCCCCGCGACCCGGCCCCGGATAAGCAGAAGATAATGGATGGATGGATCCGGCAATACAGGAATAGCTGTCTCCACCACTCCACTTTCCCTTAGCATGACCCATGCTAAGTGCTTAGCTTGGCCAATGCTCTGGCTCGGCTCTACAGCTGCTTTAAGGAAAATAAAGCTGCCTTGTTTGTTCAGCATTACTTTATCAGTTTTATTGCTTTGAAGGTAATTATTCACCTCTGTGCTCTTATAATTACGTATTTCCTCGCCATCAACACCTTCGAAAAACACAAGGTAATTGATAATGTCGATGTAGCTAACTTCAGGCCATAATTTCATGTCATCTACCCAGTCCGTGAGAAGTGACGGGTGAGGCACTGTTACTGAATTGTCCTCGCTGCTTTTTAAAACATCCTTGCAATGTTTTCAGCACCAGTGGAGCTGTGAAAGGCCTTCAAAAAAAAACTACAGGTGGCTGATATTCAAATGTTGGAAATGCTTTTAGAAGCTGATCGATAAAACATCTGGATTATGTTTTTTGTGTGTGTGTGTGTGTATGCTTTTTTCATGATTTCTGCAAACCCATTAGTGGAAGGAAACAGCACTCTGGGACTCATTAAATGCATGATATATAAGTGTAACTCTTCTGGATTATGCAAAAATGATCACTATCAATCTAATAAGGCGTGATTTAGAGTTCTGAATCTGTCCTACGTACATAACCGACATGCAGAGTGACAAAATTAAAGTGATTTATGTTGGAGGGACTGCAGACAAATTGTTGACTATTTACATATTTTCTGGGATTGATCAGTCTTGAAATCCTATTGGCAAGGCATTCAAGGAGAAACTCGAATTATATTAAAATTTAATTTGCCTCTCGATCCAAAACACTACATTCTGGGTTTGATACCATTGGGTGGATTGGGACAAAAGAAAGTTAAGATACTCCAAATCTGCTTTATGACGGCAATGAAAATGATAACACGTTTCTGGCTTAAAGTACTGCCTCCCACACTTCCTCAATGGAAAGAAGGTTTAAAAAATGTGTTTGTAATGGAAAAAAATTATTGCAAAACTTCATTTGAAACTGGATCTGTTTACAGATCTGTGGGCTCCTGTCATCGACCACTTTGGATGGGCTTAAATACTGTTTTCAGTTGATATACTAATATATTTATTTTTAATTACCATTTATTTTTGAACTGTGACACAACACGGTGGAAAGTGTACTCCTGCTGTACCTATTTCTATTTGGCTGGAAAAATGTTCTTGAACGTATTATCTGTAGTTGCTATTTGTTCATGTGTTCTTTTGTGTGTATTGCATTTTGTTGTAATTGTATACCGACAGAACAAAATTTCTTGAATAAATATTGTTAAAAAAAAAAGACAAGTTGAAATGTTTGGGGAAAAGGTTTACACAGTTTTTGTATTGTTTAATATTTGTGAACTATAATCATATCTGGGATTTTTTTTCATCTTTTTTTCTATTTGACTCACTATTTTGACTCACATAAACAACAAAAATAAAGGAGAAACCACAGCAAAGCAAATAGAGAGAAGGAACACTGCACATCAGGTTCTGTTCACACTGGTTTGTAGAGTACATTAAAATATTGCATTAAGATGCTTTAAGTAGATGTGAAAATTGTAGGATACAGCATAACAAGAAAGAGACCAACACTCATATTGGCAATATAGAGAAATCACATTTCCATTGGGTATAAGATAATTACTGTATATCCACAGGCATAACAACGCTACGATAGGCCCCAGTTCAAATATTTTGTACCAGAGCAAACACAGCATGTCTCACACATATATCACACACATATATTACAGCACGAGTACACATTTTTTGACATGTAAGTGGTAATAATATTTCAATCCTTTACAAAAACCCAAGCTACTCATTCATCAGAAATTCATCTTTCAGGCCTTTCAGCAAAGTTACTGACAACACTGCTTAAGTCCAAAATCCTATTCTCTTCCCTCCTTCCTTTCAGAATTTAAAATTAAATTTGCACAAGTGATGGAAATCAAGGTCAGGAAGTACAATACATTATCCAGCATGCCCCTCCACCATCAAAACTTTTTAGAAAAGGTGCCTATTTAGTAATGGAAGAGTAAAACGACTGAGTAAGAAGCTGAAGAACTAAAATTCATAAGGAAAATGTATACTGCATAAAAATAGGCTTTGGGTCACAAGATAAAACCGTGACTTAAACATATAGTAGAACTCTTATAATGTGTCCACTTTACAGCCATATATGGGATATGAGGGTCAGTGTAATGGGAGGAGCGGTCCCTCTTGCTTTTAGGAACCCAGGGCACCTTTGATTACATCAAGGAAGAGTTGAGGTCGTCGAGGGCAGCCATTCCCAAACTCAAGAGTGCTGCGGCCCACTTAAAAAACAGAAAACCCCACGGCGCCCACTCAATCTTAAATCTTCACTCTAATCAAAATACAAGAGAAAGTGATGTTATATGATGATTATATTAAAAAAAAAGAAAAAAAAAGAACACAAGCTGTTTTCTATAAATTGCTACCAGGTCATATGTAAACTGGTAAGGCCAATGTGTGACCCACCTACCACTGGGACACTTTAATACAACAGCAGTAAATTTAGATCAGATTAATGCGTAATATCACAAACTAACCACCTCCTATTATGATTTTTAATTTACCATATATATGCAACTATACATACTCGTGGGTGATTTCAATTTGAGTTTAACCGTAGGCAGTACCTTTGCAGCCCACCAGGGGGCCCCCTGCCCGCATTTTGGGAACCACTGGTCTTGGGTACTGGCCTATTTTTAGGATAAGTATGTGGGCTCCAGAGCAGAGGGTGGCGCTAACGCGCCTAAAAGCTTTTGTCAACCGTCCATTAATGAAAAGAAAGAAGCAGCAAAGGCATACCAAAATCAAAACACGGAAGTACCTCAGATAGCATAGTGAACTAACGTAAAAATGTCCTAAAATTACCCTTTTGGCGCCCTAACATCGGCATCGGTGGCTGATAAACAGTATGAGGTTGCATTAAGTAGGAAATAACGATTATTTTAAACTACCAATGTTTAAGATGTCGTATCAGCTGCTCCCTCAAAGGGACTCCAGCACTCCAGGATTGTTTGTGGACTCTGACAGCTACCACAAAGGCCTCTCGTTTGACTACATCCCCAATGTTACTGAAAACGACTTCACAGGTAGGAAACTAGCTAACATGAGCTGGTTTATGTGTACCTAGTATAAGACGCTAACATATACGCAGGATATGATGAAATGATTTGTTGCACTTAACTAAAATTTGAGACGATTTGTGACAATTTCTATAGAAATTAAAGTGACTTGACTATTGATAATGAACTTTACTCCTCCTTGGGGTTTCTTTCCTTTTAGACACTTCCCAGGGATGGCTGTCGTGGATCTGCAACCTGGTTGTCATTTCCCTCGTTTACATCTGCACCTTTTTAACTTTTCCAATAACAGGATGGTTTGTACTGAAAGTAAGATTGTCTCTATCAGTTGTACCCATAGCATATACTTATAGCATATACACTGACTTGTTAAAAAATAAAAGCCACCAACTCATTTTTCTATGTAGACGGTGCCAAACTACCAGAGGATAGTAGTATTTCGTTTGGGTCGAATATGTCCTCCAAAAGGCCCCGGTATTGTCCTTGTGCTGCCCCTCATTGATCAGTGGCAGAAAGTAGATCTGCGCACCCGTGCTTTCAACATCCCTCCTTGCCAGGTAATCCACCAGACATGCTACTATTAGTAAAGCTGGCCCGCAATATTTTTTAACATGAAGAAAAAACAAAACAGTGTTGTGCATGTTTTGTTATGTGAACTCTTGGCACGCTGTAGTGCGATACTAATGAAAACACGCCTTCATATACCATTTGAAAATATTTAAATTAAAAAGAAAAATCTATTCAAAATCTTGGTTGATGTCACAATATTAATTTTTTAAGTGAGCTTTACAGATTTAATATTGTTCAAACTATTGCTTTTAGCATTTGTGAATGTTATTCAGTTGAGCTGCGTATGTATTCTTCATTCTCTTGCCAGTTGAGTCCATGTAAATTCACATTAAGTACTCTGTGCTACTGTAGGTGACTACTCGGGATGGTGGTGTGTTGTCAGTGGGAGCAGACATCCAGTTTAGGATCTGGAACCCTGTTTTGTCAGTGGTGTCAGTCCAGGATCTGAATGCCTCCACCAGGATGACGGCACAGAAGGCTTTGACCCACAGCCTGGCCAAAAAGACCGTCAGGGAAATTCAAACTGAGAGAGTGAAACTAGGGGAATATCTCGGGGTGAGATCATGCTTCAGCTATTCTCCGCTGGCTTTCATTGCCGTATCACTTCGTGCTTACATTGATGCCTCTTCTTTACAGATGGACATAAACGAGATGACTCGTCCTTGGGGGTTAGAGGTGGATAGGGTAGAACTTACCCTTGGTTCTCTACTGAAAGCCCCAGAGGAAGGCCTCTCTGGCCCCCTCATTATGCCTCCTTCTGTACCTGGAATTGAAGGCCTTGCTGGTCCCATTCAGCAGTTGGCCATGCGCTTTCTGAGCCACGGCGCAAGTTCACAGCCTCAGCATCGTAAGGCAGAGCGCTTACAAATTCTTTTTCCATCTTTACAATAATTTGTGCTGTAATGTCTACTTCTCTTTCTTCAGAGGACAGCATAACATTTACAGATGAGTTCAGCAGTGCCGCTGAGTCCGTCGCCGCTACACCGGGCTGTGTTGAAGAGCTGCTCAGTGAAGTCAAGCTGCTGCTCTCTGAATCTTTGGTCCGCCAGGTTGGAGCCTGCTTTCAGTTTGACATCAGCTCAGGAGATGGACAACAGCGCAGTTACTATGTGGATCTGAGCCAAGGTGAGATCATAGAATTTTTACTCAGGGACTAAATGCATGCTAAATCTGTGTTTATTTAAAAAAAAAAAAAAAGTTTAAATGTGAATGGTAAATAGAATCAGAAACACAGCTGCATTAATATCAAACCTGTCTGTTACTCTCTGTGTGCTTTAGGCAGCGGCGCAGCTGGGGAAGGGTCCTTGTGTCGAGAGCCAGATGTGACTCTGAGTATGAGTGACTGTGACCTTCTGGCCATGTTTCAGGGTGAACTGCGACCAGTTGCTGCTTATACAAGTGACAGACTTAAAGTCCAGGGAGACATTAAAACAGCCATGAAGCTGGAAGAACTCATAAAGCTGCTTAAGAAACATCAGCTATAGAAATTTTGAACTGCTATTTATTGAATCCTTAATTTTAACTATAAACTGTGTTTTTCATGTATGCACTGACTGAATTTCTGTAGTGTTCATTTTTCACAAATTCAAAGTAAATGCTTGTTTACACAGATAACATGCTTTCTGAAGGTCATTTAATGCAACACTGTTTATTGAAAGATGATTATAAAATGCATTGAAAACAGATAAAAGATTCAGTAATGCAGCTGAGCTCTGTGAGGTTCAACTAGAAAGCCTTGATTAGTACAGAAAGTGGGGCTGACACTGTAGACCAGCCTCCTGCCTCCTCCTTTTGCACCAGATGTCCTTGGGAGAGTGAGAGTAGCTGTTGAAGGCAGAGCAGATTGAGCATTTGTGTTTTTGAGATGGCCAAGTGGAGTGTTTGGAGGAACCCTGCGATGCTGCAGCTGTCCTGGACTGAGAAGCTGACATTAGGTGTGCGCTGCAGCAGCAGTATGCCGATGATCAGACACGGGTACTCAGACAGTAACAACATTATCAGGCCTTTCAATGAGATCCCTGGACTGTGGAAGAATGGGTGGGCTAACTTGTACAATTTCTGGAAGTTGGATGGCTTCAGAAACCTTCACCGCATCATGGTGCACAACTTCAACACTTTTGGACCCATTTACAGGTATGAGAGTCGAGGCTGTTTGATTTGTTTTACATAAAATGATTACCACACAAGGCTAGCCATCAGACAAAAACTTGTGATCTACAATTTCCAAGGTCTGATGTTCTCAAAATATTCAGCACATTCTGCATTCTGACCCATTTTATTCTTGTTTTCTGTGTATCAGAGAAAAAGTTGGTTATTATGAAAGTGTGAATATCATCAACCCAGAGGATGCTGCCATTCTGTTCAAAGCAGAGGGCCATTATCCTAAAAGGCTGAAGGTTGAAGCATGGACAGCATACAGAGACTACAGAAATCGCAAATATGGAGTTATATTAAAGTATGTCCTGTTATTGTCCTCTTGCACCCGCATATTTTCTAATCTACCAGCATTGAGATACATTGACAGAACCAGTCTTTTCAGTAGGCATTACAAAATTTTGCCTTCTCATTAGCCAATTAGTTTTAAATGAACATCTAATCATCACACAGGAATGGAGAAGACTGGAGATCAAACCGTGTGATTCTTAACAAGGAGATCATTTCCCTGAAGATGCTGGAAAACTTTGTGCCTTTGCTGGATGAAGTGGGCCAAGATTTTGTGGCCAGAGTTCACAAAAAGATGACGCGAAGTGGCCAGAACAAGTGGACCACTGACCTCTCTCAAGAGCTCTTTAAATATGCATTAGAATGTAAGACCGACATTTATATTCCTTATATTTCATTGTAATGATTCCCCCCACCACACACACACACACACCACTTGTTTTTGTCTCGTGTTCGCTCTGTCCCACACAGCGGTGAGCTCAGTGCTGTATGGCGAGCGTCTGGGTTTGTTGCTGGACTACATCGACCCAGATTCTCAACATTTCATCGACTGCATCACCCTCATGTTCAAGACTACCTCGCCCATGCTGTACATACCTCCTGCACTCTTAAAGCAGACTGGATCAAAGGTGTGGCGGGACCATGTTGAGGCTTGGGATGGGATATTCAACCATGGTAGGACACAATGGAAAATTAAGATAAAAAATTTCTATGTACTTTTAAAATATCAGTAGAAATTTAAATTCTGACATTTAAAAAGGCATTTTCTGTTTTTACTGTGGTGCAGTTTCTTGTTTCATTTATATCCTTTTGATGCATCAGCGGACCGCTGCATCCAGAACATCTACAGGCAGTTGCGTCAGGATGCAGGCGCTCCAAAGAAATACCCAGGAGTCCTGGCAAGCCTGCTCATGCTGGACAAGCTGTCCATTGAAGACATCAAAGCCAGTGTCACCGAGCTGATGGCTGGTGGAGTAGATACAGTAAGAAAAAAATAATTACAAGAAGTATGAAAAATTTGTGCGGCTTTTGTCCAGATTTTTTAAGGCTGCTTCTGTTTGTGTGCTATAGACTTCTATAACACTGCTGTGGACCTTGTATGAATTAGCCAGGCACCCCAGCCTTCAGGAGGAGCTCAGGGCTGAGGTGGCTGCAGCTCGGGCTGAAAGTCAGGGAGACATGCTGGAGATGCTGAAGCGGATTCCTTTGGTCAAAGGTGCTCTGAAGGAAACACTGAGGTGAAAGAAACACATGTTTAAGATACGACAAGATACATTTTATGATAATGACCTTTCGCAAGTCTCTCAGTTCATTAGTTTGTGTGTCTTTTATTGGAGTGTTTTTATTTTTGTATCTCAGGTTACATCCGGTGGCAGTGAGCTTGCAAAGATACACAACAGAAGATATAATTATTCAAAACTATCACATCCCAGCTGGGGTAAGAGGCAGATAAACATAAATTTTCTAGTTATATGAGTATTTGTCCATTTACAAACGGGTCATGAATGCTGTTGTGTCTGTATGTGTGTGCGTGTGCATATTTAGACTCTGGTCCAGCTAGGGCTGTATGCAATGGGCAGAGACCCCAAGGTCTTTTTTCGTCCAGAGCAGTATCAGCCCTCACGCTGGCTGAGGACTGAGACACACTACTTCAGAAGCTTGGGCTTCGGCTTTGGACCCCGTCAATGTTTAGGACGCAGAATAGCCGAGGCAGAGATGCAAATCTTTCTTATCCACGTAAGATATAAAGAAAATGACCAGCAGTTTAGCCGTATTGTGTGGCACACTGACACATCATACAAACTGCCTGTGTTATCTTTGCAGATGCTTGAGAACTTCAGAGTGGAGAAACAGCGACACGTGGACGTGCAGAGCACCTTTGAGCTAATTCTAATACCGGAGAAGCCCATAATATTGACGTTGAAACCTCTGGAAGCTAGTCAGTAATGTCGTGTTGGATGAAATTAATTGTAAATGGCTTCACAAAGTACCACAATATAAACAGAGCCTGATGGAGATCAAAAAAACAAACATTAAAACATTAGGAAGGAATAAGCTAAAAATAAGCATTAAACCTCAGTTATTACCTCAATAATCCCTTACCTAGTGAACTAAATCATATGTATTGTAGATTGCTTAGTAAATAATTTGATTAATGAGGAACATGTAGTCTTTGTGTGAAATATACTGAAAATCAGGAATGTATTGTGTACCTTAATTTCCTGTACTTGGCAAAACCGATGAATAAACAGTGCAACTAATACAATCTGTTTTTTTTAAACTATGTAATTGTCCATAGTTTACATTTGAAACATTTTTCAAATTAAAAAACAGACAAACATCTGAATTACATCAAAATCTGAAGTCGCAGAATCGTTGCGTGCCATCAACAGTTCAGTTCATTTGCGGGTCTTTTTTACAGCTTTGCCGGTATAAGGAGCCCTCTGTAAGAAGTAACAAACAGCATGTTAAACGTTAAATCCCTTTATAACATAATTACATACATTACAGTATGAAAATTGAGTCCTGACTGACCGAAGGAACATTATGAAGGATTGTTGTGGACGTTCAGACAAAGCCGTGTTTGTGCTCGCTCAGTTTGATCAGCATCGCTTGCTTCTGTCTTCCCCATACTTTAGCATTCTCCTCTAGCTATAAAGATGCAAATAAAGAAATATTTACTTAAGAGGAAATAAACAACACAGGAGTATCTTATTTAGATTTTTTTTTAACCTGAGTTTCCAGTGTGTGGATTCTTGCCTCAGCCATCTCCAGCTGATTTAGTAAACTCAGTTTCTCCTTGTGTGTAAATGCCTCTTTTGTCTGAGAGGGTATAAGTGTCGCTTTAGGATTTCAGCAATTGCAAGGGGAAATTTGGATAGCATCATAGTAATTTGCAATACGGCATGTGCCTTGAATGTATCACATCATTGTTTAAGGAGTACCTGGTCTGACTGCTGTGTAACGAGTTGGGCAGGCAGCTGGTGAATCCTCTCTAGCTCTTTTCTGAGACGGGCGTTCTCTGCTGCCAAGGCCGACTCCATTTCTTCCTTTTTGTGGTCGTCTTCTCAGCATTAAAGGAAATCAGATACTCCAGTCAGTGTGAGTGCTTTTGCGACCATAATTGTTCCCACCGGGTCCACCTACCTCTTTTCATCAGCAGCCTTTTGTCACCACGATGACTGTTCTTGTCTCTGAGTTTGCCATCTAACGCTTTCTCCATTTTTTCTATGACCTAAAAATAGGGATGGCACAAAAGTAAATCATATTATTCTCACATGTACATTATAAGCTGCTATTCATACGAGATGCATATTCACTATCATAAAATTAGATTAGTATGTGTAGAACAGACTGTTCACCTCTCCCTGCTGTTTCACTGTGATCTCCAAAGTTGCCATCTTTGCCAAGTGAATCTGGTGATGTTGCAGATCCTTCTGTTGCTGCTGGAGGACTCTGCGAAGTTTTAGCAGCTCCTTCTCGCTGTCATTCTTCTGCACAAACAGCAGAAGTTATATAACCACAATACAGTGTCAAAAGGTGTGAAATCAGATGTTAGCGGGGACAGACACTTGTCTGATATGTTTTTTTTAAAAAATATGCACAATGTGTGTGTGATGTGTTTTCTAACCCTGATCAGCTCATTCTGCAGTTGCTGCATGCGGTCCCTTTGTGAGGCGGCCTTACTCGCCTCGCTGGCCAGCTTGAATTTTAGAGTGGCTTAAAAAGAGCAGAACACATCGTACACCACAGCAGAAATCCAGTGTCTGTCATCTGTGCAGATCCTTATTTGCAGGGGTAATGCTGTCATATTTAAGTTAGGAGTTAGAGTTTGGTTTGTAAAGTTTCACACTAGTTTCAATAACATGTCAGTTTTATGCCGTTTGCTTCGTACCAATAATAATCAAAAGATCCACCAGTAAAGCTTTGGAAATTGAATGGATCTTTCAGAGGGACGGGACTTAAATCCCAGCTTTTTGCTTCTGGTGCCAGCAAAGAGACCTTTAATGTCCTTTCACTGAGGGCCACAGACTGTCCTTCAGGAGATAAGGGTTGTACTGCACACGGAGCTTATCATGGTCCATGGCCTAAATAAACTGCCTTATCACAAAATGACACAGTCTGCTTTGGAATGGACACTCACAAGGATTAACAAATGCACAGTGAGCAGCCTTCTACATCATGACTTCATCGGTTAAGGAAATGACCTTAAGTCCATCGTAGCACTGAGAGAGCCTGCTGGGTGGTAAATTATCTGAATCAGAACCTATTCCTTTATTCGTTCTCAACTTTTTAAAATGTAAAAATCTAAGACAAGATGGTGCTGTGTGGATAATATATAGCAGAGAAGTAGCGTTCTCCTGTTTTTTTACCTATTCGGTCAGCAATCTCAGCCTTGGTCATGACGTCGATGTCTGTGTCGGTCAGAAGATCTCGTCCAAGGTCCTGCTGCAGAGACAGATCACTGCGGAGCTGGCTGTTTTCCGCCTCCAAAGACAGCACCTGTGTCCTAAGTGTGATGATGTCTTCTGCCATCCTAGACATTGCTGATCGATAGTTTTCAATCTCCTGATGGTGAAAGATTGCCTGTAAGTCTCCCACTAGAACATTTTTAGTTGCTTAAAAGTAGTTAAATCCGTTCTAATTCCCTTTTCAATCTACTGAATAAAGCATTAAGGTACTTCTTCCAAAGAGTTCTTGATCCACTGTGCATTGCATTGTACCTTGTTATTAGTGAAATGAAGTTTAACTTCATACACTGATTGGTGCCAACAATAAACACAGTGGCCTGGTGAAATAATTTGATACTAGGTTGTTGTGAGTGAGCACCACCACTAGATGTCTCCTCAATCCCATCTCTTAGCAGAGTCATACAGGATGCAGTCAGCAGGACGTTACAGTACACAAAGCATTCTAGTAAAAAGGGGTGAACAGGCTTAAACAGGCTTGGTGTCCTAATAACTGATAACTCCTGGTTTCACGTAAGCACAGAGCACGAGCCAAAACTGAATGCCATCCCATTCAGTAGGATGTTCTTTGTAATTGATTGGTTAAGGTTTGGTATAATGTATTCATAACTCTGGCTCCTCAAATTCATAAGGGCATAACACTTCATCCGGTGAAAGTGTTTTGTCAGGGGAGCTTTAACCAGGGATTTGTATAAAGCCTAGTTGTCTAGTCAAGCGTGCACACACAGTCCTTCTCTGAAAGCCCAATTTCTGTAGAAGCAAGAAAAATATTTCTAAGAAATTCTTGCACATATTTTTTTCCTTAAAGGATTACAGAATGTCTCTGGGAACTATGTGTAGCAGAGCTCTGTTTCAAAGCATTTCTTTGTATAAGGCCTGTGCATGCTGTCTAGCAGCATGTATACACCCATTGTTCTCTCACATGCTCTTCTATCAAGTTGAATGGCCAGAACTGAATGGGGACAAGAGGCAGATCCAGCTGCATGTATGACGGGGGGTGACGATTAGGGGATTCCAATCTCGGATGGTGTTGTTGTGGCTCCCGTGGGACACAAGGGGTGAAATTGAGCATCTAATTGAAAGGGCAGGGATGAGGTGACAATCATGACTATAGATGAGATGATGTCTCTGCTGGGGGGCTCACAGGAGTGATGGGAAGGACAAGGTCCCCATGATGAGCCTGGAAAGTCCTTTTATGTATCAAAAATAAAAAGGGAGTCTCTGCCTCTGCCCGGGAATACTAAAGGTTCCTTCTCTTCTGTATGATATGAAGCCATTAAACAGGCATAAACAGACATAAAGTCACTTCAGGACAGCCGTATGACAGACAGAAGACAGCTGGACTGAAGCAGGAGGATTTCATATTGAACTGAATTTTTCTAAACTTGTTATTTTGCATGTAAAGTATTATTAATCACTATGTACTAAGTTTTACGTATGCACTTTCGCAATGAAAACAACCAGCTGACACTAAGTGTATATAAAATCTACATGCACAGCCAATCTGCAGATATAACAGCCTGAGTATAAATAAAATTATAAAGCAATCACAGAAATGGGAGAAAATGTTAAGCTATGCATAAACAAAACCCTACTGGAACAGTTTCAGCCTCAGCAGCTTAATCCTCCTTCAGTGCAATTACACTCAGGGAGAAATGTTAATCTATTCATTTTATCTTCAAACTGTGATTGCTCCATCGGTTTCCCATCTCACTGGCCTCTCTGTGTCACTGCTCACTAACTAAACATGACACAGGATTGCCTCACTGATTGATTGGACAGTTAAGATATTTGTCGTGTCCATTCACCTTTGTTTGGAGGTCAGAGATGTCTGCCATGTGGAGATCATCCTCAAACTCATGCAGAGTGGGTCTAAAGTGTGAACACACAATTGTAGCCTTTGTAAATAAATCGAATAAATCTATGTTTCTCACGCAGTTGCGCACCGTACCGCTTGTGTGGGTGAGGAACTTTATACGTGATGTTTATGTTAGGTCTGTTATCCTCTGCAGCATCTGGCCTCTCAGCCGGAGTCTTCTGGTCTTGGTGGGCCGTGCCTTGAAGCTCAGTCTTCGCTCTGTTGAGGAGCAACTGATAATCTGGAAGGATCTGTGCCAGGGCATCATGGGGAGGGAGATTGTATTTGTCCCTCTGAAACTGTAGAGCATACAATGTTTTTAAATGAGTAAAATGATTTCCAAACTTGCTCAAAGTTGTCTCAGAAACAGCTTATGTTAAAATGTGCACAAATATCAAATAAACATTACTTATAATGCTAATGGTCTTGGTGATTTTATTATCATCATCCTGCTAATCATATCAGTGCCTGTAGGTCTGGGTGTGGCCAGTTTGAATGACAGGAGGGTGCTTGGCTTCACCCATGTAAAAGATAAAAGTAGCTAAACAGAGAAGCTAAAGTGGAAGTGCTTTAAACATTCATTTAAACAAGTCTGGGGGCAAAACACTTAAGTTGTATTTAAGTCTTTGGGAAAAGGGCCTTCGACTCTCTCGCTCAGACTTTATGGGCTGAATCGTTAGTTTCAAGTCTATTTTGTAAAGTGTGGTCATTCTATGAGTCAGAAAGGAGAATTATCCAGGGTATGCTCATTGACTAATGACTTGTCAATTGCCTAATGGGCTTGTGGTGTCCTTGGTTTCTCAGTCAGATCCACCTCATGTTAGTCATGCTCAGCTTCATAACACCAGCATGGTGATGGCAAAAATGCTCAGCTGGAGGCTTCATAACATGACTTCACTAAACAGTGGGTAACGTCACCCACTTGTTACACTGAATCCATCTTAAACTGTCAATGAATCACCAAACAGGGCTTCCGTATTAGTCACAGATTGTTCATAACAAAAAACAAATTTGAGCATAAGGGTGTTGTGCATTCAGCACTGGCCAGTGATCAGTTTTTATAACTGTATCATGTGTACTGTATATCTTGGACACCCGGGGGGAAAGAGGAACTGAGCTTGATGTCCCAGAGCAGACGCAGCACGCTGGAGAGATTATGTCTGTTGGTTGGCTCGGGAACACCTTGCTGTCCCACCTGGAGGAGGTGGAAGAGGTAGCTTGGTCTGGAGGGAGGTCTGTGCAAATGGAACAGAATTCCTCCTAAATCTCAAAATTAGTCTATTATAGGATTTATGATATTAAAGATGATCAAAGATAACAGCATATTCATAACTGTTCAAATATTAGTTCAATCCCCCCAAACCCCCCATTCATAAGTAACATCACCTTCATCAAATCTGAATGGCAGTTTGTGTCAAAGAAGGGTTATCCCTCCAAAGCTTTCTTTAAAATTGAATTTCAGTTGGTTAAGTGAAAATGTAAGCTGTTAAAGGTAAAAAATTAAAAATATAAAAACTGTTTTACTATAATTAAAAAGACAGCAGTGACATCTATGGGACCCCCAGTTTTATAAAACACGAGGAAGCCAAATATTCACCATTATCTGTATGAAAGTAAATGCTGAACAATTTCCCACGACACTGTGGGAGGACTAAATGACTTCTGCTATGTTAGATTTAATGTTATCTAACATTTTCAAATACACTGAAAGCTTTTATCAAAATACATTGTAGCTACGACCTTTCTCGCTGCACTGTGAGCGAGGCCAATCTACCTCTTCATCACTTGAATATAAATGCTGTTACATCAGTAGGCATACACTACCCACTCTATAACTAGAGAGCTCTCTGTCAATAGCCCTGAAGTCCTTCAGCTGCGAGCGCTGCATACACAACGTACACTTTCAGTGTTGACAGTTGCCAGGCAGCGCAAATTCAAAGAAATGTCATTAAATAGAGTCATTACCCGTTTTCTTCCCGCTGACTCTCCCTCTAACACAAATACCTCCACAATGTCAGAACCTACCTTCACACCTGCAGGCATGCTGAGTGATTTTGTCTTTTTCGAAGCCTTCATCCGGCCCAAATTGTCAGAGTTCTCCTCAGAAGTTTAACTGGTGTTGGATGGGGAGGCTGGAGCTCATGGACATCACTCAGCCTGTAACCACAACACAAGCCTTGGTAACTTTACAAGCAGTGGGATTCCTACTATGTACAAAATGCTGTAATATCATGTTTCAACAGATCTCACAGAAAAACAATGTTCAGGCTATATTTCCTCATGTTGATTCATTGCAGCTTCAGATATTCACATAATGTATTCATTCATTGTACAAATGTGTTCATTTACTGCTTTTATTAACAGAAAAACATATAATAAAAAAAACTAACATTATTATAGCTACAAAACAAACTATTCAGCCTTTTGGCAGCTGCGATATAAAAATAGTGTACACATAAATGAATCAATACTTTTTATTCAATAATATATTAGCCTGAAACAGGGTTTCGGTACATCTATACTGTAACTTAAAACTGCAGAATGCCCTAAAGCCACTATCATGTTGAAAGATGCATTATGAAACCCATTTTAATCCTTATAGTTATGGCAGAAAGCAGTGAATAACAATCAATGGAACCAAAGGGAGCTTCCTGTTAAGTACATACCAGCCCCCAGGTGAGCTGTCTCAGACTGGAAAAGCAGATTGATGGGGACTGGCCAGTGATTTTTAAGTAACATGCTGAGAAGTTCCTGTAGTACACTACTAATTTTCCTCAGTGTACTGAGTCAGATGCCAATACTGTGTACTAATACTGTGTAAATGAATATTTACTTTAGCAAGAAGTGTTTTAACTGTAAAATGATTCATTACATTAAAAGATGCTAATATGAACTTATAGCCTTCATGTAACAAAATAGTTGTTTAAATATGCAATTAGGAGAGGTTTCCTTTGTGCATGAAGTGCATCTTCAATAAAGTTCAACTATATGACTTAAATATATGCATATATATATGCACACAGTTATACACAAATATAGGTGAAACCATTCATAGTTGTGGATCAGTCTTCTGCTCGGGGAGCTGATTAACAGTCATGTTGTAGAGATCATGTTGTTTACATAGGTATACTGCACTTAATACAATGAAGGTGAAATGCTGGACAGCCATGCACCATATGTTTTTGTACTGAAATAGCCAAAAATGTCAAAAATGAGGAAAAGCAATGCTAACCTAATCACGATGTGCATCAGTGTGTCTGCTGTAGCTTTCCATAAAAAAAGCCTACTCTGTTCAGTTATTAGATAAATATTTGCCTAAATTTGTGCTGAATAATTCACCGGGTGCTTCTGGCTATGTGCTCTGCTAGAAGACATAATCTCTTCTAATCCAACAAGGGAAAACCTGCAGAAGTGAAACGTCTTCCAGCGGAGTCTAATATCACATTATCATGTATGAGATTGCTCGACAAATTTAGAAAATCCTTACAACTAAATAATTTATATTCACATGCTACACTTTGCAGGCGCTGCTCGTGTTCAGATTGCCCCAGACTGCGTTACATATAACTGGGGGGGGGGGGGGGTCAGTTCTCACTCTGGGCTATCTC
>JAVDPK010002768.1:142790-156745 GCA_034780415.1 Cichlasoma orientale | reverse complement strand
CCCCCCCCCCCCCCCCCCCCCCCCCCCCCCCCCCCCCCCCCCCCCCAGGTCTCACTCTGGGCTATCTCTAGCATCATCAGAATTCAACACATAGCCTGCAAAATGTATCCAATGCGCTCTTTATGGGAATGACAGCTCTGAATCTGCTGCCACACAGAGCTTCAATTAGCCTGCCAGGCGAGCAGTTCCCAGGAGCCTTTTCTACCTCCCTATTCCAAATTTCCCATCCACCACCTCTTTTTCCTGTCAACCCTTCATCTGACCTAGGCTTTCCTATTTTTTCCCCTCTTTTTCCACAGCTGACATCTTCCGTTGTCCTTGTCACCAAAGTCACAATCTTTTTGCAGCTTCCCATGCCACCGTCACAGGCCAAGTGGAAATACTTGTAATGTGCTAATGGAAACGGAGGCAAAGGGGATGTTGGAGAACTGAACCAGAAATGAAAGACAGGATGTGTTGCTGTGTCTCACTCACTGCAGGAATTCAACAACAGTTTGGGCTGTTCAGCTTGTGAGTTTAAAAGGGAAGAAATGCTAACACAGTAGCAATTTTAGTCTTAGTAAATATTCCACAGTGTCAAACACTAAAATGCATGTATTATCCTTGCACCTAAAAATGGTGCGAGTACTGATGGACACTTAATTTCAGACACATTTTATAGTTATTATAAATTGTTGTTGTAAATTATTGGCCAATAAATGCAAAGATGATGTGTAAATGCTTTACAGGTTATAAATTGGAAGTAAAATCCATATCTAAAATGTTACACAAATGCTGGTATGTTGGGTATTTTCTGCCAGTCCATTATCAGTGTATTTTTTTTCCTTTTAAAATAAAATCTGTGGACATTTCTGTAAATGGTAAATGGAAAAATTCAATGTGTGGTGACAAAATTTGTCCAGATGCACAGCGGTGATCACATACCTATGAGAAATTATAGCTGGGAAAAATAATTACCTTTAAGATTTTAATTAAATCAAATTGATAATAACATGATCTGCATTTAGCTTTCATTAGCAACAACACTAAACCAGGTAACACTGAAGCTAGTTGTTTTAATTAGCTGTCTTGTGGCACCAAAAAAACAAAACAACAATTCAATTAAAGTGCTTTGGTCAGAGAATTACATTTTGCACTGCCTGTAATCATATCTGTTCCCTGTCAGCAAAATAAAAATCACATCTGTTCTGTGGCTATAGAGGTTTTTAAAATATGGCAAAATGGAGAGAGTGGGAAGAGGGATGGAGAGTGAGGTGTGTGTCAAGGACAATGTGCAGCTCTGATTCAAGGGCATACGAGGCTGACAGCCATTGCCACTCCCTGTGAGGTCCACAGTGAGAGCAAAGCCAAGGATTATCTGTAAATCAACTCCTGTCAATTAAGGACACACTGCAGTGAAACCACAGCACTCTATAAATGAAGGTTGTATGCATATAAAGGCAGAACTGATTTTGAATATAATGAATTTTGCTGGTTATAAATGCACAAAAACAAACAAACAAGAATTTTTTTTAAAAAAAATGGGTAAAATATGACTTCCACATATTAAGAACCACACCTACTGATTCTACTGAGTATTGAATTAATTGTATTAGTTATTGTAGTCTCCTCACTTTATGCACAAACTAGAGGAAGGGCAGTACCTTATACAGTATAATATGTAGTTATAGTAGGCTGTTCTGTCTAAAATGTGTGCAGCAAAAGAAAAAATAGCAGAAAAAACAAAAGAACATGTAAATGTAACTAGAATACTTAAGGGGACCTATTATTTAGAAGACTTTACTATTTGAAACTTTTCCCCATGATTCATCACTGAGAGTAATATTTATGTATATGGTGCAGCCCAATCAGTGGACTCAAAATGATTTTTACATTTCTTTCATTTTTGAAGGAAAACAAAACATATGGAGACCACCGAATTTCATGTTTGCTATACAAACAATTCTGCATTTTATTTTATACAATTTTTAATCCTCTTCAAACATGAAGTATGACTTCAGCTCGTGGGAGATTGAAATGATCCAAATCAGCCCTAAAACCTCACCTGCATCAGGTTGGTATTCAGCGACAGCACAGCAAGTATCCGTGACTAGTTTTCCCCCACAGGTTCCACATGACCTTTTAAAAATGCTGTACAACTGAAGCTTAATGACTAACACAGCGTTTGACATTTACTGAACGCAGCTCACTGTTGAATAGTTCAAAGAAACATCAAAATGCTAATGCTAGCTTTTGCACCCAAAAGGAGCCCCTGAGGAGTGACAGACGGGGAGATGTGCATAAACTTGCATAGTGTTTCAGTATTTGGGATTAAGTCTGTGCTTTAACAATTTTCAATAAGCAACAAAAAAAAAAAAAAATCCTTCTTAAAGGAGGGCACCTAGTGGAAAAACATTTGGGCAGAACCCCGCAGAACAAATCCAAAAGACCTAAACAAACAAGATCTTTGTTTAAAATTGAAAACACACCACATCCTGGCTAAGGCTGTGAAAAGGGCACGAAAACTGAGAGGGCACTCGGTGTGCCTGCTGTGTAATGCATCATTCACTATTTGGCAGGACTGCCACTAGAATTTAATCAGAAGGCAAATGATGCAATTATGTCAACACCCAGTCACACGCCCCTTCTGAAAATCACGGGGCCGAGGTCAACCAGTCAACTGATGAAATTAGAAAGCTTAGAAGGAAACATCAACTTCCAGCCCAGTTCCTGTCAGGAGATGAATATCTGGAGGAATATCCACTGACCCGCATCCCACGAGAGACCAAGGTGGTAGAGTAAGTGCCATAAAAGAAAAGGTCAATGAACCCAAACCATAACCACATAAGTTGTTCCCATTGAAGTGTATACATTATTGTCTAGAAGAAAGACATTTAGAGTGCTGTTTGGTATTCATTCATCAGTCACAGCATCTAAGCAACCACAGAAAAGACCATTTGTCATGTGTAAAGGACTTAATGGCATTAGCTTGGGGTCCATCAGCAGGTTAAGACACTACATTAGCTTCATATTGACCAAGGAGAGCAAAGGCATGGGGAACCCATGAGATATTCTGTGCTCAATGTACATGGTTCTAAAATCAGATAAGAACGCAGAATAGAGACATTAACCCCTCAACCCTTTTCTGTGCAGGACAGATCCGATCTTTAATGAGCAGGCTGAGCTATTCAGAAAGGTTTCCTGATGGACAGCACAGCGTAGATGGGATGATGATAGCCCATTAGCTGGAGCTGAGCTGTTACAAGACAAGCTAGACAATAGCTGACACCACTGGAACAGCTTCATTGTGAAGGGGCCGCAGTAGAAAGTCTGTATTCAGAGGCGATTGTATGGTTACACATTTAGCTGAGGTGGGAATATGAGAATAGCTGTAAATCTACTCAACACAGTCTACACCAGCTGTGGCATATAGATATGGGCACTTCAAACAGAGCAGTCCAGCCCAACCTGTTTGCCAGACAGAAGCCGAGGAGCTCCCTGCATCCCCAATCCACCTTATCAGAGAATAACAGGAGACTGAGGTAAACAGCTGGGGAATTAGCAATAAATAAGACTGGCAAGCGTTGTCTTAATGACTCTGCTGTCTGTAAAAACTACAATCATTGAGAGTTAGGTCAGAACACTAAATTATGTGAGGTATGTTAAACTGGAAATATTTGTGTCAGTGGATTTTTCTTATATTTGGCTTTCAGTATAATGTTTTCTTCTTCACGCCAAGTAGCAAGCACGTGCTCAGGGCGTCCCAATAATTACCGTCAGAACCTTGGCCTGCAGTGGCCTTCAGTGTCCAAGGTCTTTAAAGCACTCAGCTCTTATATAGAGTCAGACTGAACCACCCACATTCATGAGCAGCCCTCCCACGCATGCCTCGTTCGCTTCTGCTTTTGTCTGTCAAGGCCAGCTTGTATCACATCTGTTTTGACCTGCACATGCATGCTGGTCTCATTGATCACATCATACCTTCAATTTATCTGTTAAAAGAAAGAATCTCTGTGTCTGCAACCCAGTGCAGACAAAGCACAGAAATGGAGTATCACTACAGCACGGGAGAAAAGGATTTATGAGAAAAAGAAAGACGCCAGACAGTCAAGGATGTAGTGATAATCATAAAAGAGGGTGTTCGTGTTCTCTGTTAGAAAAAAGCTTTTACAAGGTTGATTTGAAGTGACTGGAAAATATTGTTTTCTCTAAAAATGGAGCTCACAGCACAGTGTGTCTGGAGTTGTCAAAATTCCTAAAGACACAAAAACAAACAAAATCAGCACAGCACAAAGGCACCAGATGTCTTTGTGGCCTCAACAGAGAGCCACTAGATGTCACTGTGACCCCACTTCATCTCCTGTCAGCTGATCAACAGCAACCTCTGTGCCAGAGAAGTAGTGAGAGACTGGCTCTGCAATAGGACGCTCACACTGCTGTGTCTAAACTGCACGGCTGCAATGTCTGAGAATTGTCGGTAAAGCCATTACTATTCAGGACCCGTTCCACACTTCCCGTCAATTCTGCCTGCGATGCTCTCAAACCACAAGAGTGCCCGGCGGCAGGGCGCTCAGAAATTACTGTACACTGCAGCTCTGCAGGGGCAGGACTGCATGCATTATGCTACATGTGTGAACCCAGGGTCCAGCCTGTGGGGAGTACTGCAGCCTAATAAAAAAATACATAAAACATGTCACACATTCTTACTGTCATTATCAAAATAATTGCAGTGATTATAGTGAACAGGGAAGTGTGACAAATAAATGGAAACGACAGTGCTTTTAGCCAGCAATAGGGGAAAATAATACAGAAAAAAAAAAGAAAAAAAAGTCCTCTTCTTGTCTGTGTTTTCTCATTTACCTCAATTGGCACAAAGATTTAAAGCAGATGTACAAAAGCATAGCAGCTCTACCTGTCTGCATATCAGGCTTCTGTTTGTTCTGACTGATGGGGGGGAAAGTAATCCCATTTTTTTCAGAGCGGCCATTGCACAAAAATCAATACTATATAAGGAGGCCTGATGAATTTGAAATTCGTACTCAGAGTGGATATTGATCAGGTGCAGTCAAAAGACTTTTAAAAACCCATGTAGATTTGCAATCAATATATAGCTTAAAACACCACTATTATAACTCTACCAGCAATAAAGAATGCATGTAATGAACATTAAATTAGTAACTTGATCGCAGTTTTGTGCGTAGAACCTTCATATTAATCCGATCTGCTATATCCAACACAAAGCATTGACGCTCTAGCTGCAGGACTTGCAGACAGCTGGGCTGGGCGTGGTGCTCTTGCTTGAGAAAACGTGACAGTTCAGTATTTTCAAACCACCATACGGTCGATGTATGCGTTACCCTGGAAATAACACCATTATACCAAAAAATAGAAAAGAATCAAACATTATTAAGAAAGAACAATCCCTTATCAGTCTGCAGAGGATTTGTAAGCTTGATACACCGGAAATAAAAGACTTGGTAGTCTAACAGACAGAGCCAGACTCACATGAGATTGAAAGTATCTCAGTTCAGTCTTCCTGTGGCTCATCAAAATGAGAGCTGTGTGCTGGAAGGTATTCTCCAGACTACTATCTAATGTCATTAGGAGCGGATATACATCGCCAGGACTAATCCAGCTGTTCCCCTCAATTACATTTTAGCCTCTTAGACATAGCTGACCCAAGTTCATTGCAGTAGTGCTTTCCAGGCAGGACTTAATCAGTGAGTTAGTGGCTGGACAGGGAGGCTAGTAAATTATCTGTGCGCTTTATTTTAACCAGTACAAGTCTTTTTTTCCCCTCCAAGATGACCTTTAGTATTGCTAAAAGAAATGTCTAGATTTAGGATGTTGATACCTATTGCACACTAGCAAGTCAGGAAATACACAAAATGTTTCTATGAGCTAACAAATCATAGATCTACCTATTATACAGGTGAACAGTTATACGATTATTACCATCGCCAAATAAGGTTGCTAAAATATGACAAACTCATTCAGCTGTGTGACAGATGGTTTTATTTCTTAGGCCCTGTGTTAAACACAGTTTTAAAAGACTACTGGATCAAAGTTTAAAAGTTCAACTGGAGCATAAGAGACATGTTTATGTAAATAAAAATCTCGCATGACATTTATAGAATTTCGCTCGGCCAGCAGGAGGAGGCTGCATGCTTTGCAGAGACAGGCCCTGGCCATACTCTGTTCTGAACCTTGCAATTTAAATGCCGGCTCACAAATGGATCCTTCATTAACCTGGCATCTGGAGGCTATCTAATGAGCGGACTTTTTCTGGAAGCACAACTCCAATCTGCCTTTCTGAATTGAGGGTGCTGAACTGCGATGACACTGAGGATACGTAATCCGTGTCTGGGCATGTTTGAGGAAGAACAGAAACAGTCACTGTTGAAATATAAGGGAAGGCACTAAGTTATGCACAGTCACACAGCACTGTCTTGGTCTTATTGACAGTTATTTATTTTGCTTGTCTGGGCCACCTGCCCACTGACACATGAATGATAATGTTGGGATGCTGCTTCATGTTCTATCACATAGAGATTAAATAGGCTACTGGACACTTGGATCTCTCTGGTTGGGTCAGCTTTTTCTGTCCAAAGCTAGACTCAAAATTTATGGTGTTATACAGTCTAAAGCACCAATCTTCAGCTTCAGCTTCAGCACAGGACTTTTGTGAGAAGAAATGCAGGGAGTGATATAGTGATGATGTGCCTCTCCATCCAGCAGCAGGCAACTAGTTGCAGTGAAGCCCCAGTGCTGTCCATGATGCTCAGAAGAACAAAAGCATCAAAGCTGGAGCTCTCCTCCTCGCCCCTCTCATAGGGAGGGGCCGAGCTGTGAAGGGGGAGGCACCATATGTACTTGATTCAATTAGGCAGTCTGCAAAGCCTCCCCTGGGAGCTGCCTGCAAAAAAAAAAAAAAAAAAAAGCAAAAAAAGGGGGGGCTGCAGGCTTGTCTAACAAAGACATTCAACCAAGCCCTTTGCTCATCATGAATCCACCTCATTAGTCAGCTGAGTGAGTGTTGATCATCTCAAACAATGTCTTCACCACTATGAGGAGGGACAGATTTTCTTTTTCTTCTGAAAAAACTAAATAACAAAAAAGCAAAGTGTAGCCTTGTTTTGATGTCCGTCGTGCTGGTGAGTATTCAGAGAGCCTAATTTTGTGGTAACCTTCAGGGCTGAAAAATGGGCTGTGTAGTTAATTGGAGTACAGTACTGTGAAGAAGTATTTGCCCCTCTCCTCTAGTTTTTTTTTTTTGCTTGCATATTTGCCACACACATTTAAAATCATCAAAATAAATTTTAATAGATTAGATTAAACTTTATTAATCCCTTTAGAAAGATTCCGTCAGGGAATCCATTCATCCATTTTCTTCCACAGAGCTGGGTCGCTGGGCAGCAGCCTAAGTAGAGAAGCCCAGATCTTCCTCTCCCCAGCCATCTCCTCCAGCTTATCTGGGGGAACACCGAGGTGTTCCCAGGCTAGCTGAGAGATATAGGCTCCGTTTACATGAGAACGTTTTCAGATGAAAACTAAAGTTTTGATGTGTTTCGGCCTCCCGTTTACACAAGAACGGTGTGAAATACAGAATGGAGCATCTTCGAAATGCTTCGGTCTCTTTTTCCGTGTAAACGGGCGAAAATGCTACGTTTTGAAAATGGGGGTACTGGTGCAATGTGGTTGTGACTTCTATATCCACACTGCCAACTTGCGGCCTGGCAATAGGAACTAAAGAGTTTTCAATTTCTTGTGTTTCCATGTAAACGGAGATAGTTTTTGAAACGTTTCCGTCTGACACCATTTCCACTGAAAACATTCTTGTGTTAACAGGGCCATAATCTCTCCAGTGTGTCCTGGGTCTAACCCAGAGCCACCTCCCGGTAGGACATGCCCAGAACACCCCACCCAAGAGGCATCCTAGTCAGATGCCCGAACCATCTCAACTGGCTCCTTTTGAAGTGGAGGACTAGCAGCTCTACTCTGAGCCCCTCCTGAATGACTGTACTCTACACCCTCTCTCTAAAGGAGAGGCCAGCCACCTTCCAGAGGAAGCTCTTTTCTGCCACTTGTATCTGCAATCTTGTTCTTTCGGTCACTACCCAGAGCTCGTGACCATAGGTGACGGTATGGATGTAGATCGATTGGTAAATCGACTGCTTCGCTTTCATGCTCAGCTCTCTCTTTACCAAGAGACCAATACAGCGTTCTCATCACTGCAGTCACAACCCCTATCCATCTGTCAATCTCCAGGTCCCCTCTTCCCTCACTCGTGAACACAATCCCGAGATACTGGCTGAAGACCATGGCCTCAGACTTAGAGGTGACCCCTCAGTGACCCTTCCCCCAGTGATTGGGGTATTACTAAGACATCCCCCTTGCCCTCAGACTCTGCTTCCCTTGCAGTAGTCATGTCAGTGGGATTAAGGAGGTCCTCAAAGTATTTCTGCCACCACCCAACTATATATTCAGTAGAAGACAGCAGCACCCCAGCCACACTATACCCCATGTCAGTAGAGCACTGTTTTCCTCTGCTGAGTCGCCTGACTGTTTGCCAGAATCGCTTCGAGACTGTCTGAAAGTCTTCTTCCATGGCCTCACCGAACTCCGCCCCACCTGAATTTTTGCTTTGGCCACCGCCTGAAATGCATTCTGCTTAGTCTGCTGGTACCCATCAGCTGCCTCTGAAGTCCCATTGGGCTAACGAAACCTGATACGACTCCTTCAACATGATGGTACACTTTACCTCCAGTGTCCAATTTTAATTTTAGATAAAGCTAACCTGAGTAAATACAAAATGCAACTTTTAAATAATGATTTCATTTATTAAAGGAAAAAAAAAAAAGCTATTCAAACCTACCTGTCCGTGTGTGAAAAAGTAATTGGCCCCCTTGTTAAATCATCAATTAACCTTATTAACCACATTTTTTGGAAAGCTGAATTTAATTTCACTAGCCACACCTGCTGAATCAAGAAACCATTTAAATAGAACCTGTCTGACAAAGTGAAGCAGGCTAAAATTATTTTTCACAGCATTGCATCTAAGTAGACCATGCTCCAATTTTAGTGAGTGAAAACAATAAAAAATAAAATAAAATTGTATGCTACTTAGCATTATTAGCAAGTGTGCATTTCTCCAAGTGCTTGCTGAAAAAGTAAGACTCCACCTTCTGGCCCAAATACTGATATTCAAGAAAATGAACTTGTTGATAGCAATAAAGCTACAGTATAGGCTTCAAAATGTGGAGTTCAATGGCCAATGCATGCAACCTGGCTTTTATACAGGCTAAAGTCTATGGGTCCATCCTACATTTTCTGCATTTTCTATATTTTATGTTCAGGTAATATTTGTATAAAAAAAATTACCAGTTAACATTACTTATACTTCTGTCTGTCCATAGTAGCTGAACCACTGACACAGGTAGTCAGAATAAGAAACTGGTCTCAATATCTCTGACAGTCCAAGCTGTTTGAGAGCATCAATAAAATCCATATCTCTTGGCAAACATCTGCCATATCCACTGTCTGACTCACGCCACTGAAAGTATGGCATGTTTCAAAGTTTTCTCTGTGTCACAGAGAACAAACAGAGCATTTAGCTCTTTTGAATGTCATGCAGATAAATGCAGCCCAGCAACATTAGTATTCATTTTACGTTCCCCTGTTCCTTTGAAACACGGCAGATGTCTGTTTCTGCGTTTGCACGTCGTTAGAGCTGCTTTGCAGTAATGGAAGAATTTTAAAGGAGGAAAAAATTTTGAAACATCTGCTGGGCTCACGTTAATCAGCGCTATATCTGTCAACATTAATCTGCTCAAAACTAGTTTTAAGATGATTATACGGAGGCATGAAACATGGCAAGCTGAAAATATAGTTTCACTGATGGTATAGGAGTAATTGGATGAGACCACTTTGTGATATATGATGTTTAGTCTCTTGGGAGACTTCTGGTGATCTTGACTTATTGAACACCAAGTAATAAATCAGATTTCATTTGAATCTGTTCTTTTTCACAAATAACTATCAGTGTGCCATTGCTATCAAATACAAATGTAGACAGGGGTCTGCTCAGTCTTCAAATAAGGTGCTCGTGTGCACTCACATCTGCCGACAGTCCCACCAACCTGCAGCCTGACAGTCACACCTGCTGTGCTCTGGGACCACTTGGCTGCTTTAGCAATGATTGCCATTATAGGAACCAGAGATAATTACACAGCTTCCACCCACCAGGCTGGCCTGCTTCACTAAAACCGTATTGCTCCAGTGCAGCAATAACACTTGTCTAAATGAGTGCGTAGCACTTTACTGCGCGACTGACAGCGCCCATTTTTGCTGCCATCCAACTGGAAAGAAAAAACAAATTAATTTGGCACTTAAGCCCCCCCCCCCACCACCACACCCCTGTGAATAATATATCACTGCTCCCTTAAATCACAGTCCCCAACCCCCATATCAACCACCATCATTCAACTCTTCTGTAATAAGTCCTAGTTTTAGGCAAAACAACTGTTAGATTCTTATGTCAAAACCTTTTGCATGCGAGTCCATTTTCAATACCACTGCACTTCCTGTTTCCAGTATGACATTTGTTGTAAACAAATGTCATATTGGAAACAGCCCATTTGCCAATCTAAAAAAAAAATTTAAATAAAGGTGCACATTTGAAAATCTAGATGACTAACCAGAGATATTAACCAGAATCTCTTTGTTCACATCATTTTGTTTATGGCCTGGGCATCAGAATAACAGCTCTCTAACAATTATCACTTGTGCACCCAGATCGCAGTAACACCTCTCCTCCTCCCCTTGGGGAGGACAGACGTTGGGTTTTACACTCTCTTGTGCCCCATTATATTTATGCAAATGAGGCTAAAATCAGGGGAAATCTGGGGGCATCCTTTCCTGTTAGTGCTAATTAACACTATATTGTATATATTATGTATAACCCCTCCCCCCTCCGTACATTCTGACCTTGAGCACAAGGCCAG
This sequence comes from Cichlasoma orientale, assembly GCA_034780415.1. Lineage (NCBI taxonomy): Eukaryota > Metazoa > Chordata > Actinopteri > Cichliformes > Cichlidae > Cichlasoma > Cichlasoma orientale. The sequence goes on along the minus strand of JAVDPK010002768.1, from coordinate 145,763 downwards.
GTTTTGAAATTTAAAAACATGCACTTCTGATTGTGATAAATTTCTGCCCACATGACAGTCGTTTCTGATATGACAGTCAGGGGAATTGTTTTTTTGAGGTTATTTGTCCAGGAACATAAAACTTATGAGCCTAACACACTAGAGAGCCATTCAGGTTGAAGAGAGATCTATTAATATAATAGTGCTGCAGCTTGCCAATGAATCAGGTCTCATAAAGGAGCCAAACAGCAGGCGAAAGGCAGACTGAGCACATAGGTGGTGAGACACATCACATCCAAGACTGCAACTCTGCTCCTGAGCGCTAGTAAATGTTTTTTTTTCTTAGATCCCATAAAAGCGGGTGCATTACGATAACAATGTTGAAAAGGCAATTATTAAAGCGCAATAAAGTATGTTTAGTACCATCTCAAGGCAAGTGGCACGCATGTATTTTATTATTTTCTTTAGTAACTGAGCTAAGAAGAGAGGCCTGTGACTCCATGTATGTATGAAAAGAATAAATAAAAAATAGGAAGACAAGGTATGGTGGCTGTTCACAAGATTCTGATTCATGCAGGAGTGGCAAGTGTTCACTACAAATACCCTTGTTCAAAGGCAACCTAGACAAAATTAATGTAGTCAAAAAGAAGCAGAAAGAAAACAATGTTTTGACTGGTTGTGACTGAAGATGATGCTTTAGATATTTAATATATACAGTATCTGCAATGGTAAAGGGACACAAACTCAAATAATACCTTTTAAGCCTGGCTAAACAACTACTGCAGCATAAAATGAAGGGTAGTGAGGATTTGGGTTTTAAAAAGGTCAGTTTTCTAAGTTAAGCGTAAACAGGTAAGCTCCTCACTCACTCTTAGGGTGAACTTCTCCACTTTCATCCCCTGCTCAGCTTCCTGCAAATCTCACAGTGGTGAAAACATCAGACAGACAACAGCAACTCTGCTCGAAGAATTCACATGAACAAAACTGTACAAATATTCTTGATTAAGCGACATGTTGTTTCACCTTCCCTTCTTGTGTATGTTTGATTTTAGTCCCCGTGTTAACAGTGATTAATTTAGCAGTGCGGCATCAGAGCAGTCGCTCGTGTAAACATGGCAGGTTCGGCTTGTTCCAGAAAACGAAAGCTGTGCTTCCACGCCGCCTCTCGAGGGGAACAACCTGGGAGACCAGCAGTAAACACAGGGGAGGAGTACAGCAACACACAACAAAGACTCAGTGTGGCTTCAGGAGATTTTCTGCTTTCATCAAAAATTAAAACATATTCTGAGTCCGTCTTTGGTCTGCTGTGATTATGTATATTAAGCACAGCTTTTCCTTGTGTTAATAGAGTCTCTCTAGATGAGAATGAGAAGACATGATGATCAACAGTTGGCACAGGCAGGGCTTATCCCAGCAGGCAGTGCTGTTGTGGCATAGCTGGGGTGAGAGCATGCCCAGCACCTGGCTAGAGCCCTGAGGGGAGCTGGCAGATGGTATTGACGCTGGGGTGTACTTCCTCATATACTGAACATGTTTAAGCCTCAGTCTCAGGGAGATCGAGTACTGAAACAGGGAGGGTGCCTCGCAGGTGAGGAAAAGAGGCAGTGCCAAAAAGGTTGGGCAAAGGGACTCCATTGGATTGGCAGAAGAAAAGCTACAGAGGTCACAATGTGCCTCAGGCAGACAGATGTTTGAGCTCATTTGGATTTATAAACCTCATCTATGTTACTGAATAAATGAATTATTGATGTTTGCAGTCACGACACCCTTTTCCATCACGTCTCTGTTCCTATGTCAGTATTTTCTGGCAAAAAAAAATGGAGGATACACTTGCACGTATCATTTATTTAGCAATTTTCTCTGAAATGAGTTTAAACAAAAAATTTTGGTATTAAAATTTCTCTGTTCTCTGGTCTCCCGTTTATATCTTCTGACAGGCACCACCACCAAAATCAAATGCTTTTTTTTTCTTACTGAGACTTCTGTACTCTCCTGTGAGATTCACACCTTTCCAAATATGTTAATGTGATTTAAGATCAGGAATTTACTTCATGCAATATAGCTGAGGCACCTCCATATTGCACACTGTGGAATATCTTTTAGTTTATATCTTCTGTGAGCATTGCACTGATTTGACTTTCCAAAAAGCTCCAATTTTGTTCCATCTTATTTATTACACCTTTTAAAAGGTGTAGAAATTATTTTGTCTGGGTCATTTAAGAAAACACAGGTATGTGTGACAAAAGACCTTTCAACAATTTTCAGGAAGGATGGAGACGAATTCTTAAGGCCATATTTTGGGTGCAGCTCATATGAACACACACTGCAGTCTGCCTCTCTGCATTCATATGCTCTGCCAGGCGTCTGAGCACTATTTAGCAACACACAGAGGTTGCCAAGAGTGTCATTTACACACCGCCCGATGAGCACTTATCCATGGGGACCTTTGGGCTTAAAATGTCATTGGATGAGGCTCCTGTCAGCACACACAAAGGTCACAAGTGACACTGGCTCCAGCACTCCTTATTGATTCCCAATCTACCATCATTATGCCTGGCAATTACAGATGCACCTGAAATTTTAATCATGAATATATATTCAGTGTGAGGATGTATCTGAAATTGTAATGTAGCACCAATACATGTATATATAAATATATTATTGACTCATCTGGCTGTATTACTAATCATATGTAATGACTTGAATCTTTACGGTATTTTATGATCTCAGTCCTGTGTTTCACTTGGCATTTAATACAACATGGTGTTAAATTATGGTCCCAGGTAAAGTAAAAAAGATGAAACAGTTGCTACCATGTGAACAAGCAGTGTATTTGGTTTCACAAAAAACTGTAACAACAGGCTTCACATCATCAATAAAGAAATTTTACTTCTAAATATTTTCCTAGTATTGAATAAAATGTATCTATCTATCTATCTATCTATCTATCTATCTATCTATCTATCTATCTATCTATCTATCTATCTATCTATC
>JAVDPK010002768.1:109780-142703 GCA_034780415.1 Cichlasoma orientale | reverse complement strand
CTATCTATCTATCTATCTATCTATCTATCTATCTATCTATCTATCTATCTATCTATCTATATATATATATATATATATATAATTTTTTTTTAAATGTCAGTATTTTGATCCTAGAAACATTCAGCAGAGGGATGAAGACAGATCTATGTGGCTATATGGAAAGAGTGTATGTGTGTAAGAAGTGGCCCGATTCCTGCCTGAGCACAGATGGTGGCAGAGCAGGATGTACCAACCTGTACCTTTGCCCACAAGGCTTGTGCACATGAACACACACTCACATACACATAGAGCATATATATAATACTAACATATGCATGGATGCATGTGAAAATAGTGCCCTCACCCACACAGTGGTGTCGACAAGCCAAGTCAAGACCTCATTATATGGCGCAGGAAGTGACTGAAGAGACTGGTCGTTTAGGAAAATAGGAAAGGATCAGAAGTCAAAACCAAAATACACTTTTAATTCTGTAATCAGTTTTTTTTTCTTCAACACATCCAGACATGACAATAAAAATATTGACTGTAGTTCGCAGAGACATCCAAGGCCAAGAAGGATAATTAGTGCACTGGAACAATCAATATGCCTCATGTGGGGGTTGAATGCAGAAAGAGAGAAAAAAAAAAGCAATCTAAGGAAGAGAACTGCAAGAGAAGGCAAAATCCAAACATGCAGCACACACTGCAAGCAGATCTGTGGGAGGGATTCCTCTAACTGTGAGCAGTGAGTCCACACTGGGCACAGGATGGCCAGCATTTTTTAGGATATATTAAAAGCATTAATATTCATTATTCATATTCTAAACAGAGAAGAACACACCATATTGATCACTAACAAAAGCTATTGAGAGATCCTCTGTGAGCAAGTAAAGACTAGAGACAAATGGCAAGGCATAAAGACAGGAAGACGGATTGATAGGTTGATAAATGAAGGCGAGGGCTCAGCAGATCGATCAGCAGAGGAAGAGCAGAGTTCCCGCAGGGGGATGTTGGGGCCTTTTAGCACTATGTGAGGAGAGGAGGATGACATGTTTCCTCTTTGAGGTGTTGAGTATGTGAGAGTGAAATCTGCCGTGATGGGCAGGATGGAAAAATGTATGAAAAGAGTGTGTAGCCATGGCGCTCTGCAGTGTGACAGACGGTGAAAGCAAGCAACAAACAGAGCTCTCTGAGAGAGGAGAGGAAGACATGCCGCTTCTCCAGACTCCAGTTCCCTGCCATGACGCTGGGATGGCAGCCATGCCCTGCCCATCATCGCTCAGTTACAGCCATCAAGGGAAACACAGAGCTCTTCATTTGATCTCAACACTTTTGCACCACACACATCATCCTGCCATCTTTCTGGAAGTATTTCAGAGGGAAAGCCCAAATAAAATGGACTAAAAACAGAACATGCATACCTGAAGTCAACACTGTGCAGCGAGGCGTGAAGGGTGGAAGCAAGACAGTGGAAAACATACTGCGGTCACAGCCAGTCTTGCTGCTTGCTGAGGTGAAAAGCACCATAACATATTTAAAACTAAATGAGAAAAAAAACCATATTCCAACCTTATCTGTAGCAATTTTTCAACACTGAAATGGTACCTTCATTTTTCCCCAATACAAAAATATTTTTAATATAAAAAAGTTTAGCTGTCCTTCATCCTCAATATGCTATTTTTGTGAAATTGAGTGACAGAAACATGGCTTCTACGGAAATGGAGAATTGCTCTCTCTGTTGTCCATAATAATATGAATGAGTAATGGCGACCCCCCCCCCCCCCCAACATGGCATAAATGAAAACATGATGTGGGTGTTGACCGGCATCACTGCTACAGATTAGGTTCTGACATTCAGCTAGCAAATCAATTTATGGGAACAAAATAAATAAAACATTGGGCGCCACCATTCGCACCTGGGCAACAGCTTTACTGTTATTAAAGGATCAGTAGATGAAGGAGAGAAACAGAAATGCTCTCATTTGTCTAGACAGGACAGACCTGTATGCTTTAATCAGTATGAGAAAAGCTCAAAACAGGACTCTAAAATCACACTTTATAACTATATTTATGAGACAAGAGTATTATTCATTTTTGTCATATTAATTTAAAGAAATCTTATTTTCTTTTTGAGATGACTTGTGATACAAAATCTGAAGTTTATCAGCTGTGCTTTGGATCATTGTCCTGTTGCATGACCCAATTTGGCCCAAGCTTTAGCTGTCAGACATGCGGTCTAACATTTGACTCTAGAACACTTTGGAAGACCCGAAACGTCCGATGACCCCAGGATGCATCACTGATGATGTGTTCAGGTGCATCAGTAGATGTATTTTAGAACTGGAAGACAGAAGAGTTTATAGTAAATTTAATGACTGCAAGGTGCTCAGGTCCTGTGACACAGCCCAAATCATCATCTCGCTACCACCACGCTTGACAGTTGGTATGAGGTGTGTGTGCTGATATGTTGTGTTCAGCTGTTTGAGGTGGCTGTAGCTCAGGAGGTAGAGCAGGTTATTTACTGATCGGAAGGCAGGTGGTTTGATTCCTGGCTGCTCCAGTCTGCATGCCAAAGTATCCTTGGGCAAGACACTCATTGGTGTGTGAATGTTATATAGAAAGTACTTAGGTCTAGAAAAAAGTGCTTGTATGAATGAATGAATGAAAGGCATGTTGTATAAAGAGCTTTGAGTGCTCGAGTAGAAAAGCGCTATATTAAAAACCAGCCCATTTATCACTTTACCATTTGTTGCCAAATGTGACACTGTGCATTTTGGCCAAACATATCCACTTTGGTCTTGTCTTGTCCTGTGAAAACTTCTTCATATGACTGTAATTATCTCCCCGTTCTCCCCAGTCTTTAATTGCACCTGAAAAGTCCCCAAGTTACCTGGCAGCTTACATGGCAGGATTGTAACAGAGGTATTAATGTTCTCATATACCTTTTTTTACAAGGAAGCATATAAGCCTGCTTCCCAACATTTCTTAAAATCATCTCTCAGCAGATGGGCATTGGTGATAAAATATCACCTCAGCAGAGACCTCATTGATGATGGCGTTTCCTTTCACCACATATTCAGACCCATTTTCTTCACAAATGCACGGGAGGCTTGTCTTTCTTAATTGATGTCATGGCCCTGAGGTTAGTGCTTTGCAAGATGTGTCATGCTGGTGTGCATTTGCCCTCACTGCAAGAAGCAACTGGCCGTGCCCACCAGCTGCACAATACAGCCAGAGCATATTGATTATGCTGCTCATGGAGGCAGAATAAAAGGACTGGGATATTTTTCCTGCCTGACCTGTTTGAGTGGTCATTACAGACAATATGTGCAGGCGATGGGCAGATGACCTACTGTTGAGAAGTGTTCATTGGGCTTTTCCGTAGCCAGCAGGATCGCCTAAAAGCAAGACTGATTTACTGAGATGGCGAGAAAAGCGAGGGAGGTAGCGAGCACACACACCACAAATCCTATATATCGTCTTATCTGCAAACATAGCACATCTCTGCTGGCATGTTTAAGTTATGCAGTATCGCATCCCGACATTTAAACCCATGCAATGCAATACCACCAAGTGGGCTGAAGATCAATGGAATTATTCACTTAAACTCAAATTCTCAGTTTGTGTGATTGCATTACCATCTTTTTCATCTCGCTTCCTCGGAGCTGTGACAAAGTAAAACTGAGATGAGGTATCTTATCAGATATTCCAAGATCTAATTAAAGCAAAATGATTTGCCGACAATATAATTGCTTGAGTCCAGAGCCCATAAACTCCTCCTCACATCTCACTGGATATTCATCACCGCCAGGGGATTTATCCATTTATCTACTAATACACACCTCATGCTGGGGAAAGGTGTGATCACCTAAAACACAGAACGAGGGATGAGGCAGCTGCAAAACCAGCGAATTTACTGAACATGAAAACAAGGTGGCACTTGGGCACAGCAATATTACTGCCACCGTGGGGCAGTAGTCTGTTAAATTATAATCCAAGAACAAGATCTCCTTACCAGCAGGATTCACAACATAATTCACCTGAGGAAAAAAAGTGTGTTGAGAACTAGTACAGGGCTAAAATCTGTATTTAAAGGATTAAAAAAAAAATACTGCAAAAACAGTGATTATGGCTCAGAGGTCTCAAGCGTGACCTCCATTAATAACGCTGCACAAATCAATGTTTATGACCATCGTAAAAATCCAAAAAATAGAGAGCCCCCAAAAGCCTGATCCATCGATAAAATCTGTTCTTTACACACCATGTTCACCCAGCTTTTCTGTTTTAACCTGAAACCTGGTCAGTCTGTTAGCTCATCATGCTTATTCCACAGTGGAAGAAATTTTTTTTACTTGAGCATTGCTGCCTCGGTCCAGTAATATATATCACAACTACAGGTGCTGCAAAATTGTGAGTGAAAAAATTACTGGATAATTTCTGCAACTTTTTCTGAATTGCATGGAATTCCAAGTTGCAATTATGAACAAAATAAAATTAATTATATATAAATCCTGATCACACAAACCGTATATAACCATAGAGGTATTTAACATGACGGACCTTACTTTTAATAGCAGTATAATAAGGATAACATTTCATTTTTTAAATAACACTTGTAAATAATGTAAACATGCTTAAAAAATAGAAAACTGAAAGTTGCTATTTAGATAAAGTTACCAATATTTATAGTGATTTTAGTTTCATTCTGGTGATGATCTCTTTAGTTTTTGGATGATCCATGTATTGCCAAATTCAACTTCTTGATCTCAGTTTTTTTTCCCAGTGATATACTTGTCTTAAGTCTGCCTTCAAAATATATATGTGGGCAAATTCTTAATACTTAAAAGAATAAATTGCAGTTCACTAAAATGTTAATTCAAACACAATGGTTGGCTATCTGAAGAAAAGGCAGCCGAGAATGTAATGGGATACGCACAGTTACTGAGGAAACGGTAAAGAAAGCATGGATTATTCATGTCTATTCCCACAGTGCAAACAGCTCCTTTTTGATGGATTTTGCCCGGGGCGCTCCTCCCTGCTCAATACCAACAGTCCCGCGTAGCTCTGCCTGATGCTGCACCGCATAGCCGGCATGATGAGCTCCCCCAGAATCACAGACACGGCCAGCGGCTCTCATCTCCTCTCTACAGTCAGACATAATGATGGTGTGTGTGGTCTGAGGTGAACCTAAATTTAAACTAGAGTTTCAGAAGGAGGGTAGTAGAGCAGAGAGGTACCGTAAGCAGGAGACAAGTGCTGATGGCGTTTGAGTGTGAGGGCCTGTCATACCAATCAGCTGACAGTTAGAGGGGCAACGGGGTGACAAAAGAGATGTAAAAACTGAGCTCATTTTTTGTGCCATTTTGGTGTGCTAATACCAACTTTGAATTGGTGAACTCACCTGGATCAGCTCCAAGCAGTAGGTGGAAAAGCTGCAGGGGTGTTAATGATGGAAGAAAACGTCGCTGCAGAAATATAGATATATTTAAAATTAAATGTATGCTTCATATTTGCAGTCTAACTCTCATTTGTGACATATTCTAACACCTTACTATGTTGAGATTTTTTTGATTTGATTTTTTTAAAAAGAGAGAATTACATTCTCACTGAGGCTTTTTTTTTTGGTGAATTGTAGAAAAAAAGGAAAACCTTAATCTGATCCAAATGTATGTATTTATGTAATGAATTCAAATTCAACTTTGCACCATATAAGAAAATTAACAATTTGAATGAACAAAGAATCAAACTCTAATACATACAGTATCTTGGTTAATGCATGAAGACATAACTGTGTTTAAAGGAAGCTCTTCTGACTCCCGCCTTGAATGATGTGCTCAGTCTGCAGCACTGAAATAGATTTTCCTCTTCCTGAGCTCTGAACTGAAGGTGAACCTGAGGTTTTTTTTTTTTTTGTCAAAAAAACCTCCATTTCTAAAGAGGACTATCTGCAGACAGCATAAATCTTTGCCAAATTTCTCTTGGCAAAGGATTTAAAAGACCAATATAAAGAAATCCAACACGATGTGGGTCAACTCTCAGCAACAAATGTTGCCTGAAGCCATCAACACCCCAGACAGTGACAGTGAAGACTGTCTGGTTCACTGATGAGAAACAGAGTTATGCTGAGATTTCACACTTTTAACACATCCCATGCTGTCATCGAGCATTCAGCAGGTGAAGATGAATAGCAAATGAATTAGTGTAATGGTCAACTAACCATTCAAAACACCTTAGCAACAGTTAGACTCTATCATGAGGTGGTAATGATTGCCAACACGTGACTTCGCTGTCCTCCAATGAGCTTGGTTCGCCGCAAAGAGGAGGAGGCAGCCATAGGCAAATAAAGGGGGGACTTGAACAAAGAGAAGGGGTTTGAGGAACTGCTGGACCATCAGTATTCCCTCCACATCCACCGCTATCACTTCACACTCAATCAGAACGCTATTTAGTGTCGTGTGTAATTATTACTGTCACTTGACAGTCAGAAACCATGCTCCTTAAAATAGCAGACCCATGCTCGATAATCATCAGTAGCAATTATGTCTTTTCCCGAGCAGATCAATTTAAAAATAATTTTAAAAAAATGTATGCATTTTTCTGACAAAATTTTCCATGATTATAGAACTGTATGTTATAAGTCCAATTTCATAACCCATAAATGAATATTTTTCCTCAGTGGCAGTAAGACCTCAGAGCACATGCAGACATTTCCTTTGCTTCTGAGTCTGAGTTCAGTCAGTGCGTTTCCTAAAGACAAATTGAAATCATTACACGTTAACAGGTCTCTGTATTTCAATGTGAGTCAGTATGTGTGGGCAAAAGTGAAAAACGGCTCCACATAACACACCTTATATTTGTACTTGAGCAGGAAGGAGTATGTGCATGTAGAGCCAAAGCTCTACAAACAGCTTGAGAATTTTAGTCCCTGCGTATTTGCTATAATCTCTGTAAGCGATTAAATTTCACCTGTTAAAGATTTTCTACTTTCAGACTATGCATTTTGCAACAGGTAGGCTTCCCAACATTGCAATACACAGCATTTACACTCACGAGGAAAAACCCATTTAAGAGGTCAAAAATGTAAATATCTAATCATCCAATCACATGGCAGCAACTAAATGCATTTAGGACTGTAGCCATGGTCAAGACAACCTGCTGAAGTTCAAACTGAGCATCAGCTTGAGGAAGAAAGGCGATTGAAGTGCCTTTGAACATGGCGCGGTTGTTGGTGCCAGAGAGGCTGGCCTGAGTATTTGAGAAACTGCTGATCTACTGGGCTTTTCCCACTCAAAAATCTCCAGGGTTTACGGAAAATGGTCCAGAAAAGAGAAAATATCCAGTGAGCAGCAGTTATCTGGGTGAAAATGCTGAGGAAAGAGGTCAGGGGAGAACGGCCAGACTGCTTTGAGCCGATGGGAAGGCAACAGTAGCTTAAATAGCTACTCGTTACAGCCAAGGTTTGCAGAAGAGCATCTATGAATACACAACACTCTGACGCAGATGGGCTACAGCAGCAGAGGACCACACTGCGTGCCACTCCTGTCAGCTAAGAACAGGAAACATTTTCACAGTCTTGATTTCTGATGCAACACTCAGATCACAATTTGGTGTAATCAATTTAAAAGCATTGATCCGCAGACCAAGAAAATATCCCCCACACCATTACACCACCCCCTGGTGTTAAGGTGTGGGGGATATTTTCTTGACACACTTTGGGCCTCTTAGTACCAGCTGAGCATCAGTTAAATGCCACAGCCTGAGGATTGTTGCTGACCGTGTCCATCCCTTTATGACCACATCTTCTGATGGCTGCTTCCATCAGGATAATGCACCATGTCACAAAGCTAAAATCATCTCAACCTGCTTTCTTGAACATGACAATGAGTTCACTGTACTCAAATGGCCTCCATAATCACCAGATCTCAATCCAATAGAGCACCTCTGGAATGTGGTTGAACGGGAGATTTGCATCATGGATGTACAGCCAACAAATCTGCAGCAACCACGTGAGGCCGGACCAAATTCTCTGAGCAATTTTTCCAGCACTTTTTTGAATCTATGCCACAAAAAATTAAGGTCGTTCTGAAGGCAAAAGGGGGCTGCAACCTGGTACTTGCTGTGTAAGCTGTGTAAATCTTTGAGCAAAAATAGTAAGCGATCACTCTGCTGCTTATGTACCACACGTAATTTCAGGATTAAAAGAAATGTTAGAAATCTTACATACATTGAGATTGCCAGAGAATATTAAGCATGCTGCATACGCACAGAAATTCAACAAGTCAGTAAAATCGAACCCAGACAGATCACGATCTGTGTTCTTAGATCTTTTTACTGTAATGTACAATCTGAAGCAAAGCCCACACAACATTACCCAATAATTTTATCTTATTTGGTGATGTTGTGCTTTTCGGCTGCTCGTGCTCCCTGTTGGCCTGCAGCTCTATTAGTGGACCTCTCACAGGATGAACTGTGTGTGGGATGGTATAGGCGCAACAGGTCACATTCTGATGCGCTCCATTCTTCTCATAAATCCACATAATATGCTAATATATTCTGTATGCTGAAGAGACAGCATTTACTGGCACTGTTTTGTTGCATATTTTCTAAGCAATGCTTTATTTTCCCAGACTAAATTATGCAACCGACATTTGCGTGACATGGTGTTTTTTTTTTGTTTTTTTTTAAGAAATGTTACAAGTTGTACTTCAGGGCCAACAAGAAACTCTTAAACACTGAACTTCTCAAAATGTTCAAGATTCTCTTTATTTAAATTCCAGAAGACGTCTTTCACCCCCCTCATGAAAATATGCTGTTGACCTTTGCAAGACGTTATTAAACACTTCCACAGAAAACTAGAAATGCAGCTCAGACTGCCTGGCTAATCGCACGAACAGCTCTCCATTCTCTAAACAGGCCAATCAAATATGCTTCCTGTCTGTTCAGAGGCCTAATCCCTCTTAGCAATGATGTAAGAAACGTGCCACCTGCTTCCAGTCATACAGCCTGTGGCCTGACTGCCCTTATGACACCACGCCGGCCGTAATCTCATGCGCAAATGCATAGCCTCAAATGCCACTGCTGCATCTAGACTCAGTGCTGCATTCATATTTCCGCCATCATATAGCAAATTCATAAGCCTCTGCATTATCTGCAAAAAAAAAACCCCATTAAGAGTCACTTAAGTGTTTGCTCTACTGCCATAGCTAGCATTAAACTTTTTCTACAAATATCTTATTTTCCAGCCCAACTGGCAACCAAGAAGAGGCTACTGCACATGATCCGGACTCTGTCTGTGATTTAGAGGTGAAGTAACATTACAAGTGTGAGGTCATACACATGAACCTTTTAGCAGAATGCATGTAGAGATTGATGCCAAGTTTCCACTGAGATTGTGTCACTGCTCTAAACTGAGAGGATGATGTACTGCTTTACTGTATACATTTTAAATGTAGCCTAAGAAGCATCAAACTAGGCTGAACTGTCTTGGCAGTTCAAAAGATGTATACAAAGAGATGTATACAACTCTATTTGAAAGTGAAAGAGTTAAAATCAGTTTCGAATTTTGCCCTTAAAAAGAGCACAATGAAGTCATCTTCCACAAACTGCCTACATAATAGTTTCAGGATCAAATCAGACCAGACTGGGACTGAAGTAAGTCGTGTAGTGTAATCTTTAGATGGTTCTTCGTATTAAAGTTGGTTTTAATTTGTTGTTTTAGTATCCCATTCAGGATACCATGGGCTGTTTAAACAAGGATGGCGATGTCAGGCTGCATTAGGATCCAGACAGCCTCTGCACCCAGAGGATTCTACAGTGCTCAAAAACTCAGTCATTAAATTTGCAGTCGTTCTGCAGAGCTTCACCGTCTGCTTATTGGGGGGCGGGCGGCATTTTACGGTCATGGATGCTAGTGAAGGATCTGTGATCCACCTCGCAGATAAAGAGTGGCACATATTATACAAAGGACTAGAATGTTTGTTTTTTTTAGCTGTTCAAAAGGTGTGTGGTTTTCTTTTTTATTTCAGAATTATGAAACAGAGATCGTGCCATGTTTTAACAGCAGAGTCTTGTAAATGACATTTATTATTTACAATATTAACTGGATGCCAGCTCCCAAAAACAACGGTGCTAAAAATAGATATTTGCTTTTAGTCCCTGTGCATTCCTTTTTCTCACAACTGAAAAAAAAAAGTCTGACACAATTTTGAAAGATTTAATAACATTTAAACACAGATTTCAAAAATGGGAACAGAGTATTACATTACATAAAAGCACATAACAGCTAATGTACTGTATGTACTGAAGGCTTCTATGCATTCATGACATTTGCTTGCCAATTCATTTGCACCGCAAGGCACAAAATCATGAACATACCACAACGGAAAATAAAAAAAACAAATGCAGAATAAACTGCACTTCAAGTAACACCTTCAAGTTTGTTGTTGTGCCAGCCATAATTGTGACTAACAGTTATCACAATTGCTGTTCTGCCTTTATCCGTTTGATTGCTGTCGTGATACTTGCCACGCTTGCTGGCGGATTTTCCTCGGCTATGGCAGCTAAACATTGACTTTTATTATTTACCGCTCTTTGTTCATCTGTTGTAAACAAAGAATTGTTGTTGTTTCTCATTTCAAGTGCCCTTCCCCCAGCTACCTTTTATCTCTGAAAACCCTGGTTTGCTGTTAGAAGCCTTCAATTGGTGCCTGCCAGGCCTGCCCCCCTCTCCTGCCTCAAAGCTGGTTCTAGATGAAAAATTTATGACTATTATGCCTGTTTCATTTGAAGTGCTGCTGCTGTTATTCTGACGCTGCCCCCACTGATGGCGACTGCATCTGCAGTTTTCATTCGACCATTCCCCCCTCACAGCGGGAGTGCAAATCAGGGAGAGAGGCTGGGATGGTGTCCATGGTTTTACTTCACTAATCAAAGATTTTTTTTTTTCTTGCTGCTTGTGAGCTATTACAGAACATTGATTAGCTGCTTTTAGAAGCCACCCACACAACTCTCTCAGAATTATATTCCAGCTCTTTCATTAAAATCTTTCTTTCATTTCTTCTATTGTTATTCTCAGAAAACACCTGACACGGACACTGCGGGACCCCAAGCACACTGTTTTTGACAGGTTACACTTCTATGTCGCATACTCAGCTAATATGCGCATTGAGCGCACTTCTATTTTATACTTGGATTCTTTTAATTTAATCTTAATAATCATCATCATATCAAGGATCTGCCTTAGTGCATTTAAAAAAACAAATGAAAATTGAAAAACATACATAAAAAAAAAATAAAAAAATTTATTTTTGGACAACTCCCAGATGTTGCACACGCTGTTTCAATATGTTTATTGTGTAAGGCTTCAGAGGTGACACTCACACCATTTGAAATGGCTGTGAAGCAAGTGTTTTATCGTAGGAAGATTTAATCACTGTGCATTGTGTTAATGACAACCTCTACACCAGGGATGAACACGTGGGCGTCTTCTACCAAAACCTCTGCGTGCCTGCGAGTCCGAAAAAACATTTTTTTTTAAATTTACACATCCCTTAGAATAAAACAATATGGTGAGGAGTGAATGGGTAACACCTCAAACACTGAATATGAGATTATCTTTCACAATTATGTTCATGTTAGTGATGCAACAGATATCTCTCGAGGCTTAAAGTGCACAGAGACAGTTAAGAAACATAAAAGTGTGAAAAAGCGTGTGTCCTCAGTAGGATGAGAAGATAGTTTTCTTTAAAAGTTGAACAGAAAATCCTGCAGGAAAATTCTTGCGATCAGCGACCTTGGTGAAGTCTTCTTTCATGCATGGAGTCACACTGGTTCCTAAGCAACAGGTAATTTCACAACATATGTGCAGCAGCAGCAGCTTTTCATAGCAGGGCTTCGAGCCCATTTAAAGTCACATCAGATGGTAACCTTGAGCCAAACAATACTGCTCAATGCTCTGGTCAAAGCTTGGGGGGGCAAAGTCACACTTGTCATGGGAATAATTACTTCGGCACAATGAAGCAGCATTCGTCTTCAGCAGCAATGTCTTCTTTAACGCCATATGAATCAACATTCCCCTGCGCAACCTGCGGTTTCCAGGCACAGTCTCAGGTTGCTGAGTTTAAACAGATAAGATGAAAACCAACCCATTACAAAAGCGGCTTCCGAGAAGACCCCATTAGCTTTTAGAGTTAACAGAATAGTCAGCCAAAACGGCAGATCAGATCTGAATTCAGGAAGACTGTGAGATCATAGACAAGGTGTTACTCTCACTATGCATTTACAGTAGTTTTGTTGGATCCCACGTGCTGTGCGCTGTCCTAGTGTTGTACTGACTAGTGTATAAAATCTGAGCAAACAATTGAAACAAATTCATGATTTCGTTCTCTTTGAACATTTGCTAAAATATATAAAGTACCCAGATGTATAAATAAATGAATACAAACATGCAGAAAAAGAAAACTTTTCAAAGACTGGCATCTTTGACTTGAGTGTACCAAATAATAAGTTTAATAAGTTAGAAACACACAGCAAAATGGACAAATACTCTGGTTTTGGCTTTTGGGCACTTCTCAGGTGTCCTCTGGGGGGGGGTGTTAGGGAGGTAGCATGACTGTCTCAGCTGTTTACCTCATTGCACACAAGCCAGATGTATTTCTCAACATTTTATCTGTCTGAACTGATAATCTTAAAAACCTTTTTTCTGCAATCCATTGACTGTGCAAAAGTGCAGTTTAAAAAATAAAACACAAACAAGCCAATCAATACCTACCAAGAGTCAGAAAAGGCCCCATTCAGACTTTGTCCCTAAGAAACACTTGATATCTCATAGTTACAAAAAGTAAAAGGTGAGATTATGAGGATAAAAAAACACAGAAGACATCTTTGTGGTAATATTTGTTATATGAAAACTATATAATTATATAATGCACCAAATGCATAAAAAATTTTGCAAGCATCACAGTGTTAGTCATCTAAAGCACTAAAACACAGTCGCTAAAACTGTGGCCTTACCGTTTTCTCAGATTTTGGTTTTTGAGCTTTAACAGAAATAAAAGCTCTGCCCTGCTGCTGACAGACAACAACACACCACTGGCTTAGTCTCACGGGACTGGAGACAAGTCAATAATTCAGAGCAGGGACTAAAATTTTATAAGGAGGCAGAAAGATAGCGGACTGTGAAAACGGGAGGAAAAGAGTAGATACAGGGGAATCTGGGGGCTAAATCCTGTTTGCCTGCTCCTGACCCAGAGCAATAACATGTCAGAAGAGGCTTTCAGGGATTCTACCTGTCAATCAAGAAGGCAGCTCCGTGCAGGCGAACGGTCGTTATGGAGTACAGGAAAGGAGCTATTTTTCTTTTACTTTCCATGGCTAAGGTTTCACCAGAGAAATGTGTCTTATGTGAGATAACGTGTGAGGGAATATGACAGCTGCAGTTGTACCCAGCCGACGCTTGTATGAACAATAGAGCCATGGTGCTCTGATCAGTGTCTGGATCCCAGATGCAAATCACTGCGGAGAATATTTGAATGGGCGTAGTTAGCAGTCACTGACAGGATGAGCAATGATGTGTGATATTAAACTGCCCAATAGCATCTGTATACATGACAACGATGCCAACAAATTATAAAAAAAAAAAGAATGAACTGCAAATCCATTTTCACTTTGTTTTTGCCACATCTAAATGAGATTAGAACAAGATAAAGCATTGCTCTCACAAGAAGAGAACATAATGTGATTAATTAAGGATACTATAATACTATACAGTGCATACTAAAAACAAGAATTTATTTAAAACAACAGTTTTTCCCCCTGGAGCATCTTAATTAAAGCTATAAAGCATGACTTATCTTACATTTTATGTCTCACTCCTATAATTTATAAAAAAAAAAAAAAAAAGAAATCACAACCTGACACGACTGAATCGATGTATCAAAGTAAGAACAAAGCTGCGTCTCTGTGGCAGATGAAGCACTTTTACATTAAAGCAAACAGCCAAAGGCATACAATGTATAAATCCTGCTGCCTGCTAAATGAAAGGAGTCTCGCAGCGCTGTGCAGCTCTGCTCTCCAGAGTCACAAATTCCCAGCAGGTTTGAAGTACATCTTCTGTCAGGAGCAAAGAACGGTTTGAAAAATAATGACGCTTTGTGGAGTTTCCCTTCCTGTTGTTCATATGACATGCAGCTAAATGGCAAAGGAAATGTTAATGGAGTGAAAAGAAAACCTCTCAAATTATAAAATGTAAATGCCAGTGCTTTAATTGCACCTAACTACACAAAAATGCTACAATTTTTGCAGGATAATATCACGTAGTGTTATAAGTTACAATAACAAATTGAGAAATGAGTGTACCTTCAGGGTCTGTTAAGCAAACTGGCCCTGAAGTGCCGCTATCCTTCCCCCATATGTACATCACCTCCCATCTACTCACTGGGGCGCGTACATGCAAATGACAATCTGTTGGCGTACTAATTAAGGTCTAGGTCTCGTGAAAGAGAGCCGTGTGACTCCGTGAGCTCATGAAGGGGTCTTTCTATCATCCAATCACACTTCAAGCATCCCACAGAGGAAGGTAAGGGCTGTGATGTTATTAAAGTGTTTTATAAATCCTCTTCAAAAGCAACATTTTAGAAGCTAGTAATGAAAATGGTGACAAACCAGAAGCGGCGTGAGGCATTCTATCCTGCTCATACCAGGCCCGCAGGGGTTTCCATACTGGCTTATCACCAAAACTCTCCGGGAAACATGATTCAGTTCCCTGTGACAGTCATACAGGGAATCAATACCATGATGTCACTGTGAGAGGAGGTGAATAGCAAAACCAATACTGATATTACATCAGGGAAATCACAAAATGGAGTAACATAATACTGCTGATCTTTCCAGAAGAAAGATTGCATTATTTATCTCTTCACAAATAGCGGACACTAAACAGTTCACATAGTAGCAGGAGGTGACCAAAAAAAAAAAAGCTGTTTTAACAATAAACCGTCTTTAAGAATCACCTCATCCATTTAGTCACAGATGCTTTTCCAATCTTAAAGAACACCACCAGTGCTCAATCTTACACATCAAACAGCATTGTAAATAATGACTTACACAAGCTTTTTCTCGTGTCAGACTATGTTTACCAAAACCTTATTTATGGATGCTAGGATTCCTCCTCCTGTGACATGTGGAGAGGAGTCTTTTGCAAAAAGGAGTCCAGCATGTCTGATCTTTGCAGGGGACCTACGCTGTGTGATGGCACTACAGTCTGAAGTGGCTTTACCGGCAGCTTCAGACAACAGCCAGATTCCCGGTCGCCTGACCATTTGTGCTGAAGTGACTTTAACAAATCATCCCCCTGACCCTTCCTCCGCCTTCAAAGCAACCACAGCGGTCAGCTGACAGTAAAGAGGTCAGAATTGTATCATTTGAAATATTATCTGTTATTACATGAAACTGCAGTGAAGCCATTTAAGTGCTTTTCTCTTTTTGGCCTCAATAATCCCTCCACATCAAAATCCTTCCACTGACAGGAGGCTGGGTGGAAACCGAAACTGATAAGAACTAACATCAATGAAAGGAAAATAGATGTTATTGCTTTCATTACCCAGTGAAAGCAACATGATCCTCAGTATTGATTCTCTATAACTGTACTGCAACAGTCTCAGGGCTGATGATAATTGCAATTGAAAGAATAATGATGACTCCCCGATTAAATTTCATTCATGCTGCAAGAAAAAAAGAATCCTTTGACGCTGGGGAGACAAGAATATTAACATCTGACATCTGTTTGCTTCTTGACTCAGAAATATAGTTGTATCTCTATTTACTCAATCAAAAGTGAGAGTTGTGTCTGTACAATGCATTATGTGATGTTTATGTCAGACAATACTTGTAAATGAACATTTAAACCAATCAGGTCATCACCTATAATTTCAGTCTACTGGCCGCATCAACGCAAATTCACAAAATTCATTTTCAGGATAGAGAAAATAATAATGTTTAACTAGCAGCACCTTAACCTGTGTGGCCAAAAAGGATCGGTGTTCATACAGTCACCTTCTAAAGCCCCAAAGCCAACATCCAGCCTCAGAAATATCCTAACATTGCATCAAATTCTCTTTGTGCCCTTTGTGCATAGGAGGATATTCCCCACAGCCGCTGATAGCCGAGACAAACTCTGGATTCAGCCTCATTCCAGCAGAGACATGTGAAAGTCAAGCCTCTCTGAACACACCGAGATGCGTCTGCAGACTATGAATACATTATTCATCAGAAGAATCTAACGCTTTACAGGCCAGGAGGCTTCCTCTCTTATGAAAAGTGGTCAGACGCAGTCCCTGTGGGACAAATGATGCTCTGCTGAAAGGCATGCAACACATCCAGACATTAGAGCCACAAGCTCCACTTTAGCTCTGAAAACACGTTAAATACCACGAATTTAAAAAAAAAATCCAACTAGTTTAAATATTTCTGAATAAAAGGCGGGATGGTTCCCATTTCCATCTGCACTTAAGTCAGAGACAAGCCAACAGCTCGGTTTGTGTTATAAATTTAATCTAAACAAGAAATCAAAATAGAGTATGCATCTCTAAACCGAAACACCACACACACACACGCACAAACACACTCGCCCACACGTGAATTACAAAATCCTGTGTGCGGAGATCCTTCTCGATCCTTCTCTGTCTCCATTAATTCTTTTGGGAGAATTTGGCAAACCTCTCATTTTGATAGCAATTATGTCAGGCAGTCTGGGGTGATTTTTGTCTTCTTTTTTTTCCCATTTCACTAACAAATCTCCGCGATGTGAGAAATGCAAATACTCCATCAGCTCGAGACGGCGCTGCCTTTGTAGAAGATCCATATTCATAGTATGTTTCCTTTGGCTAAAAATTGTGACACAGTCGCCAGTTTAGTTCTTGCTGCATAAGACGTTCTGTTTTCTGATTTAAAAGGAAACTCAACTGATCTTTTACAGAAATAAAATGTTATTGTTAAAGTGCAAAGTACTGCATGAAAACAAAGAAAATTCTGCTTCTGATTCCAGGAAAAAAAAAAAAGGTTATGAAAACATAAGAAGCACAAACACAATGACAAAACAGAGGCCAGAGCAAGGACATCATCTATCACACTGACATGTACAACACCCCAACTAAAACAGACATCAAAGCACACACACAGTCTCTCACTCTCTCCCACACACACACACACAATCTCAAAGTGCAATAAACACATGATAAGAGAGATTGAAGTGGATATGTGCACATCTGTGACCTCAGAAAAGTATTTAAACATCTACTGTAAGGTGTCATTTAAGATAAACAGATTGTAAAAATCAAATCAAACTCTTGAGCGTTTGCCAAGGTGTTCTCCAAATGGTTTATTAAAGAAGATTATTACACGGCAGCTCAGACACGACCCCGCGCCCCTCCCATAAATTCAAGGTGTTCGTCAGGCGACTGCAGCAGGACCGTGATAGACCGAGCGCTGCACACCGGCGTCTGCGGCAAAGTGATCACGACCACTTTAATAACTATCAAGAAGATTTGTACTTGTCACAGGCTGCTTAGATACAACGTCCAATTCGCAGGGCTCATAAAAGTGGAAATAAATCTTTCAGCCCCAGACTACCACAATCACAGTGATATATCAAAACAGAAGCAACCTCTATGATTAAAATTGATCTTTTTTTTCTCTCCTAATAGCGGTTGAGTTTACATTAGTTGGCAAAATGGAAGATCATCTATGGTAAAGCAGGACAATTAAAATCCATCACACGGCCGAAAAATGTTGATCACTGATCACCACTGTCAAAGCCAAAATTCAGTTCAAACTACATTTTAATTAGCAGACAATGTCACAATCTCTTTTCTTTGTTTCACCCACCAAGTTCTCACCACAACTGCTCCCAGTCCCCCAATCTCATAAGCTCAAAATTGGGGAAAACTGGGAAAAGGTCTTGGTCGACACTTGGATCTTCCTTCCTGCTCTCCTGATATTCTACAGAGACAAGACACTCAAATAATTCTGCTGAACAAACAGTATCATAAAAATGGAACTACTAACAAATACATTTGTGCACTATTCAATCTAATAAACCATCAGCTATCATCGAATAACTTCCCTCTAGGGGAAATTGCCAATACTTTGTGGATTCTGGTTTAGCCGGCATCTGTGCCAAGACTTACTGTTTTTTTTTTTCATGTTTTACAAATGCAGAAAAATTTAGTCAGTGGTTTTTGAGAATGCATTTTTTTTTTTTTTTTACTAAACACTATTTTTTGCTCTCCACATATATCATTTACCTGCAACTAAAACCTGCTCAAGTGTAATTGGCCAGTAGTACATGGAGTACAAGCAGACTCACATAGAAACCAGAAGGCTTCTGGTCACAAAATTCTTGTCCCTTGCCTACAGATTCCCATATAAATGTGTGATTATGGACATTTAAGGTCGCCATACTGGCCACTTGAAGTATTGCAACAGCAATTCACCTCCAACTAGCTTTTTAAAACTATCAGCATTTGATAACTATGACCAGCACACAGAACTGGAAACCCAAATATCTATTTTCACACTGAAATTTCCTGTTATCGCTGGAGGCTAAGTCATCATCAAGTCATGATAACCAATGGGTTCCCAGAGTCCCAGCAATCCAATGAGGACTTTCCCCATAGCTACCATTGCAACAGAATCCTAAAAAATATCTTAATCATTACCATTAGGGTTTTATGTTCTAAATATAATCAAATATATTTTAAAACTCATGAACCTCAAAAGAAGAAGGTAAAGTTAGTGGGTGTGGTAAAGTGCAGGAGGGGCACTCATCATATTCATGAAGTGAATGGGTGATGTTTTGAAGTCCCATATCCAGTTCTTATAATGCATCCCAGGAATTATTCTAAAGTTGGAAAAGCTAGGCTAACTATCTTCCAATTAAAAGTTAGGTAGCTTAGCTTGCCAGCTTTCTGAGTGGAATACAAGTTTCATGATCATTCCTCAAAAATGCAAATCCTCTCAAACATTAAATAATGATAATGTTAGATGGGTTTCTTAAGAAAAAAGGCTTGTATCAGTTTTTGTAGACACTGGCAAAACCTAATGTAATGAGAACTCTAAATTCAGTTTGACCTTAAATAAATGAGCATTTTATTCATTCTTAACTGTGCAAACTACTTCACTCTTCGTGATATTTAATGTCAAACACATCATATATACATCGGTCTGAAGATGAGCCTAAGTAAATGAATCTGAAAACAGCCTATGCGCCCAAATTTAAGTTATCAAGCATTTTGATGTAAATTCCAGTTGTTTGAACCAAGCCAAATAAAAGGCATCCGGGGATAGAGTGGGAGGGGACGTGTTAAAATATGCTTACACAGACTTAATTTTTCTGAAATTTACAATTGGCCGACCCAATTCAGCTTCGCTGCAGCTGTCAACGGAGATAAGCAGTTCTTTCATGTCTGCACAAATGTACGTTTTTACACGAACATGCACAAATCCAATTAAGTTCTAATTGACTGTTACAAGGCTCATTGATTATGACAGAGGCACTGCAGCAGACTGAGCGGGAGAAAAATATCCCCAGTAATTAGCCTCCTGTACCCAGGAGGCTTTCAGTAGCCATGATTTAACATTGAGGCAATATTTCTTACTATAACTTAATTTATTCAATATGAATCAATTTTACCAACAATAAATTTGATATTCATGGCACACATACAATACTGTGGAGAAGTCTTGAGTCACCTCTTATTTCTTTATATTTTGCTAGAAAAATAGGTGCAGGAATTTATTGAAACATGGAAATATACAAATATGTACAGTATAGGAGCCAAAAACAGAGTCTGTACAATTCTAACAAGCTTCAAAGTCAACATTTGGTATGACCACCTTTATTCTTCAACACAGCCTCAACTCTCTTAGGCAGCTTTCCTGCAGTTTCTTTAAGTAGTCTTCAGGAATAGTTCTCCAGGCTTCTTGAAGGACATTCAAAGCTCTTCTTTGGATGTTGGCTGCCTTTAGTTCTGCTCTGTGTCGAGATGATCCCACTCTCTTCGATAATGTTGAGGTCTTGGCTCTGGGGAGGCCAGTCGATGACTCGGGTATGCTTTTACTGCAGTCTGTTTGGGATCATTGTCATGATACTGAATGGTCTGAGTGCTTGTGTTCATAATTCCATCAATTTTCACAAGATCCCCAATACCACTGTCTGAAATGCAGCCCCGAACCATGTTAGGGCCTCCACCGTGTTTTACAAATGCCTGTAGATACTGCGTACCTCTCTCCTGACCTCCTCTGTACAGGTTGATGATGATTTGAACAAAAAACTTCAAATTTGGATTCATCACTGAATAATTCAATCCAGTTCTTGTGTAATTTGGCATACATCAGCCTTTTCTCCTCGTTTCCCTTCCTGAAGAATGCCTCCTTGACAGCCACCCTTCAATTGAGGCCATTTCTGACGAGGCTTTGGTGAACAGTAGATGGATGATCTTAAGGGCCAGATGTATCTGTCAGACCCTGTGTCAGGTGTGTGCTGGATTCTTTCCCCCTATTTTTAAAGGACATGATTTTCAGATGCTATAGATAGTTTTTAGGCCTGTCACTTCTTTTGTCTTCCACTTGTCCAGTTTCCTCAATTTTTTTAAAGACACACTGCACACCATGCTGAAATAGTCTTCAAGTTTTCAGTTAATAGCTGCTTGAGATTCACCTTGTGTAAAAATACAAAAAATGTTGTCTGTTATGTGTAGACAACACTGGTTCATCCCTTGTGTTAGATATCTTTTTATGCTTGGATGAGTCATAGGTGTTCATTGTTAAGGGGCTTATCAAAAAGAAAAACACATTCCTCTGTAAATGGTGAGGTACAAAATTACAAAAAAGTCTGACTCCTTGGAACCAAAATATAAAGAAGGTTGGCTCAAGACTTTTGCACAGCAATGTAATAAAGAACCCCATGTTTTTCACAAGAAAACTGGAGTCAGCAAGTTAATAATTATGACCCTATTCCTGTCCTCATGATGTGATTACTTTGCTTCCTCTAGAGCTCTTGCTACAGGATCATGAGGATGCACTCACTTGTACGGAAAGGGCAGAGGAAGGTCAACTTTGTCATACATGTGGAAGAACAAGTCTGCACTTTTCAGGGAGTTTTTTAAAAAGTTGCACTTTCTGTTTGTACTCCAGTGTCACAAGGCTAGACAAAACAAGAATAATACTTGGCTCCCTGGCTTGGAAATATAAAAAGCGAGGTATGTTGTGGGTGTTGTCAAAACCATAAAGTTAGTATAGGCATTACTCCTCTTCTTTAGGAATCACAATTCACTCTTCTTCACAAAAGGATCCAACTTAATAGACACACTATACACCAGCTGCTCTTAGATCACCTTGTGTCCAGGGAACAAACTAAGCTGATAATTTTCCTAAGGAGTGCATCACCATCTTTGATGGGCCACACACAAGCAGCACCTCAATTATGAGGAAAAAAAAATCTATACAAATAAAAACTGTACTGTACACCGTAGGCTGACTTGCCTTGAACCTGAAGAATGTCTCTCCCCAGTTTGCACAGCTTGTACAAAAAAAAAAAAAAATCAGTCACCAGCTCCAGTGAGCTGGATGGGAGTGGATCTCCCCTGCATAGTGACTGAAGTGATGATGCATCTATGACGGGAACAATTCCCTCTTTGACCTGAAATCTCAACGGAGCAAAAATGTCACCATAATATCAGTAAGTAGGCTAACAAACTAAGGCCAGTAAACTAATAATGTAAAACTTGAATTATTGATTCCAGCCAATAGACACAGCCAAATAAGTTTTAACACCGATTGCTGGCAACTTATTAATCGGAAGATATTGCAAAATATAACTTGAACTTGACCACATTAATCATCTCTTTATGTTTCACAACAGCTCCCCCCCTTTGCATGCAGCAGCACTTTTATGATACTTTCATCACAACAAGATAGAGACAGTACAAAGTCCCCACTTTAAACTGCATGAGGTGTTCAGAAAAAATAAGTTGCACTTGAGAGTTATGTGTAATGAATATGTAATTAGTGAACTGTTACAAGGTGTTCATGAGGTCTCGGTCATTTCTCCAAACGAGGTCAGCACAAGGTAAGGTACTAGACTCCTGAGTTTTTGTGAATTTTTTTGAGCTAGTCCGGAGTGATGCTTTGTTGAAGCTAAGCGCCTAATGTACAAAACTCAACTTTAATCATGCCCGAATTCCTGCTCCTGACAAAATCGCTAATCGATCGATTTTGACAATCAATGATCTTCCACGCCTAATTGGCACTGCAGCACTCCCACGTGCGGTCGTTGAGTAGCTACCAATTTAAAGATAATAAAGCTGCTACTGCAAAATACGCTCACATGTATATTGCAAATGCACAACAGCCAAATTTAAACAGGAAAGTTAGAGATTCGTCCCGTGCATATGCGGAACAATGGCACAGGTGACTAAGTTACCTGGTGTTGCTCCCAAGCTGAAAGAGTCTTTGTTCAGAAGATCAAACTCCACTTCAAAGGCATGATATTTGTCAGTGATGTTTGCTGGAAACCGAATCTAACCTCATCCCTGCAGCTGTCCTTCACACAAAACGATCATGCACAGCTGTGGGAAACTGGACTGCTTCGCAAATATATGTTTGTTTTAACGGTGAAATCTGAAAAACATAAAAGGCATCTGGAGTGTTTGATTATAAAGAGTTATGAAAATCATCTTAACCACATGGCAGTATTTAGCAGTTAATTTGAGGATAAACCAATAACTTTTAGCGGTGGAGTCACCACAGAAAGCATCTATTTTTATCCTTAAATACATTTTTTTTGTGCCTGTGTGCATTTTTGTCTGTCTCTCCTTTAAATCTCTCTCCTAGCTTTAATTAGTTTGTGAATGCCTCCCTTGTCTCTCTTAATGATGTTGGTGTTTACATTGTTAAAAAAGGATTAGTTAATCAGTATTTCAGTTGTGTTTGTTTTTAAAAGGCTCATGCTTAACATGCTTTCTTTCAAAAGACTTTAGAGCTGACTTCCTAAACCTGATACAAGTGAACTGTCTGGCTCAATCAAACTGGCTCTCTGTGATGTAACTGTTCAAAGCATTCTTTGTTCAGTGACCCCTTTATTTGCTGGGCTAGTTTTTCTTTGCGAGCACATTTGATTTGGTGGCTTACTATGCTTGAGAAACCATGGTTTCTTGAGAGTGTTAGGGGGGGAAATTTTGTTGAGTTTTAAGGTTGTGTGCCTTTAATCTTGGCATAATGAGACATGCAGGCAATGTTGCAGAACTGACTTAGTCTCAGCCAGCTGTAGCTGAACACTGGAAGAGATTTCTGCAGACATGCTGCACAGAATATATACAGTAGGATCTTTTCTGTATGTGGGGTGCACATAAACACACAATTGTAATTGTGTTTGTCTTTTTTTTTTTTAAACTTGTTTCACAGATGGAAAGTAACAGGAGTTATAATGTTGACCCTTGACCTCCATCAAGCATTCCCATGCTGGTGTTGTACCTAAGGCTGTAGCCATGTAGCCAAGATGTAGGTCCTGGTATTACAGTTAAAAAGGTGTTATAAGAGTTCCTTCCACAGCACATTGGAGCATGAATGACATATGAATGACATATAAAGCTAATGAGTGGAATATCCATCCATCCATCCATTTTTTTCCACTTATATGCTTCTTCTTCTTGATGTTATACATTTCCTATTAAAAGTAATGAAATGGAGAGACAGTGCAGTGATTGATATTGATTATACCCACCTAGAACAGTGAAAGCGTCTACTGAAGTATGGCAATACCACTTGGACAAACCAGAAGCGGGGCTGCAGGATGATGGGTAATAAGGTGCCATTGTGTCATTGTGTGGTTACCTGTCATGGCATAGCCAAATTTGGACATTTTGAACATATTACAAGGACAAGAACAAGGAAAACATGCAAAATACAAAAAGAGAAGAACTCAGTCATGCTCTGCAGCTGTTTTGTACCAGCATTTAATGTTTAATGAAGAACTGGCTTGACTGAGGAGTCACTGAGGACAAAATCCAATCTGATTAACCAGCTCATATGAAGCAGACAAACACATAGATGTAAACCAGTCGAATGATTATTTTTAGGCCTTCAGCCATAAACTATCTTCAGTCTTGATTCATGTGTTATTTTTTGATGAACCGATCAGCCACTTACTTTTAAATTGAAAGAAATGTGCAAAATCGGCCGCTGCAAAATCTTCTTCATATTCCTTTTATTACTTGACCCAATCGAAGAGTTTCAGTTTACAATGAAACAACACAAAGAAAAGCAGGAACTCCTCACACGTGAAAAGATGTTGCTTGACAAATAACTTAAATAAATGGATAATAAATTATCAAAAGCATTAGTGATAGTTTTCTTTTGTCCACCAAATCAGTCATTCAGTTGTTTTGGAATCGGGGGACAGAAGGAGTAATGAAAGTCAATCAAAACAAAATCTCCTTCTTAATCAGTGATGCAATACATTTTTCACAGAAAGGCTCTTTCTTGCAACCGGTTTGTAAATATATCAATGCTATTATAATTGAAACTATGTGCAGTAGTAGCTGAATTTAAAGATATGTGTAAGAAAATTATTTTTGATATTCTGAACTTTACTTTCCATTGCGGGTCAATTCAAGAAGCCCTTTTTTTTATTGTTGGATGCTATTAAACTAACAAAGACACTGCTGGTATGGGGAGGGGGGGGGAGGGAGGGAGGGACTCCGATGAAATTTCTTTCCTCTGGGCAGAGAGACAGTAACTATTGTTAAATCTAACTCATCCACATATCATGCACCCTGTTGTAAACAAATCTCTTCTTTTCTCAACATCTCCTTGTAATCCTTATCAGCATGACTTGCAGTACTGTTTGGACATTACTTTGAAACATATTAAAATAACTTGATATCAGTGAGCAGGCTAAAGACACGCGTATCTGGTTAAAAACATTATTGTCACATAAATATGTACTTGCATATCGTTATCATAAATTATCTGCACAAGACAAAGTACTGAGGCAAATGAACCCCTCCTTGATCCTTATCAAGCTGAAGGTGCAGAGTTATGTGAGGTGACGTGAGGATACACCTGAGTGACCTCCATTCTGCTTTATTCGGTTCCATGTTGCAGTGGTGGGTTTCCTGGATTTAGTTTGGGTAACCTTTCGCAAATGCACCTGAACCATGACTGAAAGGAACAACACCTGAATTTTCCTGTTATCAATGTGGAATTCCGATGGCTCTGATAGGAAAGGCTCATTGCTCCCAGCTACCCACACAGTCCCAGCAGTTTTATAACTCTGCACACCTGACCACTCCAGCCACTGGCCACAGGTCCAATAACACAACTCCAAAAGTAGATGTAATCCCTGTAAGCCACAGGTGGCCTTACAGATTGGCTACCCAGATCTCCACATTTTTCCCTCCTTTCACACCCTTCCCCCTCTCGCTCTCTTCCCTAGGCACTTGGTGTGGTGGTAACCCTGAGCTGAAACAGGGCCTTTAGAAGGTGGAGGCAGCGCTGCAGCCAGGACCTGTCACATTACTCTCAGCTCTCCACAGTGGGACCAAGGCACCTGAATACGGGCTGTGAGGGAGAGTAGCAGAGTGCGAGTGCAAGTAGACCAAACACAGGGAAACAAGGACACTTTTGCAGCAGCAACAGAGTCCAGCGTGGGATTTGGAAGATACTTCTTCCTTGGAGACAAGGTGATCACAGCTGTATTCCACTTTAGATTGTGGTTAAAAGAACTCCAGATCTTTCGTAAGACGTGGGGCATACTTGCTAAAGAGAGAGCGCAATGGATAAGGATGTTGTACAGGACTATGAGTACCCAGACTTGGATCCACTGCCATCCAAAATTGAACCAGAGTAAGTACAGTGTGAAGAGTTGAGTGTTTTTAAGTTCATCATCTTGTCGTTAATGTTATTTTAGTTTTTATGTATTTAAATGTTTGTCTAAGATCAGTCTGCCCATTGTTTGATGTGTATCAGTGGTTCTTGAAACTTTTCTTAGTGTGAACAATGTCTGTGTGAGATTCCCCTCTCATTGAGATATTAGATGACACTTGGCACACTTCTACAGTGCTGGTGCCAGTGTCAGTGTGTGGGCTTCTTTCAGTTCATATTATTTATCATGTCAAGGCTATATCCTTTTCATCCTTTGAGGTTGTAGGTTGTCCTGGAAACTAATGTTTTGCCTGTTAGAACTTATTAGAAAAACGGTATAATCAAAAACTTTAGTCATTTTAAACCAAGACTAGACTGTTTAAACATTTGTCTGTACATATATTTCACACCCAAAATGTTACTAAGTTGTACTGTATATGATACCACTTAAAGCACCATGACCTATCCCACAATGAAGCTCTTTCCTGTTAGCTCCTTTTATCTATATTGTTTTTCCATGTGGTGAAAATCCATCACGTTTTCAGAGTGGTTAGTAAAAACAAATTATGCCTTCAGATGAACAACACGCCTTAAGTATGATGGAAGAAGCCTCAATGTTTAGCTAATAAACCATCTTTCTGTTGGCAAACAATGAATATTGTGTTGAGTTGTGGCTTCTCTTGGGCCTCTAATATAGCTCGCTGGCAGTTTTAGCTAACTTGTATATGAACAATGTATATTTTGACATTGCCTTAAAATAACGACAATCTTTTCCCTGAGCACCAAGTTCTAAATTCACACATTGTTTAGACCGTTCAGAGATATTGAAACATCCATTCTTGAAGCTGCCATCTTTATTCTCACAGATGACACAGTCACACAAAGTGGTTGATGTACGAGGCCTTCTCTGAATTGTAATTACAACCCCATGACTAGGCATTCCTGCTCTTCTAGAGCACAGGACCACGAACATAGGCATTTGTTGTTTCCCTGTCACGCTGATACAATCCGTTTAAAATGCAAATCTGTGCTGCAGGATTTCAGCTACAGCGTTTACAGCCACAAGTGGTTCTGACAGTGAAGGTGTGAAAAGGTTAATGAGATATACTGAAGGGTCAGCGTACTGACTCAAAAGCCTTCGGTTTTCAGATTATTTTACTCATGTGAATGTTTTGCTCCCCCTTTGTTTTTTAGAGTAATCCCTCCATGTGACCCTACTGCTGATGACAGACTCTATCATATTTGCATCACTGTTATATCTGTAAGTCCACTGTCTTGTTATGACACCACATGACACTGTCCTGCCACCTGTTGTCAGACATAAAGTTTCTGTAATGATATGCCACATTGAGACCTAATGTTTTCCATTTCCTTTATAAAGTTATGCAAATTGGCCTCTCAAGAGCAGCCTTTTATAATTACAATCACTAAAGAAGTTGGAAAAATATCTGAAAATGTTGGTTTTAATGAAGTTTGGCCGTGATCCAATGAACAAATAATCCTGTTATGTGATCACAAAAGTTATTCATATTTGAAAATAGTTTTTGCCTAATTTTTTACTGGTTATTAAATGCTGCACTTTCATGAATAATAAAAAGAAAGCCATTTGTAACCCATAGTTTGCCATTATGTCCTTACCAAATTCAGACATATCAAATTTAGTTGAAAGTTGTTTACTTTAATTACAAAAGTTAAACAATATATTACAACATTTTTGTGTAATAGGTTAACACAGATTTGCTATTTTGGGGCTAAGGACAAGGACACCATATGTGTGTGTGTGTTTACATGATAATGTTACTTAATTAAGTTTCACATTTGTCGTCTGTTTAAGGATAGTCGGTCCAGACTTATAGTCTGGCTTTCTGTCCAGCTCTGTTTTCTAAATGTGTCTCAGGTCATGACAGGTCATTGAACTTCACTCAGGCAACATTCTTGGGGAGCATTAGTCAGACACTGGTGTTTGGTCTATTGTGGCATAGACACCCCATCATTTATTTTATTTTTTTTTTTAAATCTGAAGCGGGGTGAAGCCTAAGCTGCACAGCAGCCTGCACTGAGGCTAACTGAGACATATTCTGCTTTTAGTTTGTTGTGATGCTGATTCTGGCAGTCTTAGCAAGGCGCATGAAGGTCGGCGACAGGCAGAAAGGACTCCCAGGTTTACTCAGGTGAGTTTCACTGCACTTTATCTTATAGTTTGATCAGCCATGTGGTTAAATGTGTAATTGGACAGCCAGCTCTTACAGACATGTCCTCCTTTAAATTGCATCACTTTGCTCTACTATCACCCTCACCCGGATTTTCAGTCTATCTGTCAGTTATTGGCTTCCATTCATCAAACAGTGGTACGCCATTTAGCATGCAGAGGCTTCAAATGAGATGGGGGGAAATCTGTCATTGCAAACATTTGGCATTTGAGGTGGATTCCAAATGTTGCAGATGCCGGCTGTGTTCATTGGGGTTTGGGTCAGACCCCAAATCCAAAGGGCACATGGATGTTTGTCACTTTATTTATTTATGATGGTTTGGGGTAGTTAATTCTTTAGGAAGATTGTCACACTTTCCCACAAGCAATGGAACAGCAATAATGAATTGTACCATAAAATGTTCAATTATACCCCAGATGAGAACTTTCAAGTGATCCATTTCTGGATCAACAGAAGACATTGTTGATCCAGAAAAAATCTGGCTAATTTTCTGGCTAAAACTGAAAAATGGTCCTTTTTAAGCTTGATCATTTCTCTCTTGATCCAAAACTGTTTTATCCAAATGTGAGGAAGGTGGCAAGTGAGCTCTAAATACCTGCTGCTTTATTCACAGTCCGGTGAACTTCCTGGACCATACGCAGCACAAGGGCCTGGCAGTGGCTGTGTTTGGAGTGCTCTTGTGCAAACTGTGGGGCCTGCTCATATCGCTAAACCCCCTCCCCTTCACAACAGACACTGCAAACAAACGTGAGGTCGTCTCGGTCATTCCAGCACACAATTTTAATATTTGTTTGTAACTTTGTGAGTTATCTTAGTGGTTAAAATGAAGAGACTGGAAGCAGACGTGTATCTCCATCTCCATACACAGTAATAGTGTTAAATATCTGCATTATGTAACTGGATTATTTTTGTTCCTGTGTTATTTTAAACTCAGGAGTTTGATGTAAGCTCTGCAGGAAGCTTTGTGCCCGAAATTACATAACAAATGACTGTAAGCAGCCGGTTCCCTGCTATGTTACACAATCCCCAAACAGCAGAGGGTTCAGCAGAGTGAGAAATGCAGCCTAAATCAAATATAATTTCACCAAGAGTTTTAGTACATGGCATGGTGTAGTAAGAGTTGTAATTACTTCAAAGTTATGATCATGTGTCACATAAGTTAGTAAAACACAGATAAGTTCATTTTTCTGTTTCATATTCTTGGTCTCTACACACTTCTGTTGATTTGCAGAGAACTGGGTGATTCTGGGAGTCTTCTATTACCCCGCACTATACTACCCTCTCCTGGCATGTGGCACTTTACATAATAAAGTTGGCTATGTACTTGGTAGCCTCTTGTCTTGGACACACTTTGGTGTTCTGGTCTGGCAGATAATCGATTGCCCGAAAACACCACTGGTAAGCACAGATCACTTCAGTTGCCATAATTAGCTCTAGTTCATTTATAAGTGATTTATTTTTCTTACAGCGAATCTGCTCCGGGATTGAGTCACTTTCTTTGTTGTCTGTCACCTGTCTCAATATAAAGGATTATTTCAAAAACAAAGCTGGTTTGTTCTGGTCTGGAAACACACTGACTGCCAAACAAAGCTGGTCTGTAGTACCTACAAAAGATGGGATTTCAATAGATGAATATTGGGAATTCAAGATAGATCCACGGACACACGGTTCGGGCTTTTAAACCTTACCCAATCCCAGATTTTGTGCCACATCCAAGTTGTTAAGGTTTTCAGTGCTATGAATGCCTGTGACTCAAAACAATTAGTTCCACTGTCTGCTGGTCTTAATCAAGCGGATTTGTCACACTTAATCACTTTAGTGTGTCTCAGTAAAATGTGACATCCAGAGTACATTGTGTGCAATGGTTGTCTTTAAAAAAATATATTAGTGAGGCCTGGAGAATTTCAGCTAAATCACATAAAGTCAATTGAATATATTTTTGTATATTTAGTAAAAATCTATAATTGTGTAAAATGAAAATTCACTTAAATAAATAGCGGCATTTACTTAATAACCAACTACTTTTCCAAAATAAATCTCATTTATTACATTAAATACAAAATGTGGGATCAATGGAGGTTTCAGGTCTTTGTGTGGCAGTGAGAACTGATTTGGCCAACATAACCACAACAATCACACAAAGCTATTTTTGCAAATCGTATTCCTAGCTCTAAATCCCTAAACTCCCAAATCTAGTCGCTAGGTGTTTTAAAGTCTTTTTTCCCCCCTTTGCAGATACACAAACACTACTCTCTGTTCTCCAGCCTGCCCCAGATTGCTTGCTTGGCATTCCTTAGCTTTCAGTATCCCCTTCTTCTGTTCAAGGGCTTAAAGGGCACTGAAAAGAACAATGCTACCGAGGTGAGTATTGATCTGAGAGCAGTTTTTCTGACTTCTCTGATTCAGTTTGGTTGAACAGCTCTCGTGGCACTAATTGCCTGGGCTTCTTGTATAACATACTCAAAACAATTGTATGTATTAATAGTCTACATTTATGTGAGACTGACTTTTTAAAAGAAAATCTTACTGGGACTCACATTTCAGTGGAATCTGTGCACAAGAGGAACCTGTATAAGCCGCCTTCTAATCTAAAGGCTTATGATGCTCATACAGTCTAGGCTGAGGGAAAATGTGAAGTCCGACAGCACATCTGTGACCTAATCATTTTAAGTAGATTTGACGTAACTGGTTTGCGTTATGTTCTTGATCAGATTATTAAAAGGTTACCTTGTTTTTGCAATGAGGTGACACAATGCTGCGTTTATTTGATGCTAATCTTTGCATGGGTGTGACAAAGCTGGGTGAGAGGATCGCCTGGTGTACGAGTCTCAACCCCAACGTCCTGCGCAGGAACGTACCTGCCACCTTAAATCTTATGGCAGGGAGTTTCTTTCATATGTTACTAATAAGTTTGCATTTAAATGGAACTTAATGACAAACACCCAAAGGAGTTTAGGCAGACTGACTGAATAATTTATGTCTCCTCAAAATTAATTTTTCCAGCTTTGCTACACTGTCTCTGCCTATGTATTAGCTTTGCTTACATGGTTGCTCTTCTTTTAGGATCTTAGCAGCAGCTACTATAGAGATTATGTCAAGAAAATGCTCAATAAGAAAAAGTCCACCAAAATCAGGTAAGAGATGTTGGCTCTTATCAAAAACACTGATTTGCTGTGCTGTTACATAGCTATCTCTGTGTTCCTTCAGTCAGAATGTTTTGAAGTGCTGTGAGCAAACAACTTGGGTTTCAGCGTAGCAGAAAGAGGCTGAACAAAATAACACTGGCGGTTTTCAAGTAAGGAAGATACTGACCAATAACTGCAGGGCTCTCCTGTGGGACTGTTGGATAAGCTTTTTGTGGAATGATTGTACAGCATACATCTTTAGTGACTTTAAAAAAACAAGAATTGGGTGCACAAGTTAAAATTTATTTTTTGATTTTCTCTAATCCACAAGGGGTCAAAAGTATAGATGCAGGGTAAAATATATACATACACCCACTAATATTTGGTTACATTTTTTAGTAATTTGAACCTTGACCAGACCCTTTTGGTAGCCATCAACAAGCTTCTGGCATAATTCTGGCTGGATATTTGACCACTCTTCTTCATTTGAATTGGTCGGTTTCCTGGCACAGACCCAGCTTTTAAGTATAGTCCACAACTTTTCATTAGGGTTGAGGTTGGTGCTTTGGGAAGGCCATTCCGGAAGCTTAATGTTAGCCTGCTTTATCCATTCCAGAACCAGTTTTGATGTGTGTTTGGGATAATTGTGCTATTGGCGCACCCAAGTATGTCCAAGTTTCAACCATCTAGCTGTTGATTTGGGGCAAAATTGAAGAATTTGATGGTAGTCCTCCTCCTTAATTGTTCCATCCACTTTGTGCAATGCACCAGTACCACTGGCAGCAAAACAGCCCCAGAGCATGATGCTACCACCACCATGCTTTACAGTTGGTACAGTGTTCTTAGATGTGAAAGCCTTACCTTTACTCCTCCAAACACACCTCTTGTCATTGTGGTCAAATAGGTCAGTCTTTGTCTCGTCTGACCATAAAAAGGCTTCTTTTTTTTTTGTCCATGTGGGCAGCTGCAAATTTCACTGAGCTTGAAGATGTAGATTTTTTAGCGGGTTCGTCTTTCTTGGTTGGCACCCTCTCAGTCCATGGTGATGTAAAACTCACTTCACTGTGGACAGTGATGCTGGTGTTCCAGCAGTTTCCAGTTCATGGCAGGCGTGAGCCTTGGTGGTTCCTCGGTTGTTCCTGAACATCCTAACCAATTCCCAACAGCATCTATTTATAATTTTTTATAAAGATGCTAAAAATATCCCGTCGTCATCATTGTGAAGTGCCATTTTCTTTTTCATTTGAAGAAAACGTTTGAGTTTAACTTATTTTTAAGTAGAAGCAGATTTGAAACAGAATGTGTTCAGAGTTGATAACAAAGTGGTTCATCCATTTATATATGCTGCCTGATCCCAGGAATTCCGCGTGGTTGAAAATGCTGTGTTTAAATTTTTAACTCTGTTCACCTTTCACTTCAGCACGCCGAGCACAGACAAGCCCAAACTCCCTCAAAGAATAACTGATGCTGTGAAGTCGTACATTTATACACCAGAGGACGGTAAATATATTTATCTGGGCACTGATTAATGTCAAGTAAAATACATCTCAAGTGTTATTTTCCGAACCAGAATCAGCATACACATAGATACATATATACACATACATATATGCAATGGTGGACAAAGTACTCAACTCTAGTACTTAAGTAAAAGTACTGATACTCGTGGTCAAATTTTACTCCACTACAAGT
>JAVDPK010002768.1:96382-109680 GCA_034780415.1 Cichlasoma orientale | reverse complement strand
AAAGTAAAAATACTCAAAAATTGTACTTAAGTACAGTACTCAAGTAAATTTACTCCGTTACTGTCCACCACTGCATATATGCAGCTGTGTTTAAACTGTTCTTGGAATAATTATTAAACTGGTCACACAGAGGGTGGCTCTGTGCAGCACCTGCATGAATGCACATCTATGTGCAGTACAAATATGCTTACACTTGTAAATGGCTGCAAAAGAATATGTAATCCTGTTATCTTCGATTAATG
Source organism: Cichlasoma orientale (assembly GCA_034780415.1). Taxonomy (NCBI): domain Eukaryota; kingdom Metazoa; phylum Chordata; class Actinopteri; order Cichliformes; family Cichlidae; genus Cichlasoma; species Cichlasoma orientale. Next base: position 109,438 of record JAVDPK010002768.1, on the reverse strand, counting down.
TTTCTATCGCTTTACTATTTTCATGCAGCTTTCCGTTTCCCATTGAAGCTGGCTATATCTGGTGTTGTGTCTTTCATAACCCTGTATCAGGTAACTAGCATAGCTACTATTAAATGCAATAATCCCACTATATTACATAAATGTTAACAAAATTCATAAGAACACAGTGATAATTGCATGCTTTATATAATATGCCTACCTCTTTTATGTCCAGTGATTCTCTTAGATCTAGAAAGAGAGGACAAATACTCTTAAATCTTTTTTAACCAATCCCGGCACCACTTCTTATCCTAACCTTGGCCCAGCCTCCAAATATCATTGTATTGTATTTTATGCAATTTTATTTCCGCATTTTTAAAAGTTATTGAATTAATGTGCTAGACTAGCTTTTCTGGCTATTAATAAATGTCCTTTTTTCCCCTCTTAGGTGGGTCTTCTGCTGATCTCAGCAGTGGTGCCGTCTCTCCAGACTGCCCGTTTCGGAGTCAATGAGGATGTTGCAAACCTTTTAGCTGGTTTCAGGATCATGCTGTCGCCAGACAAACAAGAAGTAGTCCAGATAGTGGTTTATTACATGTGGTGCGTAGAGGGTGAGTGGCACAAGACAGCAGGAGCAGCCATTTAGAAATATGAGAGATGCACACGCACATCACATTGTGGGTTGTTTTTTTTTGCCCTTTGTGTTTATTGCTCTTATTTTGTACTGCTTTAGTGTACAGAATTGGCATACTTCCGCATTACACAACCTGAATGTCATGTGCCAATGTTTCTGCAGTGTGTTATATTTCAGCAATGACCCTTTCTGGTTTGGTCAACCTGGCTATGCTCATGCGGTCTATGGTTCTGCATCGGTAGGTCTGAAAAAGAAAAAAAAACTGTGATAGCTCTTTTTTCTCTTTTTCTGTTCTTTTTCATTGAATTTGCATTGCATTCTGGTTGCTTCATTATAATGTCATGGTTATTATAACATAATAGAACACTAATCATCCAGACAAAGAAGCATTTACTCTGCATTAACTGCTGCTGCAATTGAAAATGACTGTTAGGAATGAGAAATGAAATACTGAGCCATTACCATAAATGGCATCGCATTAAAAGAAATGGGTTTTCAAGTCAAGTATTGAATTGCATTTTTGCTTTATCCCTTGCTAAATTACTTCTTCAATTTACTATGTAATTTGTACATTTAGTACTGATCAGGTTTATGTATTTTGTCACATTGTCTTAATTGTGTTTTTCCTTCCATAGGTCAAATCTGAAAGGGCTGTACAGAGGTGATATCTATAATGTTTACAACTGCCAGAGAAATATCAGAGCTTCCCGTCCTGCATTGGTCTGCTGGATGGGATACACCAGCTTTACAGCAGCTCACATCTGCATTGGTACAGTTACGCTGAAAGAGAGTTTTTTCCTTTCTTTTCTTTTTTTTTTTCTTGATAATTTTTGTACTCTATACAGAATATTGCTCCCTTGAGTTAGAGGATGGACGACAGACGATGGACAAAGTTTCTACTTTATATAATGTGGGATTTAAGGACTAAATAGTAATGAGTTTCCCACATTTAAACCCATAATCAGGGCAAAAGTTCAGCATGCTCTGTCATATTCTTCTGTCGACTATTCAAATTAGGGGTCACCACAGTGGATCATCAGTCATCTGTTCTTCCTCCATTGCACAAACCTGCTGCATATCCTTTCTCACCATATACTTTCTGCTTCTTTGGCCTTTCTCTTTTCCTCTGCAGCTTGTTTTTAACATCTTAACCCTGTTTCTCCGAGTATCTCTCCACCACACACTTCCTCGTGAACTCCCCAACCTCTTACTTTTTTTCCGAAAACTCGCCAACCTCAGCTGTCCCTGTGATGCATGCTTTCCTAGTAATGTCCATCCTCAGCAATTTTAACACCATCTCTACATCCTGGTTTTTTTTTTCACATAACCGATCTCACTACCAGCTGTGTAACTCTTGCAAACCCAGTTTCCATATTCTGTTAGATATTTGTATTATTTCTGTTCATGCTCCTTAAATATTACCTAAAAGAAACGCTTCTAGCAATCGACCGGCTCAGACAGAGACATGTCAGAGTATTTGAGCTTTCTAAGAAACCTCCCTTTACGAGGATAAAAGAGACGGGGTGACGACTGTAGATTTGATGGATGCGAGATAGTGTGTAAGTGGTAAGCTCTGATCTCTCCCCTGCAGGCATGATCATCCAGACCATGGTGTTCTTCCTCTGTCTTCTGATTGCCGTCTTCCTTGTTATTATACCTGTCCTCTACAGACAGAATCTGATTCTCTTTCAGCTCCTGTGGAGCATGTGGTGAGTGGCCTAATTCATTGCCGTTAATCTTCAGCTTTAGCTTATTTTAATGTTGTGACCTTGGGTAAAAAATAAAATACAAACACAAGTTGTAGTAAATGTAGACCTGAGAGCATTTCTGCAGTTAGAAATTTGACACCTGGAGCGGTTTTCAATCACCAACATTGTGTGCGTATGTTGTACCATTTCCTGCCGGCTACAAGTGTTTCTGTGCCTTCTGTTTCTTTAATAACTACTGCTTGTTTGTGGGTTTTGTCTTTTCAGGCCTTTCTGGCTCATGCTTCTCCTGGTTGTGTTGATTCAACACATCACCGCCAGGTTTTGCTTCATCAAAAAAACAGGAGGCACACGAGACCTGCACAATAGGTACTACTGTGCCTACTACTGTACATTTTTCTATATTCAAATATTTTACTGCCTGATTTGATGCATTCTAACTTATCTCACAGGGGTAATCTGTTCCTGCTGACATACCTGATGTTTCCAGTTAATGTTCTGATTGGGGTGATACTGGCAATCTGGCGCATGATCATCACAGCCCTGTTCAACATTGTCCACATGGGACGGATGGATATCAGTCTTCTTAACCGCAATGTTGAGGCTTTTGACCCAGGTGAGCAAGATGTTCTGCACATTCTGCATCTATTATTGGTGTTTTTAAGCATCTATCTATTGCTTAAATATTCTTAATATATATTTAACATTTTCTATTTTTCCTCTTTAGACTCAGAAACACAATGTTAACATATTAATAGGTAATAGCAACATGCTTTTATGTTTGTAAATGCATTGTGGAAGCAATTTTCCATGAGAAAATGCACTTCTTGTGATCCCACTTAGGGGTCAGAAATTTGCATCCTACCCATTTTACCCTTCTGCCAGCTAACTGCAGCTCATATGATATCTGTATTCTGTGCAGGGCAGGGGCTCTAATTGCATGGAAATGGCTGCAGATTTAAGGCATCTGCTGTCAGAAAAAGCAGGTGGTTAAAAAAAGAAAGGAAAAAAAAGTGTGATTTTATGGTCATTATGTGTGATTGCCTCAAAGCCAACATGGGGTGCAGTCCTGTGTGTTTATTGCTTTTGCCCAGTCAGAGTGATCCCCCCCTCCCTATGTCTGTCTGCAGCCTACCGCTGCTATGCTCATTATCTGAAGATTGAGGTGAGCCAGTCTCACCCTGTGATGAAGGCCTTCTGTGGGATGTTGCTGTCTGTGGGCCAGGAGAGCAAAGCTGGACAGAAGTCACGGGATGCTGAAGAAGGTCTGTAGCGTCTGTAACTCAATCCACACTACAGACTATTCTCCATTTGTGCACAAAAAGTAAATTGTGAATTTCAACTTATTTTTTGACACTAATGTTACAGGGGAGGTACCGTTACTACACAGGTGGTTCTTGTTCATGGGATCAATTCATTGTTTTGGTCATTTCATAACAATTAAAAAGTCACTCCAGAATATCCTTGAAGAGCAACACTAGCATAATATCTGCAATAAACGCTCTGTGGCATCTTTAATTTCTCTAGAGTGTTTAGAATGTAATAGGCCACCATAACGCATAATCAGATCATCACAGTCTATTGCACGTACAGCCAAAATGAAGGCTTAGCATCTCTGATTTAATATGCTAAGAGCAAATTGAGTCTCACAGCAGAATAATTTACAGTCCAGCTGCCGGTCCTGATCATATCTGTCGTAAACGAGTCAGCGGTCATTATGACTCTGCCTCCTGTATTATAGGTGCCGTCCTTTATCTGTAACTTTAATCCAAAGTGTGAACGGGGGCTTTAGAGTCAACCGCATATCTGCAGCAGTGCTACTGTCACACAGAGGAAGAGACTGGTGGTCGCTCACGTGTTGTGACAGGAGGATACGCATTACAGTGACAAATTAGCAGGAAAATCCACCAGGATTCAGTGGTTGCTGTGGAATTTAGACACAGCTGAGTCCAATTATAAATGTGCTGTGGAGATGTTGCTTGTTTGCATCTAGAAAACAATGTATTATCTGAAATAATCTATTGTATTGCAGTGATTACTTCTCCAGTAGCTGATTACACAGATGAGCTACACTAATTGCCTGTTACATATTCATCTAGCCCAAGGGGCTTTGGCTTTCAGTGTGTTAATGGAAAGCCCAGTATGCTTTCACCATGCTTAGAGGATTAGAATATGATTGCTTTCTATTATTACTCTTTCTGTTGTATATAACTGTCCCAGGGAGGCCCATGAGACACCATTTTCCAATTTCAGTTTAAAATGAAAAAGGGTCATCTTTGGCTGTCACTACATAGGACGTATAGATGACATACCTTTGGTGCAGTCATGATGTCTGAACATCCTCAGGGATCCAGCTCGTCCAGCAGGATAAGAAACAGAACAAAGTGTCCAGTGCCAAGAGGGCCCGCAGGCACTGGCAGCTCCTCTACACCCTGGTCAACAACCCCTCCCTTGTGGGCACCAGGAAGCACTTCCAGCATCAGACCACGGATAGCTTTCTGAATGGAAGCATGAACCGCAGCACCAGGGAGACGAGCAAAAAGGAGGCCACAACCAAGGAGGCAGAAGCCGCTGCCAGCAACTAATCACGAATATGATCCTGATTATGTATTGGCTGCAGACTCTCTGTGTCTGTCTCTGCATTTGGTGAAATAAGTGCATTATATTTCAGTGCCTAGTGTAAAGATAGTCACCAAGCCTTTCCTATATATCTGGAGACTGGGTGTCCCTCCTGTGCTTTTTATGTTCTCCAAACTGCGAGGACCTCAGTCTCTAGTTGGATGGAAAAGCTTGTGTGGCACTGATCACCTAGGTAAACACACTTATTAAATATAATTTTCTAAATGTTTATGTGCTTATTTTGGGATAGAACTCATTTGCACTACTAGTCTTTAATCGTGTATTATTTTTAACATACAGTGCTGATAATGTAAAATGATGGTTATCCAAACTAAACACATGGATGCACAATCCACTAAATCATCCCTTTAAATGGGATGTTTATGTGAGTTCATATAAACAAAGAGAGGGAGCAGAATGACGGTGAGAACATTTGACTATTTATGAATATAAATAATGAACTGTTGCCATACCCTGGGCAATAAATTCTCCTTTTTCCAACTTTAGGCTACACATATTGTGTAACTGACATTAACCTGTGGAACAGAGACACTGAATTTTATATTTATTCTGTTTTAAATTGTAGATTTTTGAGTCCAGTTTTAGTTCCTGTCAAAAAAAAATCTTCTTGTTTCTAATGTTCTCTGATATTTCATCATTTCTTTCATCACCTCTGCATTTATGTTTGCCGGCTTTTAAGTGAAATTATACACATTCGATTTTTTTCTCTTCTAACTGTGAAAATAAAACAAAAAGAACAGTTTTTTTTTCTCCTTCCTTTCTATCACTTATATTGTCATTTAACATTTCATTTAAGATATTCATTTAGGTCCAGTTGTGTAGTGTGATCGTTTTCACCTGAACGAAGTGAACTGAATTGGACCGTAAACAAAAAATATAGACAAAGGGAGGCTTTGTGTTGATCGGCGCTCTAGAACGCAGCAATGTCCATGGCTTCTCCCCCTCCTCCTTTTTTTTTAAGATGAAGAAAATAAATCATTATAAACACTTGTCAACTAAGGAAAGAAAATCGTTTTAAAAATTGTAATTGGCAAGATGATTTTTTGGGGGAATCGAAATAAGTATTTAAAATTGGAGGCATTTTGTGTGTGCGCAATTATAGAAGAATTCAGAATTGGATGAGCGGAAGAAAATATATATAACCAAAAAACAAGATTAGTTAAATCAACACGAACCCACCAGTGTGTGTATAGTTTCATATGTTTTATTAATTCCACTTACATAAAATTATATCAAAAAATCTTAAAAGGTCACGTTTTTTTGTGTTTTCGTTTTACAACATAGTTCACAAAAAATCACTATACATATCAAATTACAAGACAGTGAAGCCGCCAGACGCTCACTGCGCCCTTTCGTTAGGACTTCATTGGAAAATTCATAAAAAAGAAAATTCACGTGGCTTTACATCACAAGTAGACAGTCACATCTAAAGTCCTATATAGACTACACTAATAGAAAACCGCACAAGGAGTGACATGCCATGGACACGTTCACTGTAAAAAGCGAGAGAGTACAGCGAGCACCCGTCGATTAAGAGGTTAAAGTCGCACATTTTAAAGCCTTACATCACGTGAAACAACATTTCGTTGGAAAATAACCTGGAATCCGTCAAGCACATCACCTCTGAAAGCGCAATTTCCCGTTTTGGACGCACAGCACAGCGGGCAGGGCGCTGCTGTGTGCGCTGTCAGGTGCAACAGCGCCAAGCGCAAATATCATTTTGTCAAACGCATTAATCCCAATCTTTCTCTAGTTTCGTGGACAAGTCGAGTGGAGCCAGAGTGCCGACACCTGAGATGATAAATAGTCGTTATGAGATTTTCACAGCTTTGCACAGACGCAGAAAGAGAAGCCCGTCCCTGATGTCAGTTTATTTAAAACGGCTTCAAAAAGGTTGCATTTTTTTGTGCTTGTTTCTACGCCCCCTAATACGACAATTAAATTTTGTAAACTTTTTTTTTTTTTTTTTTACTTGAATTACGCATATCTCTCCATGTCTCGCCTTTGCACAATTTGCGCCCCTGCCAATGTGCGTCTGTTCTACAGTAAAGGGTAAACGTTGCTGCTTTCCCGTCGGTTTTGAGGTCTGATAAACGATATAAATCTGTGCCTGATTTGTAAACGTGAGTTACTCGTTTTAACCTTACAGAAACTACAAATGTCACATGAATTCATTCACAATTGCGGTGATTGAAGGAGTACTTTCTGAGGTAAAAAAGTTAATGATCCGCCTTTAAAATAAAAAAATCATACGGCATCGTTTTTCACGTGTAGTAATGATGTGTGTGTTACCTGCTTTAATGTAGGCTACTTTAAATCAAAATATGTTACAATATACTCGTAGCGGCCAGCGGAGCTCAGCGGCTTGGCTGCTTGTAGTTGCCGTTGATTTCCTCCGAGATGTTGACGGCCTCTGCTCCCAGCGGTAATCTGTCACTGTACTCCGAGCCAACTTCAAACTCCTCCTGGTTGGTCTTGGATGATGATCCAGGGATGGACTCGGTCACCACGCTTCCCTCAGCCTCTTCCTCTCCTTCTCTTTCCTCTCCCTCAGCCTCTCCCTCCCCCTCGCCTAACTCGCTAGTTTTCTCTGATTCCACAAAAGATGGCCTGTGATCAAAATCTTTTGCCATTTGTTTCTCCATCTGATCTGGATTCTGAGCCTTCATGATCAGCTTGTAGGTTTTTCCTTGATACTTGTATAGCAAATGGCAGCAGGTGGCTCCCAGCAAGGGGACAGTGGCCAGACCCAATAGGAAAATGCTGACAACCACAATTATAAGCAGGGAGGGGATCTTCTTTCTAGTTGAGAAGACTACTTGGACTTGACAGTCCTGCCCCCCATAGGTGAGACAAAGTGTGTAATTGGTGCCAGGCTGTAAATTATGGAAACGGTAGGAATTAATTCCCTCCTCTATATTGGACCACTGAACCATGGAGTGTCCATTGCCTGTATTTACACAGAGGTAGAGAATGTCCAGAGTGGTCTTGCTAGATGAGGACTGGTACAGACCCAAAGGTTCCTTATTCACTGTTTCCTGGTTTTCAGACTGACTTAGATGAAGATTAGATTTGCTTTTGGGAAGCTGCAGTGGATTCAGCTGCACTTTGGCCTCCGTCTCTGATACTTCTAATGCAATAACACCAAAATCAAAGGTGTACTGCTTCAGGTCTTCCAAGCTCATGTTGAAGGCATGGTTGGAGATGTATTCACTGCTTTCTCTAACACCGCACTTGCCTGCAAAAGTGGGGTTCTTAAGAACACCACCAGTCTGCTCTGCGTCATCATGTGTGTCTTTTGAAGATTCAGGACTGCCCTTTGTCTTTTCATCAATCTTTGTCCAGCTGACCACATTGTTTTTAGAAGCCTTGGGGTCTGCAAGCTTTTTACCATTCAGCAGACGGGTCTTGTCCACTGCTGAATCGAGGACTGTGTTGCTGGTTTCCTTTTGGTTGCCTGCCACAGTCACTTTAACACCACTCTCTGCTTTACCTAACTCATTGACCGCAGAGCAGCTGTAATTTCCATCTTCCTTTTTACTCACACGGGGGATTATGAGAGTGCCGTTCCTAAAAACAAGAAATCGATTGTTGGTTGTTTTATCATTAATTGGCACATCATTTATTTCTCCAGTGGAAGGCAAGGGGAACAGATAATTCTGATTTCCTGCAGTCACCTCCCAGCTGACCTGTGGCTTGGGACTCCCTTTTGTCTCACAATTTAAGATGACCATAACACCTTCATAGAGATCTGTGTTTTCTATGTTTGGCTGATATGTTATAGTGACAGCAGGAGGCTCACAGTCCAGTTTAGGAATCTTTAAAACCATCGTACCCTTCAGATGTTCAGGGGCCTCGCATAAAATTGACTTTTCCTCAGGGACTGAAATTTTAGTTGTTGTGATCCAGTCCCTCAACCACTGCAGACTGCAGGAGCAAGTGAAGGGATTGTTAAAAATCTGCAGGTGGGACATGGAGTTGAGAGGACTGAAAGTTCCCTCGACGATGGTGGCAAACCTGTTGTTGTTAATGCGCAGTGATCTCAGGTCTTTGAGTGTGGAAAAGGCATCCTTTGGAAGGTTCACCATTTCATTGTTATTCATTTTCAGAAGCTGCAGAGCTGTGAGATTGTGCAGATCTTCCCACGGAAAGTTCACAATTTTGTTGTTGCTGATGTCCAAGTTGCGAAGCTGAACTAGAGGGGCCAAGGTGTCTCTCTCTATGGTGACTAGTTCATTGTGGGCAAGCCAGAGAGAGGTGACCTGAGTGATATTAACAAAGCTTTTACTTTTCAGGATTTGGATCTTATTGGCAGAAAGGCTTACGGTGGTAACATTGGAAGGGAGACCAACAGGGACCTTCAGCAGATCTTTGTAAGCACAGTCAGCAAACTGATGGGAAAATTTATCCTGGCAGCTGCATTGCTCTGGACAGCACTGCACATTGCCAATCACAACAGTCCACAAGGCAAGGAGCTGTAAGAACCTTCTTGCCATTTTCTGCACCTGCAAGCATCAAGTAGCAGACATTAGCCAGAGATATCATTATGATAAGACCACTCTATCCATTATACCAACAGAAATGTACTGTGGATGCTTTTTTTTTTTTAATTCCAAATAGATTAAAACGTGTTTCCCTGAATAATTTATGCCTTTAAATAAACTGTTTCCTGTAGCTCAGTGCACTGCATAGAACTAATAATGAACAACCGGGGCTTAACAAGCGCATATATGCACATAAGTTGTGTCATATTTGATTTCATATGGTCTGCCGTGCTTTGAGCGCGTCTCCACAGGCAAACTGGCGCTGTCCGTGGTGTTGAAAGGTCTTATCCTTCTTGTTTTTGCAGTTATTCCAGAAGGTTTCACTTCCAAAACGAGTTAGGTCTCAAATCACAATTTACCCTATCAATTTGCGGATAATTAAAGCTTTAGCATTCATGCACAGATGCCCTTGTGACTCGTCACAGTTGTAATTAATCGGCGGGGTGATTTCTTGCATTTTTTATTTTTTTTTTTAGCTGTGATCTGGATGTTTCTTCGTCTATCTGTAATTTCATGCAGTAACTCCCTCATTAGCTTATTACTGAGTTATCTTACCTGTCCAATGTTAACTTCAATTCCTGTGTCTTATAAATCACTCTCGGAGTTTACAGTCCACTTGAAACAAGTTTAATGTTTGAAAAAACTCGAGTCCTCAGCGGTTTCGGATCCTTTCACATGCTTTGTGCTGACCTGGGAAGCGTTGATGAAGGACGGTGGAGGGATCATTTTTTTCCCGGTGAGTCGCTGTTGCAGTCCGACGGCGATTTTTCCTCTCCTCCAAGAGTGGGAGCCTCTGCGCGTTCCCGCCGCTGCGGAGCGAGAAAATGAACGTGAACGCGCAGCCTCTCCCAGCCCTCTCTGTGCTATTAAAGATACAGAAGCTCCTCTTGGACGGGTCCTCCGCCCTCAGAGAAAATGTATAATTTAGGATCCGATGTTTAATTTATCACTCCGACCTAAGTCTAATCTTTGACCTCATTCGCTTTACCTGCAGCCCTTTGTCTTTAATTAAAGGACACACGGGCACGCAAAAGTAACAGTCTGCACACGGACTGAGAAGTTTAAAGTGCAGTTGCGACGAAAAAAAAAAACTGCAAAAAATATATCTGCCATCAGCTGATCTGATAATAATTAACACATAAGGCCGGAGAGAAGGTGAATTCTGTGGAGTCCAGTGTAAGAAAGGCTCCGCATCCAGAGCCACAGTATACCTGGATCATTGGATGCTGTTGTATCGCAACTGCGCCGCATCGTGAACCCTGGGTTAACTTGCTACATTTTTAAGTAAAAAAAAAAATATATATATATATATAATAATTGCTTTAAAGCGACACATAAAGTTCAGGTGGAATGTTTTTTTTTTTGTTTTTTTTTTATTAACCCCCCCCCCCCCCCCCAAAAAAAAAAAAACACTTGTTCGTGCGCAGGTAAATTTTTTTGCAGCTAATCTCGCTTCTTATTTAAAATGCTTGTGTGCACCAGTGACCCTCAGCCTTTTGTGTAAAAAACAAAACATTAGTAGTCATTAGAAATGTTTGACTCTTATGAATTGGTGTTATGGAGACGGGTTTCCTGCTCAGATGCCGCCATCGTCTGGTGCACTCCAGTGGTGTCTTTGTTTTTGTCAATTCAAACACAAGCCAATTTGTACAAAGCTTACAAAGTCATACAAAAAAATGAGGGGGGGGGGGGTTAATTTTAAAAAGGGGGGAAATGGTTACCACAGGAATCCAAAGACTCTAGCGCTGCATCAAGTTGTTTCAAGTAGAAGAGGTTCACAAGAGTTCTATTGTTTATAGTTTAGAGCCGAAATAGGCATTGAAACTGTTTCTATTTGATGCTTTTGTTCCCTTCCAAATATATTTGGAATAGTCCCTTTATTGTAAGCTTAGTTCAGCCTAATGATGCCCTCCTTCACTTGCATCGACAGACATCTCTTTGGACCTCATACTGACAGTTCCAGTGAGAAGTTCAGCACTTGGAATCAACTCCAGACCTTTCATCAGCTTAATTTGTCACGAGACAATGAGAAGGCTCAGCTGCCCATGAAACTGCTGGTCAGTCATTGTCCAATTCATTTTGAGCCTCTGGAATTGGGAGACTGTGTATAAAAATGGTTTTAATTCCTAAACAGTTAATGCAGTACTTTAATTAGATGTATTGAATTAGTGTTATAAATTTTAATTTCTCAAACCTTTTAAGCTGGGATTCAGCGGGATGATTTGTGGAAGCCAGGTCATTTGATGCAGCTCTTCATCAATCTGTTTCATTAAACCACATTTCATGAGCCCAGATTTGTGTGTTGGATTATTCTCCCGTTTAACAGAAATGACGAGTACAAAACAGATACCAGTGAAATCTATGGTAATCGTACTAGTGAAGAGTTAGGTTAGCTTTTAAATAAACTCGCACCAGTGGCAACTTTGAGGCATGTGAATCATGTTTTGCTACTGTATGCTTTCCTCACTGCATATTTTATTTGATCACTTTGATGTTCTCACTATCGCAAAAATGTCCAAACTCTTGGCTGCTTTCCTTTGTAACCATTAAAATTCAAATGAATTCTTATTATACATGTTATTCTGTAGCGTCAAATTCGACAAAACACCTTTGGGATGAATTAGAGCTGAGACTGTGAGCCAGGTCTTCTCGTCCAACATCAGTGGCTGACCTCACAAATGTGCTTCCAGAAAAATGGTCAAAAATTCCCATTAACACACTCCTAAATCCTGTGGAAAGCCTTCCCAGAAGAGTTGAAGCTGTTGAAGGGTGGGCCAACATCATATTAAACCATAAACATATTGTGATTGTCTGCTCTGCCACCATAAATTTCCTGTTGTATCTCTGATTGAACTCCCTGTGTTAAGCCTTTTTTTTTTCTCCCATTTTCTATGGATTGAGTCTTTTTTTTTTTTTTTTTTTTTTTTGAATTTCAATGTTTTGGACTTTTTGCTTTCACCATTAAAAGCTTGCCAGGTGTTTTCTCTGAACCTGCTTCCATGTCCTGTGTCAGGGTCTTCTCTTAATAGCACATTTTGTTTCACTCTTACCAGCAGTTCATTATTTTTAACATTGCTTTTTTCAAAGATAGTCCCCAAACTGTGTACACCTGTAAATTTGTGCAACCTTCCAGTAAACTCTTGGATAACCTTAAAACATCTTCCAGTGTATCCTTACTGGCATGCCCATTGATTAGAAACTTCACAAGTGAAGTTAAGAGATCTAAAAACGCACCCATTTAGAACACAATATGATTTAACAGACTCATGAATCCTTGTATGGCCCTGGAGATGGGTGCCTACTATTTTAAGATTGAAGTAAACACTGCACTTGAAAATGTCCGGTTCAAACACTGCTACAAGCAGCTTTACTGATTATACAGAAAATTTAAATCAATTAATAAAACAAAAAACAAAATCCACTGGTCCTACAGACTGAGGCTGCAGCACAGTGTGAAGCACTATTAAAATTACCATTAACTCAGTGATCACACTCCAATACCACTGCACACAGTTCTGCTACAAAACCGGGTACCACCATAAACCCTACTACC
>JAVDPK010002768.1:50196-81276 GCA_034780415.1 Cichlasoma orientale | reverse complement strand
CGAGTTTGACCAGCACGTGATATATATATATATATATATATATATATATAGACTGACGTATGTTTATACACACACACTGTTCAGCGGCAAGGTCATCACGTGTCCTAAGTTATCGTCCAATCAGATGCGATGAAGAAGTCTCGTCTTCCTGTTGACTTCCTTCTTCTACGACAATGGTAAGCGCGTTCACTATTTATCATTTTATTTAATACTGTCATTTTTAATGCTGTTAAATTTCCGGACTATTTGGCTGCATTATGTATAAACGTAATAACCGATAATTTACCTCAAAGGCGTCGACGTTTAGTGCTGCTTCTACTTAGCAGTCAGGCTAAGCTAGTAGCCTTCAATGATGGAGCTTTTTGAGCTTTCTGGTATTTTAGGAGTGACTATAATTATTGTAAATACTGATATTACTGCACAGTATGTGAACTTATGAATCTCTTTGTTGTAGCGATTCCGTTTCTGTGGAGATTTGGACTGCCCAGATTGGGTACTTGCAGAAATCAGCACATTAGCAAAAATTGTGAGTAAAACACGTTCAGCATCTCATAAATGAAGCAGTATTTTGTTTCTGGCACCAGTGTATTGTTCTTTATTTTTATAACGAGGGTGTTTCCTGCTCCATTAATGTAACAGTCAAGTGTCAAGATGAAACTCCTTTGTGCTCAAGTGTTGAAGGATTTGCTTGGAGAGGGCATTGATGTAAGTTTTTGGACGTATTTCCACATATTCATCATGTGTAGGCTGCACATTTCAAACACAGAGATATCTACGGTGTCTTTCTCTCTCTTCATTTTCAGTTTGACAAAGTCGGAAAGCTTACTGCAGATGCAAAGTTTGGTAAGTGTCGCTTCAGGTTCTCAGAGAGATGCAACAACTACATTTCAAGGCGCTTTCATTTGTCTGCAGACATAATATGACTTTTTTTTAAAAAAAATTTATTTATGACTTTACTGCAATTGTCTGCCTTTCCACAAGGACGCAAGTGCTGTTTTTTTTGTTTTTGTTTTTTTTTTGGTAAAGTTTCATCTGATCTTCTTGCATGTTGTGAATTGGGTTTTAATTGTGGGTGATCTGAATATTCATGTCTGCTGTCCGACTAAGGCACTGTCCACTGTCCACAGAATGGTGACATTGGCCTTTTCCTAATCGTGATCTTTTTTTTTTCTAAGAGGAAGCATACTACATTGTTAAAATCGTCACACATTATTCAAGCAGAGGCTCTTCTGAGTATTATTATATATTTGGGTCATTTGATCTTAAATCACCGTGAGGTTTTAGCTATATGAAAAGCATTCCATTGACCCACTTCAGGCATGGTTTGTCACAGTTTGACATCTGAGACAGTGTTTGAACATGAATATCTCATAAACTCTGAAAGATAAAAGCCTAAAATCTTCACTGGCGTCCATTACGTTAAAATTGAATCAGGATCTTTAATTTGGGAAAGATGCATCAAAAAATAAAAGAATTGCCTAGTTAAAATATGGATAAAACTTCAAGCATTCCTATAAGTCCTGTATTTGAGCACATGGTAATAAAAAAAACATTCACATTGCAAAAGGCAACTAGTGAAAATTTCTGAATGGTATGTAGCTGTGCTTCACAATAATGGAAAATCAAACCTGTAGAATACTTTTTATCATGAAATTCTTAGTCACAAAAATGAAGAAAATGCAATTTTCATCCGGCTTTCACGTTGTATCGAGCAACGATGACAAAAATATCAATAGATGGTCAAATCCGAATAAAATAAAAGTCCATAGTTTCCATAGTTTACCAATTGGTACTTTAATTATAACTGACAAAATATTTTTTTTTAAATATACATATATATTTAACAAAATTATAAGTGTTTGATATATGAAGCTAAATCTTGACAGCAATCATATCCAAAGTGTGGACCATAACATTTTTAGGCAAATCTGAGATATTCGAGCAGAAAACGTACTAAAAATTTGATGATTTGAGATAGGGCTGCAACGACTCATAGAGTAACTCGAATAATTCGATTATAAAAAATCCTCGGCACAATTTAAACTCTGCAGCTCAGGTGTCACTGAATAAGTGGAGCGTTTCATCCACTTTAACACAGAGTATATCATTGCTGACACGATTTTCCACGCATCGACTGCTCTCTACAGGTGTGTGTGTCTGTGTCTGTGTGTGTGTGTCTGTGTCTGTGTGTGTCTAATGTGCTCGCTGTGCTGAGAATTTCAGCTGTTAGCGATCAGTTCTGGTATCTATCACATCAGTTTGCTAGCAGACGCCGCTCTTAGCACTAGCGATCGTTCAGTAATTGGTTAATGATGCTTTAATGTGATAACAATATTTTAATGTTGTAGTGGGTTAATGGAGAATAATGTAAAATGTATGGCAGAATGCTACGTGCAATCGAAAGCTTTTGTGACTCTGCCTGTTAAAAAGCAATAATATTACTTCCTTAAGTCCACTGTCTTAAAATGCTGAATTTCTTCAGCTTATATTTCATAATGGAGAAGAGGACAAAGCTGCAAAATTCCAAATCTGGCTTGCAGGGCTGGAATTGATCATGTTGGTGTGGGAATAAAACTCTGAGCTTTCATAGCTTTCATAGTGTTGTCAGTGGGTGTTAAAAGGCACAAACCTGAGTTCACGTCATTTTCGGCAAATGTTCTTTCTACCTCAGGACGTTACAGTAGAGTTCTGTCTTGACGGTCTACACCTTGGGGATTGATTCACCGTGCGCAACCCTGTGAATTCGTTCTCCTGTTTTTTTTTATTCCTGACTTGATATGTGACCTTCAAGCTTGGGCACTGCGGTCTTTTCCAGTTGAGACTGCTGATTGGTCTCTTGGTCCTAGACAGTGAACCAGATCTCATCACAAGTGATAATCCTGACAAAGAAAGTTGAGTCGGTTTGACGCAGGAGTTGAGGCTTGCTCACTGTGCCACTTTGTGGTTTATGGTGAAATGGCAGATGCACATGTATGACTGGATAGAATGGGACGTCATGGGAGTCATCCAAATGTAGCAGGAGCACTCAAAGGGTCCAGAAGTGCACAAGAAGATGCCTTCAGTGGGACAGTGGTCAAATTCTTTTTGAACTTTTCATAGGTGGGCTTATGAAACTCTATGATCACACCTTGTATTTGCATCTAAAATGTACTGCAGTAGAAAAAGTTATGTGGCTGTACTAGACTATCTAATTTACTTTTAGTGCAATTCTTTAACATTGTTGAACTTGTACTTACTTTTTTTTTGACAGATAATCAGTTTTTGTGTCATTAAACTGTCTTGCAGAGAGCGGAGACATCAAAGCTAGTTTGGCAGTGCTTAGCTTCATATTCTCCAGTGCAGCAAAGCATGATGTTGACAGTGAATCTCTGTCCAGTGAGCTACAGCAGCTTGGTCTGCCTAAAGGTAAGCCCTTGTGTTTGTGTCCTGTTGTTGGTTTAAAAATAAATGCACAGTCAGTAGCTCGGCACGCACAGCTCTATTTTCATTCCTGAATTTTTGCCAAGTGTAAGGGCAGGCTGATGTTCAAACAAAAACATAGGCGAACAGTTTAACATTTAATATCCTGGAGAAATGTCTCAACATGTCATGTGGGGCTCATGTGGAACAAGAGTAGATGAATACAGAGTTCATGTTGCAGGATTTTCACATTTTAATATGAAATTGTTCCTAAAGTATGAGCACAGAAAAGTAATAGAGGGAGGATTTTAGAAAATTATTATAGAGATTATATCTCTCGGCTGGCCTGGGAACGCCCTGGGGTCCCTCCAGATGAGATCGTGGAGGTGGCTGGGGAGAGGAAAGCCTGGTTTCTCTGCTTAGGCTGCTGCCGCCGCAACCCAGCCCTGGATAAGCGGAAGAAAATGGGTGGATATTTATTCTGATTTTGAACTAATGCCCTCAGGATGACATTATAGGATGCCTCTAGCTAGTAGAAAGGTGTATAAGGGATCATTTGTACCAAATGCAATTAGTATACAGAAAAATAAGATGCTTTGTTTTGTGTATGTGTATGTATGAATCTGTACTTATTATTATCAGTTTTTTTCTTTTTCTTTTTTATCGTCATGAATTGATTTGTGACTTGGTGAGTCAGACAGTTTCCCACTATTGTGGAGAATAAACCTATTCAGTTCTATTCTGTTCTCTAAATCATGCCCTGTTGTGTTATTTCATTCTATAAATGGGCATTGAGATGCAGTGCATCCTGTACTCAACCAGCACTTTAAGAATAGTAACAACATAATGCACAACAAGAGCAGTACTGATTTGTAGAATGGGTGGTGCACTGCTGCTCCATGTTATTGTGTTAACACATTTGCCTTGCACATGAAAAATCCCCTGTTCAAGGCTGGGAGGGGAGACAAATGTATCCTCAGAGAGTCACAAGCTAGCGTACTTTCAGTGGTCCCGCCCTGGAAAAAATGGTAGGGTTGTATCAGGAAGGGCATCTGATGTAAAGTCTGTGCCACATCAAACGTGACTTTTGGTTCTTACATTATAAAGTGACAGATGGCTTTCTGCCTGCTTGAGATTGTATATTTTGTTTCAGAAAGAGTGAAAAAGGTCTTTTTTATGTTATAGATATTAAATACTTCCAAGATTTTTGTGACTGTTACCTTTTAGTAATGCAGAATTAGTGCTTCAGCTAATCATCAACTAAAACACTTTTAATTCATTTTTCTACTTGATATTTCTTCAGAGCACGCTACAGGTCTGTGCAAATCATACGAAGACAAGCATGCTGCACTACAGGAGAAACTAAGAGAGACAAGCCTGAGATGTAAGTGTTTGTACCTTTCCTATTTAACAAGGAAGACAACTGATGATGAGTGCTGCTGTGAAGCTGATAACTGAGCACTCACAATTCTGCTGTGTAATTTCAGTGGGCCGGCTGGAAGCTGTGTCCTGGCGAGTCGACTATATTTTGAGCTCTAGTGAATTAAAGGAAGTGAATGAACCAGTAATTCACCTTAAACTTCAGAGGCAAGGAGCAGAATCGGGCGCCACAGAGACAACTGAGTTCTCTGTTTCTGCTGACAAGTTCAGAGTGTTGCTTGCTGGTGAGTTAGCATCTTTTTAAATATAGTTTCTCATTTCCCTTTACAAGCCCTTTTTATTTGCTGGAATCATGCTGTGAGTATTTTTATCTCCATATTTTTTGCAGAACTCAAACAAGCCCAGGCGATGATGAATTCATTACAATGAAGAATGGACCACAGGCAGCACTTTCTGGAAACTGCCTGAAGTGCCATATTTAATACTTGTGCAGTATAATGTGTTCTTTCTGAAAATTAAGTCATTCCTTTTTTGATAACTAATATCAACTAATATTTTGTTTACTTTTTCTACCACTTTAGTGAAAATTGGTAGAAATGTTTCCAGATTGTATATGTTATTGAAGTGAAAATAATGATTATTGTAAAAAAAATAAAAAAATAAATAAAATGTTTCAAACATTGCTCAGCACTTCTGAATTATGTTGTTTTACCTCTGCATGCTTATCAATAATTAAAAAGGTAAAACTACAGATTCTCTCTTTTCTGGTTTTGCAGCGCCTACATTTCCCATCATGCAACGGCTCATCCGCTAGGAATACCCCGTCTAGTACTTTGCCGTTTTAAGTTAAAAATATGAGCTAATGACAAAACAAAACAACATATACTTTAAAAAAAAAATAAGTGAGAAATTATGGATTATATGACAAGCGCGCAGGTCTCGCAATATTTTATTGACTGGCGCGCAGTGATTGCACAACTTGTTTTGTAACACCGCTGGTAACACACGTGTTGTGAAGGCAGTTGGTTAAATATTTACCTGCACATTGGTGCAGCACGAAGACATATCTGAAGCATAAATTTATAGGAGCAGCCCTGCAGAGAGTAACACTACAGGCTAAGTGCACGTAACGCCGAGACCCGTTTCCTGGTTTGGGTGAGTAAAGCTGCGGAGTTGTGATTATTGACGCCTTATTTGGTTTGTGCAATGCAAAAAACTGTATTTTAGCTCTGACTGGGTTACTAACATCCAGGACAAGCCCTAGGCATATTTGAGGTCTAAATCAAGATGTCGCAGGTTTAGTCTGTTTCTGTTAAAACATTGAGGTTTGGGGGCGTACATTGTTGTGTTTAATGTGTGTTGTTTATTTAAACCCCGAAGCTGTATAAACATCGACTGCTCCCAAGTCAGAATTTTAGCCACAAAAAAGAATAACAGCCATTATATATGGAATCTTTTGGCCGTGGAAGTGATATTTTATGACATAAGCTTTATTCTCTGGAAGCTGCAGCTCAGCTTCATTTGTTCAGCAACAATGCCCGAGGGACCAGAGCTCCACCTGGCCAGCCTGTATGTGAACACCATGTGTGAAGGAGTGGTGTTCAGTGGCCCTGTCAGAAAGTCAGAGGTCAGCAAGAATCCTGCTGTGCCCTTCACCTCTGAGGCCTATCGCATCACAGCCACATCCAGAGGGAAGGAAGTGAAGCTGACGCTGACGCCCATAAAGAAAGATGAACCCAAACGCCGAATGAAAACAGGACAAGCAGACCAACCCATGGAGATAGTCTTTCGTTTTGGGATGTCAGGCTATTTCCGCTTCACCAGAGAGGATGAGCTGCCCAAACATGCCCACCTGCGTTTTTATTCCAAAGAGAAGCCCTGCAGAGTGCTGAGCTTCGTGGATCCACGCAGATTTGGCAGCTGGGTGCCCAATGGGACCTGGCAGCCTAACAGAGGTCCCTGCGTTTTGTTTGAGTACAAAAAATTCAGGTTAGTGATGCTGACTGTCAGTCTTCTGCTCAATGAAATACAGTAGCACGGCCACACTGATCAGTAAAAATGTTTTCAGGGAGAACGTTGTGTCAAACGTGTCTGACCGAGCCTTTGACAGACCCATCTGTGAAGTCCTGCTCAATCAAAAGTACTTCAACGGTATTGGAAACTACCTGAGGGCAGAGATCCTTTTCAGGTGATGTACAAAGACAACATGACACATTTTATGGATTAGCATGTGGGGCGCACTCAAACTGACCTTATTAGCCTTATTACACAGGTAATAAGGACTGCAAGTGACATGTTTAATTACTGATGACTGAATGCAGACAGTGCATTACATTGCAGCGCTGGAGCATTTAAAAACTTGTCAGCTGTTGAAAATCAAGAATCCTGGTATTGTTTTGTAATGGCAGATAACACAGGAACCCTAATCAGTATTGCACTTGGTGGTTTTTCATTTAGAGGGAAACGAGAGATACTCTTCTAAATGTGCCTGACGTGCATACAAAGGACAGAAGCACACTGCTAAAATAGGCCTGACAAGAATTTATTCATGCGTATGAGCGGGTTTGATTTGTTGAAAATTCTCCTGAAACCAAGTATCAAATTACTTGTTTAATCAGTGTTGCTTCCTGTCAGACATGATATGAATGGCTTATCTTTGGAAGACCTTGTTAATTCATACACTTTGCTAACAAGAGTGTTTTGTTTCATAAAAGAATGGACCTTCAGTATTACTTTTTTTCTTTTTTTAGGTCCAACATCCCTCCCTTTGTATCTGCCAGGGCTGTACTGGAAGGCCTTGAGTCAGATGATTCATGTGAAAATGAAAATCCTCTGAAAAAGGAGACAGACTCAAAGGTGAAAAGGCTCACACACAAACATGCATTTTCATATGAACTTACCAAACCCACCCTCTTTCTCACAGTGTCTCTTTATTCCCCTCAAAAGATGTCTGTAAGCGCAAAAAAGAAACAGACGAAGCACGAGATGAGTGACCTGCTCAGACTTTGTCATGCAGTACCTCTGGAAGTGGTGAACCTAGGTGGGTATAAAGTGTTTACTCTGTAGCCCACTCATGAGATGAATGCAATGGTTCCTCTTTAATGACGCATAGTTTCTTAGGTGGGAAAGGCTATGATCCTACAAATAGAGAGTACTCTGACTTTGAAGCATGGCTGCAGTGTTACTGTGTGGATGGGATGAAATCTCTCCAGGATCATAATGGCAGAACTATATGGTTCAGAGTGAGTTGAAGGCAATGCTATATAGCAAATCTGTGGCAGATGATTTTTTTATCACCCATACAAATGCCTACTTTTCTAATTTCAGGGAGAGGCAGGACCCATGGCACCAAAAAGTGAGTAATACTTGCATGAAGTTTAGCACTCCAGCTGAAATGTACCTGAAAATATGCATTAACTATGCTCTTATTTTTTTTTTGAAGATTCAAAGTCACCAAAGGCAAAAAAGTGGGCAAAGAAAGACAATGACCATGATGACACAGGCAAGAAAAAGGTGAGCGTGAATACTCCTTTGTTTGACCAATAGTGAAGGGAAAACAAGGGAAACAGGCACATGAGGCTAGTCCAAAGCAGGTCTTTATGGAGTGACCAATCCAAATTTGAAATTTGTTGGTTCAAATTGTCATGAGTATGTACAGAGAGAGGTACAACAGCGAGTGTCTACAGCAATCAGCCAGTGGTGTTGTGAATTTTGTCAAATTGATGGAATTATGAACGCCGAAATATAGCATCAGATTTTAATCCACTATGCAATACCATCTGAAAAGCATCTTATTGGCAGGAGCTTCCTTTTTCAGCCAATGCAGTAAAAGCATCAAAGAAAAGATTTGAATGCCCTTCAAGAAGCCTGGAGAACTTTTCCTGAAGACTCTTAAAGAAATTACAAGAAAGCTTACATAAGAAAATTCAGAGTGTGTTGAAAAATAAAGGTGGTCACACCAAATACTGATTTTTTTTTTTTTAATTTTTATTTTATTTTTTAAGCGCCTTAAAAATGTACAAACTTTGTTTTGCCTTACATACTACATTTCCATGTATATTTGCATATTTCAATAAATCACTGCACCCACTTCCCTAACAAACATATAGAAATGAGTTGTGGCTCGAGACATTTGCACAATAGTGTGTATCTACCATTTGTTTCATTTCACCAGGTGGCCAAAAGTAATCATGAGGACAAAGTAAAGAAAACTGTGATCAAACAGGAAGGTGTGACAAAAATACCAAAGAAAGAAAGGGCTGCACGTATGAAGGAAGCTGAATCAAAGAGAAGAAAACCTGCCAAGACACTCGAAGTAAACACACCACAACGTGAAACGAGGTCAAACGCACGTAGGAGAAAGACTAGCAGTGTGGAGACGACTGCAGGTGTGGCCATGAGTAAAAATAAAAATGTTTTATCTGCTGGAGAAGAATGAAAACTTCTTTTTTTATCTCACAGTCGTCCTTGTTGCAGGGTCACAGAGAAGAAGCATGAGAACGACCAGATAAGATGGTAAAAAGAGGCACCGCTGCATGACTGTTTTTATATTTTATACCGTTAAAGACTTTTTCAAATAAATCAGTTTATTCAAAACTTGTTGTACAAAGTGTTTGAGTTGATTCAAAATAAACACACCCCTTTTCTTTATAATGATTAACTATTTTGTAGTATCTAACCAAGGTGATTATCAGTGTTCTACTTCTCTAAGGCTGGGTGAAATCTCAAATGTTATCACATGATCAGTAAAAGCGACACAATCTGAAAGGGGCTGAAGTCCAGAGTGATTCCCTTTGATGTAACCTGTAATGGGTGGCTGGGGTCTTGCCTTTCCAGGAGGTCACAACTGAAAGTGAAAAAGAGTTTTGTTCTTAGAAAACACAGGAAATAAAACAAAACAAAAAAAACCCCCCACGCACTTCAAAAAATAAAACAAGCACTTACAGCCAAGCTTCCCTGACTGGAAGTGTGGTGGTCAGGGTTGCGGTCACGCTGCTTCCAAATGACTCGTAAAGGCGGACCACAAGTGCCCCACCTTTGTCCTCTGCCTGTTATGGGAAACGATTAAAAACCTATCAAATCTAGCCCTTTGTTTTTAGTAGCAGCAGTCAATAAGTTCTTAAACAAAGTTCAAGGTGAAGTTATAGAGTGTTTAATTTGATACCTGCTTAACTGTCTCAAGTACGACAGCTTGAGAGCTAACAGAAAAGGCACTCCAGGGCACAGTGTCAGGTCTGCACTGGATTAACCTCAGAGGGAAATTGAGGTTGTAGGCACACTGGATGACAGAGGCTTCTTGGAAGGATCCTAGACAAAAAAAACAATTTTTTTACGCTACAAATACTTAAGAAGAAACTGCCCCCCCCCCCCCAAAAAAAAAGAAGAACCCAAAACTTTATTTTCAAGATCACATCACAAAAAAAGCTTACCTGTGTGTGGCATGATTGCATATGTGAAGTGATGAGTGCCCATGTCAGCGGTGGCATCTGGAGCCTTAGGTGCTCTTAGTCTGAGTTAAAGGTATTTATCGTTAGACACAGGGATTAAAATGTGCACCTGAATTGTACTGTTTGTAGGAGTGTTGCAAATGAACGGTGGGAACCTCACAGGGACAGGGTCATTGTGTTCTTGTGTACAGAGTAGCCATATTTGCAGTCATTCAGCAGCGAGACCCCAAAATTGTACTCTGACAAGTCGGCCCATTTGTGACCCCAAACCTGAGAAAGAATGAACGGCTGATACGAAACGTTCCAGGAGCAAAACTTTTGCAATAACAGCCACTGAGACATACCTGTGAAAATCAGCGCACGTTACGGTGTCGTACCTCAAATCGAGCCCAGTCCCACGAAGTGTTCCAATGAGTGGGTCTCTGCAGGTGGCCAAACTGGATCTCGTATGTAGCATTGGGGCTGTGCACTCGCACAGGAAATTCAACCTTGAGAAACTTGTGCGACTCTGCCCACTGAACCTGAAATTGGAAGACAGAAATGTGTGTCATGTGTCTTGTATTTTGGTAAGCGGAAAAATAAATCTTGCACGCCTTAACGCCACATTTCAGAAACATTACAGCGCACCTCTGTGTTGAACTTGATGTAAGGACACATGGCATCCATGACGATCTCCTGTGTGACTGTGCTTTTATCACTGATCCTCAGGGTGAAGCTGACACTGCCCCGAAGTCCACCTGAGGACACCACACGAACTGGCTCCACCACCTCCACCACTGGGTTCCTATTAAGTTTGTTTTGCTGTTAGTTTTATGATATTAATATCATTGATGTGTTTCCATGCAGCAAAATATTTTAAATATGCGTTTAACAGCAACGACTAAAACCTTGTCTGGAGATGGTAGTCCATTACATCCCAAGCATCCCAGTACAGGGGGACATCATCAAACATGACAAACTGGTTCCCAAAGCAGCCGTCAGACACGCTTTCCCTGAAATCAACAAAGTGGTGAGAAGCGCATTTTTCCCATTGTTGCAAATACAGTAATAGATCAAAATGCATCTTTTACATAGCTTACCTGTTTGCACTGATCAAATACAGTGACGCCAAAGTACCATTTTTATTTATGACTGTCTTTAAAAGTCCGTTTTCCATGAGGACAGTACCATCAGCCTACAATTTTACACATTATACAGTTAACTAAATTACATGGCAAATTAGCTGAATTAATTAAATCATTTCGCTATGCATAGTACGCACCTGAACAGTAACAGAGACTGGAGTCACTGGCGGTGTGTCTTCCACAGGAGACACGCCGATGCTGGAAGCTCTCACCAAAGCTATAGCGCCAAACGAAGAACAAAACATCAGATATGAAATTTTATCTGGGAGGGGAACAATATAAATATTGTAAATATCCAACAAACCGAGGCCAGCTTTGTCAGATCCATCTTGAATCTGGATGACTTCCAGACGCTCCCAAGGCAGAGAATTGAACACGGCCACGGAGCTGCCGTTTGGCACCAAGGCTTCGCATGCCTTGCGCAGAAGTGCCGCACCAGCACTGCGGATATCTGAGACAGGATGCGAGGGAACTGTAAATCAACATCGCTATGATTTGATTGGACAGCTGTGCCTAAAAGCTGTAAAAACAGTACCTTCGTAATATTTCAGAGCATCCTCCACCACCATCTCTATACAGCTGCCAGGAATCACATCATGAAACTGGTTTAGAAGAAGCAGCCTACAAGGGGAAATTCACAAAAAAATTTTAATCTGTTTAAAAAAAAAAAAAACGAAGACAACTTGTTTGGTCAAATAAACAGTTGTATTTGAACCTCCAGAGCTCCTGCAGTTTCTCTGCGGGGTACGGAAAGGCCTTGTCGCGGCACACGGCCAAGCTGCTGGCCATCTCAATATCATGAAGCAACGTCTCACACTGGCGGTTTCCTCGCTTTATCTGTAGCCAACAAAGGAAGCAGGTGAATAACTTTACACATAACACCTTAATAGATTGTAGCATATTTATTTAGTTAGACGAGGCAGAAACTTTACATGTTTTCTAAAATTTTACTGGTAATAATACAGGTACACGAATTCCTGCATATCCACTTCTATATCTTATTTAGCTTCTGTATCCTAATTGATTTGCATTTTAAAACCATTTCTTATATTTATCATTCATGACTGTATAGTGATCTATGCAGCTTCTCATGAACCTATAAGAAGCATGTCTGGTGTACCTATGATAGTGGCTTTTGATGAGAAAAATCTGTATTTACAGATGAAGAAAGTCTGGCCTTTTTTTTTTTTTTACTCTACCTGTGCCTGCGTGGTGTACGTTCCATTGTGCAACTCCAGGAAGAGCTCTCCGGTCCACGTGCACAGCAGAGCTGAGTCGGCATGCAGCTGAGTGAAAAGCTTGTCGGGAGTGGACATCTGGACCCTGGGAAAATGGTGAGGAGTGAGCTATGACATCTCTGGTTAAGCTTTTATTGTTCATTATGACGCAAAGGCGATTCTATTGACTAGTATTGTTGAAATACCCCATTGACATCACTAGACATAACTCATATCCTTTTTTATTAAACAAGCTTGAATCAATCTGCTTTACACACCCTCACCCTCCTTTAAAACCATGTGGAAATCACAAAGGAAGAGCTATGACTAAATCATGCAATGGGAAGTTTGTCTGAGTAATTCTGGGCTTGGTGATGAGTTAATGTGGCGCACTCAAACTGACTTAGGAAGTCCATTTGTATCCTCAGCAAGGCGCAGTCTGTCTAGCATCAGCTGTGTGGGTCCACCGCCACCGTCGCCAAAACCAAAGAGTACCGCGCTGTGATTGGCTCTTCCCTTGTCTTTGTTATTCTTCACTGTTTTTAGGAGCTGTGGGCAGTGAAAAAATGCTACTGAATGGAAGCTTTATGAGAGCAGTGAATCCTTGATTTACAGAATTCATCATGTTGTGGGTGCTTTAATCTAAACTCACGTCTTCAATCTTGCCCATCATTCCGTAGGAGTTTCCAGGCGGGAAGTGAGTTAAAACTTTGGAGCCATCCAGGCCCTCCCAGAAAAATGTGTTGTGCTTTGGGAAAGAGAAATGAAAACTGAAAAGAGAAAACGTTCAGTTGTTTTTACAGCCTATGTGAGTTGTGCACTTACAGGAAAGGTGTTGACTAAATTCCAGCTCAGTTTCTGTGTCAAAAAGTTGGAAATGCCACAGCCCTGCATTATTTGCGGAAGTTGAGCAGAGTAGCCAAACGTATCCGGAAGCCAGAACTGAAGGACACAAAGAATCAAAATCAGATCAAGAAGTCTCAACAGATGTAGCTGACAGAGAGGTTAACTCAGGTTATGTGTTCCTACCTCTTTGCAATACATCCCAAACTCTTTCTTAAAGAAGCGCTGGCCCTCCAGGAACTGCCGGACCATGGACTCACCTGAAGGCAGATTTCCATCCTAAAAGGCAATTATGTCACTATGACAGCAGGCCACCAATGCAGTTCAATTTACACTATATATATATCGCTATTACCATTTCCACCCATGTCCCTCCAACTGGAATGAATTGGCCTTTCTTCACATACTGCTGAATTGAGGAGAAGAGTCCTGGGTACCAGCTCTTTACCCACTCGAACTGCTGGGCCTGCATCAAAAGCAGAACAGTCAAAACTGGATTTCAGAAACATTACGAGACACATAAAGCTATATTAGTGTGGAATTACCTGAGAGCAAGCAAAGACAAACTCTGGGTTCTTCTCCATCAAACGGATCACTGTCACCCAACTTCGGCCACATTTGCGTATGGTCTCCTCATAGGGCCACAGCCAGGCTATGGGTAAGAATTGTAATTATGAACTTAACTGACAAACAAAACACAAAAACAAAACTTTACCACCGATGGACAATTTTTCTCTGAAGGTTTTCTTTTTATTTCTCAAATGTTAAATGTTACATGAATGCTTGCGTTTGACTGACTGCAGGTATTCTCCCTCTCTACCTGAAGATGGAGCTGTTCATCTTGTCCTGTGGGTTTCCCCTGTATGGTGAGTTTCAGGGGACAGCTGATGACTGGGCAAAAGGCTGATGATAAAGCTTCCTTCAGCTGCTCCCTTATTCCCAAATGATCACCACAGCAGACGGATGGATTTTTATGCTGGATATCCTTCCTGACTCAAACTTCCTTTCTTCGGATTTTTGTATACTCCGGGTCTCAAACAAGGGATCTTTCATGTACTAACCAAATGTGTTCCTCTTCTGTATTTACACCACCTCCTTCCTGGCTCTCAACAAGACCCTGACTACAGTGGAACAGTCACGTTTTTTTTTAGAAAGATTCCTAACTTAGTAAGCTGACCCAGACGTATCCGCATGGCAATTATATTAGTAATACTAATAGCAATCATATAATCATAATAATAATTTGTAGATGCAGATGCTTTGGAACTTGCTTTCATGATATTTTCCATTAAAGTCAAGGTAAAGAGGTTTGGAAAAGAAGGTAAGGTTTTTTGGACTATTTGACTACAGTCCATGTCTCACTGAGCTTAGGAGAGCAGTACTGGTTTGAGGTCCATTGTATATATTGTAAATATCTGCTATGAGTAGTCCTGCTTTCTGCATGGGTGCAAAAGTCATTTTTTCTTTTTCCATTCTTTATTCTCATATTCTAGATTCTTTTGTTATTTTGACAGTGCTCACCCTGAAATTTTCTTCCTATAATAATTCAACTCTGCTTTGGACTGCAACTTTGCAATGGCACTAGTGGTCATCTTTGAGGGTGGGAAAAGAGGGAACTGTTTTTTCTGGCCAGGTGGACTAGACTAGCAGCTTTATAGGAAAGCTGCCTAAATAGGAAATTACATAAATAACATGGAGACTGAGGTCTGCTTAATTTTAAAAAACAAAAAAACATTCATACCTGAGTCTATGTGGCAGTGACCCATTGCATGGACAGTATGCTGGCCGTCTCCGTTCCGCTGGCTGAAGAAGGTGTTTGCCAGATTATGTACGTTAGCGAAAGAGCTGGGGTCAGAGGGGTCGCAGCGGTTCACCATCTCATTGACAGTATAGAGTGCCTGGTAGCCTCGCTGCTCTTCCTCTCCAAGCTCCTGAGAAGGAGAGTACAGAATGTCATGCTTGCCTTTTTTATTTTTAAATAAAGTAATGCATCACCATGTACTATTTTTGGCTGATTGTACCTTTACGATGTCCACAAGCATCTCAAAGTCTGTCAGCAGCACCCTTACATCCCTATTGAATATAACAAGCTCAGCTTTCTTTACGGAAAACTTCCGGTTTGGATCCGGAGCTGCAATCATAGACCCCTGACCAGCTCCAAAAAGCCCATTGCAGGCCATTTCCACATACAGGGTGAGACTAAACAGAGACAGAAATATGTGTAAATTTTGGGTTAAAGCTGTCTAAAAGCTGTGGTTGCTGCTGATTCAGAAAAATAATCACGTCAACTCACCTGCGCGGCTCCTCATCATTCAGACAGTCGGACAGAATGTAGCTCGTCTTTTCACCCTCATTAGTCAGGCCCTGCAAATCAAAACATTATGGAAAGGACTACACGTAAGATTTATGCACATTAACAAAGGATTTAAATAAAACTGCTGCTGCATCACCTGAACTGGCTGCCCGTCTCTCCAAACCATTGCTTCTCCATCACTTTTCCACAGAAGATGAACTTCTTTCCCTGTCCAGGACTCAGGGATTTTTAGAGCGACTTTAAACCAGCAAGTCCACCACCTTCAACAAGGACCATGCTTGGATTAGTGCCAAGGTCACAGGGCGTGTACTAATAAATAATAATAAATCTGTCAATATTACTTACGTCGGTCCAAAGGTATTGCCAACTTCATACGGGTCAAAGTTCTGTTTGGAAGCTTCTGCGAATGTGATCCGTTTAGGGGAGAGGAAAAAGCCAATCGATTCCAGGGGACAAGAGTCTCCATAAAGCCTGCAGAGATCAAATCATTTAAAAAGTTAATGCAAATTCATTTATATAAATCCATAATCATAATCTCCATTTCCATGTCGGGCTTTAAAATACCTTCAATTTCAGTCTCTAAAATCAGGAACGACATTCATACTGGCTGTGTGATCAAAATGCAGCTTCCAAATATCAGTTAAACTACACCAGCATCATGTGGTGACTTTTTATTTGGCAAAATCATATTTCAGCCTTTCATTATAGGGACAGTGTATTAAAGATGACTGCATTCACCTTAACGGAGGTTGTACTCCTGTGCTTTCTGCTGTCTGCAATATTTATTCCATATATGCTTTCCCTGCTGCCACAAGTTAAAATGTATCCAGTTGATGGTTTATACATCACTGCATCCTACTGACGACCATCTAGAAAATAACTCCCTGTACATACAGTGATTCAAATATATGCATTTCCCCCCCAGTTTGTTCATACAGTACTTTGAACAGCGTCGCACAGAAAGTAGCAGCTGTAGCTCTGCTGTAGAAACTCCATCACTAAGTTCAGTTTATCCACATCAGTGCAGCTGCATGGATGAAACCTTACCGTCCTCTCAGGTTGCAGTCTGTGAAAGAAACATCCGAGACAAAATTCTGTGCTCTCTCGAGGAGAGTGCGCCTATTCTTCAGCACAGGCAGGTGATACATCACGAAACGAGCACCCAAAGACCCGCAGACTTGCAGGAGCGGTAAAAAGAACAGCGCGACCAGCAGCTGGACTTTGAAATGTGGAAGATCAGTTTAAAGCTTTATACAAGACCCCGGAAGTAAAAAAAAAAAAAAAAAAAAAAAAAAGCGTTTGTTACTGCACTTGAAGGAATTAGCTGCTAGATGGCAGTGTTGTCCAAGAACTGGTAACAATGTACACATGTTTTCACTCTCCGGGAGGTTATAAAGAGCAGATGGGCACTGTGTGTCTATGGAAGCTTGTTTCCGCCACTTAAAATAAAACAAAACATAACAAAATAAAAATAAAAATTAAATTAAATAAAAAAAATTGCCATCCATTGGTAAAATCTGTATCTAAATTTGAGGTCAGGTATCTTAAAGTTTGAGTTAGATATTTCAAAACTCCAAGTTATTCAGACTTGAAATCATAACCCCAAATTTTGAGATAATAGCACGAAATTTCGATTTAGCTCTGCTTAAAAATTATTATTATTACTTTTCAGTGGTGGAAACAAGCTTCCATAATGTGTCAGGGGGATACCGTGTATTTAAAGGAGACAAAATGTAATGAAACTGATCGTATTTGAACATTTTTAATGTTCAATTTTGTGCGACATCAGTTACCTATATTTCTTTTACACAAAGACAAGATCTACAGACCACTGTGACAGAAATATAATTTACAAAGCAAATACATAGTGACACATGGAATGGCACACTTCTTTAAAAAAACAAACAAAATGGCAAAAGTGGAATGTGACCACAAGCAGCAAAGAGCAGGCAAAATAAATAAATAACAATAAAAAAATATAAAAATCTTGTATTAAAGAAATGACGGTAGTATTTTATCATGATGAAACAAGTCACCTCATGCCTATTTTGCTTTAACTTAAGATTTTACTTGCATCACACAGGCTTTTAAATCAGTTTAAACTACCTAAAATTTTGCATTACAGTAAGTGTCACCTTCTGTGCAATAAACATGTAAATGCTTATTGCACAGAAGGTAAAAAGGGGTGTAACAATTCAGTGCATACCTTCATTTCTAGGCCATAGTTTTGCTTCAACCCTTTTTGACCCAAAGGCCTGGTCCTGCTCATTATTCTGATATGATTTACAGTTCATTCATCACCTCCGCACATTACAGCTTTCACCAGACAAGCATGCTTTAACCTGGGATTAACAGCTCCACATGCATATTACTTTGCAGGAAGATGGAACTGATTACACCCTTAAAATACGCAGAACAGTAACTCACCTAAAATTATACAAAAAATGACGTGAAGACAATAAAATGGCTAAAGGAAACCTGCCGAGGATGACAAGTTGATATAACTTTCCAGCAGTCCTGTGGTTAACTGGACAGGCTGCAGTCTAACTAAGAGGCTGTTAAGAGTGCTGGGGAGTTAGTCTTGTGATCCGACTGGCGGACCGGGGTTAGGGGTCAGCCCACACATGCCATGAAAACACAAAAGCCTTTTTTTCTCGACACTTTTCACAATGAAGGAGCTGTGTTTGAATGGAGCTAAGCACCCTTTTATTATAAAATCCATAAAACAACTCTAAATACAGGGTTGATGGAACTGTGGTATCACCCATCCCTCTAGGGCCATCCTATCATCACAGATGTCTGTCAAGTCATATCCCCCTATTGTTTGAACTGTGGTTGGGCTTTCCATCATGCTGGGACAGCTCTAGGGAATGGGTGCCATGATCTGACTTGACCTGAGATTTTCACCAGTTCAGCTCTTGGCGCTTGCCTGGAAGACTCTGTGTGAAGCTCTCCTTAGGAAACACACCACATCATGTCAGCTAAATAAAGGGGAATTAGAGAGGACAGCTGTTCCTCTTGCTCTTAGGAAGCACACAGTTTGAATCAGACAGCATGAAGGCCTACCACGTTCTGCCTGCCACAACACAGTAAATGGAGTCCAGACTGTGGCTTGAGAAAAAAATAAGTGCTTCCCAAAAACCCTAGAGCCACATGCAAACGTAATCATGTGATGTGATTAGACCTTGCATGGACATTTTATAAATGTCCAAAGTGACCCATGGGGCAAAAAAGAGAAGAAAATGTAGCGATGCAAAGGGACAAAAGTCTCAAGGACTTGTTGAAGTTTCTTTGAGTTCCTTTGAATTGTGATTCAGAACAATGAGTCATACTCTTGAGCCATACTCGTCCTTGTCTCCAGTGTTGTATCCAACATGTATGCCTTTGTCTCGTTCATCAGCAGCTCTAAAAAAAAGGGAAAAAAAGCAGTTTGCATTCATATAAATGGATAAACTTTGTAAACTTAAATACAGTATTCTACCTAATTTGTTTATTTCATTGCCATCGCTTGATGACGTTTACTTTGCTTTCAAGATGATATTTATTTACTTCCATAACATATGACCAAGATACTGTGCAAGGATTTACAATCTAAGGGTTTCTTTTTTTCTCCCAAACTGTCAAGTTGTTAAACTTTTTCCACTGCAACCGCTTATTCTTCTCAGCCAGTTGGTTAGCCAACTATAAACAGAGAATTGTTGAAGGTGATCCTTTGCGTTAAAGAAACACAGCTATAGTTAGAAATGAAGTGCAAGAAATCATGACGGGAGCATTTAAACAAAGAAGCAACATTAGATGTTGTTTAATTCCTTCTGCAAACCAATTTGGAATTAGACTGTCACACAGCTTTTCATCTCCAAAAACAGAGTATATATTTATGTATTTTTGGAGGCATGGTTAGCGCTGCTGTCTCAGAGGAAGGAGGCTCTGGGTTTGAATCTACTGGCTGGTTGCGCCCTGTGGGGTTTGCATGCTGTCCCTGTAAAGCTGTGGCTTTCCTCCAGGTACTCTGGTATTACCTCCACAGTTCAACAGTTATGCGTCACAGATTAACTGGTGATTTGAGGTATACAATGTGATTAAAAGTCCATAAAATAAAGTTCTGTATGAATATTTGGGTAAAAAATGACTTTAAGTGCTTTGAGTGGTCAGTAAGACCAGAAAAGTGCTATAGTAAGTGCTATAGTAAAAAATGCCTCCAATTCACAAAGTTAGGTAACCCCAGAAAATACTCTCTAGAGTCCTATTAGTTGTTTATAGAAGACCATAACTACACAAAATTGGTTTATGATTCATGTGGTGTTGCATGCCAATGAGTGACTAAGAGCAGCACAAGTGAGCGAACACATTTCCCCCCCTTTAAAAAAGCCATCTAATGAGGGCACAACCACTATGAACTCCTGGGCTTTTAAATGCCATATGTGTGGGTCAATTAAAGCAACCGTTCCCAAAAAAATACTCTGCAATTTCAATTTTATATAGTATTGTACACACGCAGGCTCTTCAGATATCCAGACATCCATAAAAAGTGTGGGACAAACCAGGTTTGAGCATCCTGACAAGCTTGTGTCAATAATGGAAATAATCAAGCTGAGTAGATGTGCCTGCGCTGAACAACAAACCTTATACAGCAAGTTGTGCAGAAAGAGATTTTAACAGATCACAGTCCTGTTTTATTGATTTTGCCCTTTACCTACCTTTTTTGTCTTAATATGCAGCACATCAAGGTGACAATGAAAACAAGTCCCAGTGCGCTGCTCACCAGTATGGGAACCAGTAAACCTGGAGAGCATGGAGCAACAGAAGCAGTAAGGGTCATTTAATATTTGGGTGTGTGCTTTTAAACACTTTACTTTCTGACCCAGATGTGTTCAGTGATCTAAAAAATATGAAAAATCTTTGTAAATTATTATTTTAAAAAACACCCACATAATGTATTATGTGTTTAGTCATTATGTATTAATAGTTTAGTGATTATGTTAATTAGCTTATTACATAATTTCTTTTACTGAATTGCTTACTGAGTTAAAAGCAACATACCAGTGTTTATCCAAGATAGTTCAGCTGAGTAACAGAGAGAAAGAGAAATAGTGAAAATGTATTTCAACACATGCCTCAGATATGACCTCACCCAAGGAAAATAGAGAAAGTGTCAACCATAACAGATAATGGGTAAAAAAAAAAAAAAAAAATCATAATTGCAGGCATTTCATATGAAAAACAATCTCATGAAACAATCAGAAGAATTTAGTTCATCTCAAATTTCTGCTCACCCCCCCCCCCCAAAAAAAAATTAT
Source organism: Cichlasoma orientale (assembly GCA_034780415.1). Classification (NCBI taxonomy): domain Eukaryota; kingdom Metazoa; phylum Chordata; class Actinopteri; order Cichliformes; family Cichlidae; genus Cichlasoma; species Cichlasoma orientale. The sequence continues at coordinate 60,255 of JAVDPK010002768.1, read as the reverse complement.
ATATACTGTATACATAAATTATGTGTGAATGAGAGGGAGGCGAAGGTGAAGGTGGATGAGGTTAAATATCTGGGGCCAACCATCCAAAACGATGGACAATGGATAAGAGAGGTAAAGAAGAGAGTGGGGTGGAGTCGGTGGAGATGAGCGTCACAGGTGATTCATGATAGAAGGAAGCAAGAGTGAAAGGGAAGGTTTACAAAATAGTAGTGAGACCTGCTATGATGCATGGTTTGAAGACAATGGCATTCACAAAATGACAGGAGCCAGAGCTGAAGGTGCTCAGGCTTTCATTGGGGGTGACGAGGAGGGACAGGATTAGAAATGACGATATAAGAGAGACAGCTCAGGATTTAGAGACAAAGTCTGAGATGGTTTTGACATTGTGCAGATGTTGACGATGCCAGGCAGGTGGAAAAGAAGAAGACCACAGAGAAGATTCATGGATGTAGTAAAGGAGATCGTGCAGAGGGTTGATGTGGGAGAAGAAGATGCTAGGGACAGGGTGAGAGGGAGGCAGATGACCCCCTGTAGTGTCGCCGAAAGAAGACGAAATTATCTGTGCTATGTCCTGGATCTGACCACAATCAGTCTAAAACATTTTCTCAGCTAGTTTACTCGGTTTTTAATTTAACTAGTGGTTTAATCCTCCTCTAAACTTAGATATGTGGATATTCAAAGTGCAGAATCTAGAAAGCACAGTCTTCTTTTTCAGTAAATAAACTCCATACAACATAATGTAATAACTTGCTGTGGTACTGACATTTTTTTTCTATTTCAGCATCTAATTCTGTTCAATGATGTGCCACATAAAATCTTTTATGTTTTACTTTTCTGTGTAAATATAGAAGTTAAATGTAAAAACCAACCAAGCTTCTCTGACCCTACAAAGAACTAAAATTTACATCAGCTCTAGGGAAATTCTTTTGGTTTAGCCACATTTCTACATTGTGTACAATAATTACTAGTACAGCTCCAAACTGACCATACTATAGGACTGAGCTTGACATCCAGTAAAACACAAAGCACTTTGTCATTTGTTATAGTTTATTTAAAAGCATTGTTCAGTCAGGCAAAATGTGCAAATACACCAAAAGCCCTAATATATTTAAAAAATAATATTTTCCAGACAAAAATATACACACTGATATAATCCAATCATTATACTGAACAAAGTCACTGATGATCACTGGATAAAAAAAAAAAAAATCAGCAGTAAATAAAGAAAACATTGTTGAGAACTAAAAATATGTGCGCTCGCTTGAAATAATATTTCAGTATTACATGCATAAAGCAAAGACTGGATAAAAGAATGCAGGGCGTGGCTTCAAAATTTGGCTGCCATTGTGGGACACAGGGTTGATGTCTGCCACAGAAAGTGACAAAGTGCGTCTCAACAATGCCAGGCATCTCTCTAGTCTTCCCATTCCATTGGCAAAAGCCAAGGATGTGGATAACCCTGGCTCTGTGATTTCCTGGGAACTGTAGCAGGGGACTGACCGCTATGTTGTGTCATTTGCACGCTTTTTTCTATTGCTGTGGAAGTCTTGGAAGTCTTCTTTTGATTCATCATGGCTTTTGTCAGGGAATTATTTAACTCAGAAACCTCATCTCTTGGCCGTCCTTGCAGAATGTGTCTGATGGTGGGGAGAGCTAAGTCTGACTTACACTCTAGGTAGCTTTTTAGGTTAAGCTCAGGGAAAACTTCATCTCTGAGAGCCTGAACCAGCTGATTCTCAGCGTGGGACTGTTTGAGCTGATGGGAAACTCTCTGCTCCAGTGAGACGTAGCTCAGTGTGTTTTCAGCTAGCCCGAGCTTTCCCACATGGTGGTTGGTCTGGCTTGTCTTCCAAAGGGATAGATTCAGCGTTTGTTGTTTGGATTTGGCCGGTTTCTCACTTTGCTGGGTTTTGAGGTCTTTCTTCTTGCCAGCAGGGAGCTTCTCTGAACCACTTGGTAGGAGCTTATACAGCTCTTCATCAGCCAGGTCTCCTAAGTCGCCAACCAGCAGCTGCTGAATGATGCGCTTCCTCGTAAATGGAGATGTGACTGTAAGAGTACCATGCAGTCCTCTGCCTGCATCAGACAACAGAGCCAGTGTTTTTAAACATCCCAGTAAGTGGGATACTCTTTCGGACGATGATGGGCCTTCAAGGCCAGCATGCAACAGCGCTGCTCGTAGCGATGCAGTAAAAGCACAAGCCACTGCTTGCTAAATGGCACTCATGAGAAGCTCATAGCATGGGATTTCACACTGCCAGGTCACAACATGTCTCATTAGAAAAGCAAAGCTCTGAGAGCAGGAAAGCTCTGAAAATGCAGAAAACGTGCACATTCATACCACACAATATGGACCTAAATACCATACATTGCGGTACACCAGGCAACCACATGAAAGTTAGCCTTTAGAGACAAATTTAAGGGCTGCAGATGTTTTCAGTATGTCAGAGGGGTGGTTAATTTAACATGTCTTCAAAGATGTCCTACTCTAAAACAGGCTCATCAAGCTCAATCAAATTTAGAAATGATCAGCATCAAATCTCAGCCACAAGCAGGTGACACCATACAAGCCAAAGCCAGTGACAGCTGTATGCTCTGCAAGAGAATAAATGCCCACAATTCATCCAAACATGTCTTTTAAGCCATTTTTAACGCAGTACATCGGCCATGTCACTTATGTGACCCTTTCACTCATGCTCCAGTAATAAAGCAAGCCAGTTTTGAAGACCATACTTACCTTCTTTGAAAGATACCAGGACAAGACGATTGTCGACGGGCTGAGTTTTCCTGTAGTTGTTATTCAGTGGCATAGGGGCTGAGTCCTGGGCATGGGAGGAGTAGAGCGCTGTTGCTAGGGTCAGAAACTAATAAAACACAAGGAAACAAAAGCAAGTTTAGCACAAAGGTTTTTCCACACTAATAAAGTTTAAATGTGAGAAAGACACCATATTAATGCGCCTTTAAAAAAAAAAAGTCATCTGCTTTTTATATTCCAGTGTTAAATCCGTTTAAACTGCACTTAAGCTGCTGAAGCACCTGTTTGCGAGAAATTGTTATGGGATTCCTGAACACTGTCCACAGGACACTCGGGAAGCACGGAGGTGTCGTCAGTGAGCCGTCATAGCGGTAATACTCATCCAGACGCTTAGGCAGCAGAGCTCTGACGTTGAAACCAGGCACCTTCACTTTCTGATCTGACAGATGAAATGAGAAAACAAAAATCAACTGTTTGTTGACATTTTGACAGTTGACAGTTTATGTTTTATATAGAAGGCACCATTGTTGACTGTATATAACTCATATTTCATTTTTCAATACTACAAGAGACGTTTCATTTAGGAAAATGAGTAATTTGGACTTGCCTCTGTATTTAACACCATTTATGAACTTTAGAAACTGTTCAAAGGCTGGATTAAAGGTCCCAACCTGTATAGAAAGCACAGTTAGCTGGTTCTACTTAACAATAAAAAATAAATAAATAAAAAATTACAGAACACTGTCCTCCCTCCACAGAGTCCACAAGGTCTCACCTCAATCAGCACACCCAGCACAGCCAGGCCATCAGATTTGTCTGCAGCCACGGAAACATTGGGATACTTGTCTGAATTGTAATGCACTACATGCAGCTGTGAACGAGAAGAAGAATGAGTCAAGATCCCGTGAAGAAAAACAAAAGAGGATGTGTAAATAGTCAAAAAAATGTGAATATCAGCTTTGTTTCCTTACTGTATCTTACTAAAAATACCAAAAGTTATTTTATTTTAAGAGTAAAATCGCTGCAGTTTCCTATTAAGGTGATAGTGAGTAAAAAAAGGTTTGTATGAGGAATAGGAGAAACACAACATCTGTGACACGATACCAATAATGTGTAGTTGCTGAGATCAGTTTATTGGGAAAAAAATGACACATACACTGCCAGATTATTATGTACACCATAATAAAAACCTGTGATGAAGACCTGTGATGAAACATACCTTAAAGCAGCTTATGACAGCTACCTTGTGTTTAAACTGTTATTTAGTTCAGGTGAGCATGAAGGTGGACATATCATATCATTATAGCATCTCTGTGTTCCATGCAGAGAGTATATGTTAGTTGGAGTGGACATAACTGGAGGTATTCAAGAGCATAAAATGCAAGCCTCTATGGAAGAAAATAACAAAAGAAAATATTTTTACACTAGTATAGCTATAGCAGAAGATTATTCTATATTCTATATTCCGTATAACCCAAAGGCCAAATATGATGCAATTGTATTTGCAGCCTTTTTTCTGTCTTGAGAAGTAAGGTAGGCATTTTCACCGTTTCAGGGAAATGTTCAATTTCCCATCATTCCATGCCTCGAAAACAACATGTCATCAAGGAACTGTGGTTGTGGAGTCTGGAGGGACTTGAAACGATTTCGACGTGTCCGCTCAGAAACTCAGGTCAAACCACAGCACCTTAAATGTGGCCGTGCAGCAGCTGGAGCACGGTCACGCAAAAGAACACAGGTTGCAGTTGTTTCAGCAGTCGTTCCAGTCTACCCACTGTAATTCAGATCATTCCAAATTATATACAACAATGTCCCATTTTCACCTACTTTTTCTTTTTATTGTCAAAACGGCTTCTTTACCTGAAGTGCCAAAGTAAATACACAAAGCTCTTGTGTGAAAACTGCTTACAGGGCTTCACACATTAAACGGCACAGACAGCCACTCATTTAGAGAGGTGGTTTAAAACCACAGCTTGTAAAAGTCTGGTACTCCAACCCTCTGAAATCCTCTGAAATAAAACACTGATATGCCATACAGTAATGCACATTCTGAGACTAACATATCTTTTTTCTGACTTTTAGTATATGGAGCTAGATGTTGATTTGATCATCGTAAAGCAATGATTTATTTTGGTGCTATGCACTCTGTAATATCAGCACTGAGGGGTTAAAGACAACTTGCCTTTTTTTTTATGAATTTAATTTTAATTTACAGTTGATTATACACTAAAAATAGACAGTGCACAGCAAGACTCTGACCCCATTTGACAGGTACATGTTAACGGAATGTTTGCAACAGTGTCAACAAACTGCAACGGTGACATGCGGACACTGTTCATATTTCAAATTTAGCAACAGCAGCTTTGAAGGGTGTCAGTGGCTTCGATTCCCCTGCCAGTCAAATGTCACACGTTTAAGTCATAAAGTATTAATGCTTTGCTTGAAGCCAGAGTTGTCACTTCTAAGTGCAGATAAGGGTAAGACGTACTTAAATAAATAGAGCCAGCTGATGCTATATTTAAATGCTGACAGAAGAAATATGTCTAAACAAGAAATGCCGATATAAATATACATGTTATGAAACATAAATAATATTGTAAATAAATCAGCACCAGTAACTATCCGGCTGACACCCCAACATACGTAGTAGATGGCAGTAGCATTTGGCTCAGGTTCAGAAAGCAAGCCAGGACTGATGGACTTTTATGTTACAGCATTAAGAAGCATGTTTTGAAGAAGGCAGCTGATAACCTCACTCCAGTCTCTTGCTCAAATGTGCTAACTTCTGGTTCCAAAACAACAACAACAACATGGTAGCAGCCAAAACCTTAAAGTTAAGGCTTCAAAATGTGGAGTCTATCCAGTCCATGGTACTACCACAGTAAACAATAAATAAAGCTAAACATGATTTTGACTTGTAGAAACACAATTTTTCTTCAGATTAATTATGGATCTCACAATGATATTAACACTGTAAGCTCTTCTGCCCTAAAAGAAAATCATCTAGTAAAAATATGACAGTGTGAGCTTTTATTTGTATCACACAAAAATGCGTGTATTATGTAAAGATATTGTAACTTATGCAAGAACCTAGTAGTGTGACACTGAGGCATGCAAGTGTGTGTTGGAGGTATTCTCCTACAAAGAGAAAGCTACTGTATAATAAGACACGTCAGAAGGGTGAGAAGGTGGATTAGAAAGGCTGGGCTCTCAGTTGTGACTGCTGAGCTGGCAGTAGGGCTGGTAGCTGAGACATGGCAGAAATAAATGAGTGACTAAAATTTGGTAGAGTAGAGGAGAAACCAAGATAGGCTACTGCCTCGTCATGACTGAATGAGAATCCTGTACCTTAGTCACAGTACTCATGGCTGTTATTATGATCATGCTAACAGAAAGTGAAAAACCAATCAGAATGAATATTTTACATGACTGGAATCAAACTGTGTGCTCAAAAAGAGTAATTTTACCATCAATATAACAACTTGTTGGTGGGGTTGGTTTTGTAGAAAATGTTGATATGCGAACTGATCAAGTAGTAGATTGAAAAGTAGTAGAGCAGTAAAAGTATAAAGTAGCAAAGAAATTGAAATACTCAAGGACAACTACCGTGTATTTGTACATAAGTATGGCAGTAGTGTAAATGTGTCATTTTCCACCATCTGAAACCAGTTATGGGTAGTGAGAATTGTTTGCATTGTTTACCTCTGCTGCATACCGCTTACTGTTCACTGTATGCTCAGAACCTGCAGGCAAGCTGGGTGAGCCCCAGTGCAAATGGAGTTGAGCTGCGGTGAAATGGTTAGGCAGGCTGGAGATGCACATCTTGGGGGGCAGAGAAAGTTGCACTGTGAATCAAAAGAAATGAAATCCCACCACACATCAATGAGAAGAGTCATGGTTGCATCAGTCAACAGTGGGGCATCATGAAATATGAACTTTATCTAAACTGAGGAAGTCAGCCCCCCACACCCCCCGTGCTGTCAAAGTGGTGTAGCTGCATATAAGACCATTTATAGCAGGGTGATGCAAGGTGCATTCACATGATCGTCAGTGCATGATGAATGCTTACGCATGAAAAAGCTTTGTCAGCCTGCTTCAAACACACATCACACTGATGATGTCACTCAGCTTGTGGTGTTGAGGACCATCAGGTATGCACACATAAGCATTTCTCTGGTATTTGAATTCTGTCAGTGGAAAACAGTTTAGTTATGCAGATTTAACAGCAATGCATCCTTACCAACATTTGGCAGACATGACATGCATGCTCAGCTATACGTGACTGTCATAAAAAAAATTCTAATATAGCAGTTTTTACATGTTGCTTAAGGGAGCATGAAAAAAAAAACTTATCTAACCAGTTCTGCAGCGTGCAGTTTAAGGCATAGCTTCACTTCACTTTCAAACCTTCAACAAACTGTAATCATACGGAATAATAATATTCCTCTGCTTTAAACAATCAAAACATTGTGTCTGTGCACTGACTGCTATATTTAATGTATTATAAATAGACCTTGCATATTTAATTGAAACTGGTTTCCTTCATTAAGATGAATTGGTCCCAGCAGGGGCAAATCAGACGACTAGTCTTTGCTCATATTTTCCCAGACAGTTAAGATAATAAGAGAGTGATTATAGAAAATTGCTGTGGCACATGAAGAAAGAAGATCCACCTATCATTTTCTTAAGCTTGACCCAGAAATTAGGCCTCCACGTTTATGCGTGGACATTTTAATGAATGCATTGACTAGTGCATCACTTTGATTTGAAAAACCTCGAGATCTCATGCCAAAGAAAGCACAGTTGTGCTACTTGAGTGTAAATGCACATTACATTTCAACTGCTGTACATCGTTACATATTCTGTGGATAACACTGTTCATGCATACTCACCAGAGTGTCCATTATTTCCAAGAGTGATCTGCTCATTTGGGGACAGGTTGTAGTTCTGAACCTCAATCGGACGTAAAGTGGGATCGAATCTCAGCAGATCGGACTCAAAGTCTATTGGTGACTGTAAAGCTCCAGCACAATACGGATAATGCTCTGACCAGTGGTCCTGTCCTTCTGCCCCTGCATGAACATTAATTTTCATCATAAACCTTACACATAAGTGGTACAGATGCAGTTTTCAAATCCAATACACCTTATACATACATCTTATACATATATTCCAATTTAAAAAGTGTGCATTCTCCAGAGGACACTAGCAGGGAAATCTTTCAAACACTAAACTCTTCAATGTTATCAGACGAATGAGCAAAGTGTCCCATAGAGTGAGGCTGAACAGTGGGTGGCTCCAAAGAGGGCCAAAATTTGTTTTAGTGCAGTGAATGTTTTATCTTTAGTCTATAAACAAGGTGGTAGGAGGGAGGTCTGCGGCTCTCCTCTCGGCCCTTTCTGAAGGAGTGAGAAGGAGAACCGTGCTGTTGTTTGCAGGCAGCGCCACGCATTGAGAATGCTGTCTCTCTCCAAATGAGAGGTTTCTAGAAAGCACAAGACACCGAAAATAGACACATTTACAATTGAGTCATATGGCTTAAAAAGCAAACTTGTGTTTTGTTTTTGTTTTTTTTTCTTGGGCATCTCTCAAAAATGTTTCTTTGAAGGCAACGAGGCACAGTGGGCTTTAAAATAGTACAAGAGTGGGGGGAAAAATGATGCAAAAACTGAGTGAAAAGAAAATCAGGAAGTTCTTAAGTGTTCAGATTTTCATTCACTGCTGAGTGAATGGACTTTATTAAATATGAAATGTTGTGACAAAATGGAAAATGCTGTGCGCATGCTCCCATCTTAGCTGCACGTTTGCCACTAATTCATTAGCTGTTCAATATTCATCTAAAGATTCACCATTCGCCGTATGCCAGCTGACCATATTTAAATATGAATGATGCAGCGGGAAGCTTGCCCCCAACCTGCCTGTCAGACAAATGCGGATTGACTATATAAGACATGCCAGAAGCCATCAAGCTAAGCTGTAAAATCACGGAATACTTGTTTGATGAAAAGCTCAAAGTTCAATCTAGGCAAACCTTCTCTGGCTAAGAAGAAAATGTCTCTTATTTTACTTTTTCTGTTACTCACTGTTCACTTCATTTGCATTTTACTTTGATGCTGGCTGCCCTTTAATATAGGATGTCCAGTGGCCTTTGGTGGTCCCTGGGCAGTACTTGGTAGAACGTACATGGCTGTGAGTAATTTCTATGTAAAAAATTAAGCACAGCCACTTGTAAAAATAGATTTTTTACAAGCTTTTCTGAGTAATCTGCTCTACATTACACTGGTCACAGAGCGGGGCGAGAAGAATACAACAGCCATTGTTAAACTCATTTATTTTATTCCCGTGCAAAGACTCATTGTGCATTCTTTGCCAGAGGGTGGAGTGTTGAGGCGGAGATAATTTATATGACTCAGCTGTAGCACCATCAACAGAAAGTGCTACCAATTACCAACAGACTACTAACTACTGGCATTTAGTATTTAATGTATGTTAATGTACAGTAATGTATATTTACGTATTATGCATATTTCTGGAACACATGTATGTTTGCACAACTTTGTATGGGAAAGGATGAACCACTTATAAGACAGGTATCCTAATTTTTCAGAGGAATAGATGGACGACTGTGTAGGTAAAATCACTGCTACAATTAAGAGGTGATCAGAGTCTGTGAGAGGTCTAAATTAAGAGTAAATATAATTTCATTTAACTATATTAATTAGCTTTTTCTTATTCAGGTTAAAGGAGTCAGAGGTAAAGAATTCCTCCATTGTTTGGTTAACTTTGAAAGATAATAGCAGGCTTTACCAGTGATTTTTCTACCAGGAACTGTCCAAAACCCCCCAAAACAAAACAAAACATGAAAATGATGTTACTTCTCACTGTGTCACCTGCTAACATTTTGCTTTAAAATTCAAGACATATTTAAAGGCTGTAACATATTGACAAGAGCTCATATGCTGAGTAGTTTATATAGAGACAGACATGGTTCGAGAACTCCCTCTCCATAGAGGTTATGGTGCCAGAAAAAGTCAGCCACCCATTTATAAACTGTTGCAGTTGCAGAGTCGGACCCTGTAAACCAAAAAACAAACAACAAAGAAAACAAACCTCGTGACTCTGTATGGTGGTCACCATACAGAGTCACTTTTGTCTTCCTGTTTGACACCTTCACTTACAGCACTGCTGAGCCAAAATGACAATAATGGCTTCTCTATATCAATTATTACCGCCATCAACACCCCCCCCCCCCAAAAAAAACCCAGTCAGTTAATCCTGCTTATATCACACAAAATTACCAAATT
>JAVDPK010002768.1:30399-46054 GCA_034780415.1 Cichlasoma orientale | reverse complement strand
TCCCACCGTCGCCAAGTGCTTGCTCATAGGGGGTCGTTTTGACTGTTGGGTTTTCTCTGCAGTATTGTAGGGTCTTTGCCTTACAATACAAAGCGCCTTGAGGCGACTGTTTGTTGTGAATTGGTGCTATACAATTAAAGTTGAATTGAAAGTTGAATTGAAGTGCCTAAATGCATTTCACTATGGCTGCTGACTAACATGACTTGCTTCTGGAAGTGAAATCAATTTGATGTTCTTTAGTAACTTTCTCCAAACTGCTTAGAATCATTTCCCCATTAGAGTGGAACTTGGGGTTCCTCCACCTACCTAAAGGGTTGAAATTTTGGTTCCCACCAACTGTTGTTATGCTATTTTTTTTTCACAAAGAATTACAAAATGCATGTCAAACGTGCAGACAGCACTGTGGCATGGTGGTTTGCACTGTTGCCCCACAGCTAGAAGGTCTGGGTTCAAATCGACCTTGGCCTGAGCCTTTCTGTGTGGAGTTTGCATGGGTTTTCTCCAGGTACTCCAGTTTTCTCCCACAGTCCAAAGACATGCAGTTACTCTAAGTTGCCCGTAAGTGTGAATGGTTGTCTGTCTCTTTGTGTTAGCCCTGCAACAGGCTGGAGACCTGTACAGGGTGTACCCTGCCTCTCGCCCTATGACAGCTGGGATAGGCTCCACGAGGAACTGCTCACACAATACAGAGAATATCTACCCCATGGTTGGTAAGATAAGTTGGGCATTTAGAGTGAAAAAAACAAACAAAAAAAAAACAGCTGAATAATTCATTATATTTAACCACTAACCTTTAGGCGTTAATATGCAAAATGTAATGTCATTTGACTTCAAAGAAATTAGATGTAGAAAGGAAGCCGGACACGTTTTTACATAGATGCTAAAACGTGTCCTACTTCCTATGGACCATGAACTGGCTGATGAGGTCGTCTGATAACGAGAGAGAGAGACTTTCTTGAGTTATCTGCTTCAGTGTATGTTTGGTAAAAAAAAAAAAAAAATGCTGTGTTACACATGATGGGGAACCGGTTTATAACTACCCTAAAATCTGTCTATGCTAAATTGTGCATTTATTTAATCGATTTAAACTTTGTTAAGGTTCATTTTTTCCAAGAACTCTTTCTAGATGTGTGTCTAGAAGAGGCTGCAGAAAAAAAAAGTGTTCACATTAAGCACGAGCCATATGCAACCAAGTGCTTAAAGAACAGCAGGACCATCACTTATTTATTAATTAATTTATTGTCTACTGCTTCAGCACATTTTTAAACTTCTCAGCACTTCAAATGGACTTCTCAAAAGGGCTCATTCATGCACCAAAACACTATCAATAACCTGCAAGTGAGTTATAATTTGCACTATAGTTAACCTGAACTTAAAAGATAATAATTTTATATGTGACATTCTGTCAGTGAATTTAAAGAGGCGTCTTCCTTATGATGAACATATTCAAGAGACGCGTCAGTGTTGACCATCTTCTATAAACGTACTTGTCAAAGGTTCAGAAGCTATTCCCAAAAATAAAATGTATATCACAGTTTGGTTTTTTTTCCATCCAGTTATCAGTTTCTCTCTGTGGCAGTGCAAATTAGAACTATGAGAGTGAAAAATACGTGCTATGAAATGCATTTCATTTATTTATTTTCATGGAATATCAATGCCATGAAAAATGTTTTTTGCACATTTGTCACTCTTAAATGTTTCAGATCATCAAATTTTAATATTAGACAAAGATAACTTGAGTAAATACAAAATGCAGTTTTTAAATTATGAATTCATTTATTAAGGGAAAAAAGCTAGCCATACCTACCTGGTCTTGTGTGAAAAAATAATTGCCCCTAAACCTAATAACTGGTTGTGTCACCCTTGGCAGCAAGAACGGCAATCAAGCGTTGGCCATAACGCAGTTAGTCCTTCACATCGATGTGGAGGAACTTTGTCTCACTCTTCTTTGCAGAATTGTTTTAATTTAGCCACATTGGATGGCTATTTAAGGTTATGCCAGAGCATCCCAATCTGATTTGAGTCCAGACTTTGACTGGCCCATTCCAAAACTTTAAATTCGCTTTTTGGAGCCATTCAGAGGTGGACTTTCTTCTGTGTTTCCTATCATTGTCCTGGTGCACAACCCAAGTGAGCTTGAGCTTCAGGGCACGAACCGACGGCCGGCCACTCTCCTTCAGGATTTTCTGGTAGAGAGCAGCATTCATGGTTCCATCAATTACAGCAGGTCGCCCAGTTCCTGAAGCAGCAAAGCAGCCCCAGACCATCACACTACCAACACCATGTTTGACTGTTGATGATGCTCTTTTTATGAAATGCTGTTAGTTTTATGTCAAATGTAGCCAAGTGAGAACTGCAGTCTTTTAGATTTTGTTCTGTGTTCTTTTGTGACCTCGTGGATGAGCCGTTAATGCGCGCTTGGAGAAATTTTGGCCACTCCTGTGAAGGTTCACCACTGTTCCAACCACAGTGCATAATGGTTCACTGTGGTTCACTGGAGTCCCAAAGGCTTAGAAATGCAACCCTTTGTAACCCTTTCCAGACTGACGGATGTCAGTGACTTTGTTTCTCATCTTTTTCTTTAGATTGTAGCATAGAGTATCGCTTTTAGCCTGTTTTACTTTGTCAGACATGTCAAAAATGGCCTGTGTAGGCCAGTCTGTGTAGGTTTCTGGTCTGGTGCACGTGGTCACAGCAACGCAACATAGTAGTGCCAATAAATTAGTTGTTTGTTTTTTCAACCTTTCAAAAACAGCAATCTTTTTATATGCTTCTTTTTTTGAGTGGTGTATTGATCATTTTATATCTGGCTATGACCTAATATAACAAAAGGGCACCGCTCTATACAGTAAAAGTTATGAAGCAATAGCCCTGCCATTACCTTTGGCTTCAATTAAAGGTGTCATCAAGACAAAAAACTTTGGTCCAAAGGTCAGGAATGATCACGCACTCCCACTGCAGTTTACAATCTTCTCTCACTCTATGAAAGACATCACAAAGACAAGCAGCACGATGAAGCACCTTCTGTTTCTGGCAATTGCCTTTTCAGCTTTCAAAATCAGCCATTCAAACACTCCAGGTATATAAAATTTTTTCTTTTGAAATTATAGTTAATTTAAAACCATTACCACCAATGTGTTTTTTTTTTCTTCAATTGAATTGTGTATTGCTGCTATTTCAAACATAGCTGATTGATGTCTTTTGGTTGTTTTCTGTGAGGGTCATGTTTAAGCTTAAGTCAAAGATGACATGATTGTATTTTATCTTTTTACTGACTTCACATTCATATTATGAATTGCAAGTGAATAATGAGTATATTTCACTTTGAGCATTGCTGTTTACTGCCCATTTAATCTCCTGGAAATGTTATTTACATACTCTGAACAGCTCTGCAAAGCTGACTGGATGATTTCATCCTCTGTAATTCCAAACTTTGAACTAATGAGATCATTTCTGTCTGAGCCTGTTAGCTGTAGCATGATGAGCTGAAAATATCCCAACCTATAGCTTAATCTCACTGCAGCGGTAAATAATTGAGTGGTCCCAGATTTTCAGCACCCCGTGTGGTAATAGCAAACTATTTAGAAAAAATATTATTTCAGAAATGTGGTTTCCAGCAATATCCAGTGCAGAGAAACTTTGATTTACATACAGTGAAATCTATAAAGTGCAGGAGAACAGAGGTTAGTTACATCGTGTATCTGTTCATGATTTCTTCTGAAACAACAGATTGTGGGCCAGTTCTCCTTCTGGTTATTATGAAATACATAATTTGCTTAAAACCAAAATACCACAATCCTTTTTGTCTTACAGTACATGATTTCTCATCCAACAGATTTCTGTCGATTACCTCTTGATAAAGGTCACGGCTCAGACATCAAATTTGCAGTGAATTACGATTCCACAAAAGATCGGTGCACTCATTTCATATACAAAGGTGAAGGAGGAAATGCCAACCGTTTTGAAAATGAAAGGGAGTGTATGAGAAACTGTTCACCCAATGCAGAGAGTACCTACCCCATGGATGGTAAGATTGAGAGTGACAACAGACCAAATTAATAATTTATTATGTTTAACTGCTAACCCTCAGTTGGTGAGATGCAAAATGTAATGTCATGTGTCTTTAACAACTGCCAGAAGTAGATGTAGCAAGAATAAAAATGTGCTCTACTTCCTTGTTTTCTGAGGAGTTTCGAGCATGAATTGGGTAATGAGGACGAATCTTGTAGCAAGAGAGGGAAACTTGCTTGAATTGTTAAGGCTGACTTTTTTTCAAGAACTCTTTCTACATGTACTTACTTCACTTAAGAGGCTGCAGGAATGAAGCGCTCACACTGAGCACTAGACATACGCTACCAAGTGTTTAAAGGGCGGGACTAATACTTACACTTTTTTTGCTTTGGCACATTCCTGAAAACATTTCTAATTCTAAAACTCTATTTATTTATTATTTATTTATTTAAAACAATTTAACTAAACATTAAAAACAATTGTCATGACTACTTTGATTTTCATGTTTTCTCTGCACAGCATCTAAAGCTTGCCTCCTAAAAAAGGCTAAAGGTAAATGCCATGGCATTTTTTTGAGGTACTACTATAATTCCAGTTATAAAAAGTGCAAAAGATTTCTTTGGACTGGATGCGTTGGAAATGGAAACAGATTTTACGACTTCAACAGCTGCAACTCCACCTGTGCTGGTGTCCAAGGTGAACATACACCTCTCTCTCTTTTGCTGTGATATCTATATACAGTATGTTAATATTTCAATAAGTTGCTACATGCTTCAGAAATTCTGAATAATAAGTGATAATCTATCAAAAACAAAGCATAATATGGTTTTTGGATTTCTGATGATCTCGGGGGGGGGGGGGATGAGCTGGACACTCTGACTGGTCAGTAGAACACGCTCTCATTTTAAAAGCGAGAGTGTAAGAGCCTTTCCGAGCTGAGTTTGCTTTAGTCCGACCTGGATGCTACCATGAATATAGTAATGTTTCACATATTTTGAATCACAGAGGTGAAACAATCTGTCTTTATTTAGTATCTAATCTATTTACACAAACCCATTTTCCTGTTAAACTGCTGTCTTTTCTGACAGCCACAATCTGTGGAGTTTTGCTTGCACTGATTAGTTCATTTCCACTTTCCAGTAATTATTTTTAAAATTTGTTTTACCTTCTTTAGGCCCTTAGTCTATTCGAAAATTCAGGACAAATGGAGAGAAGTGGCACAGAGCATTACCCGAAGAGGAACATGTTGTTTTTAACAGTTTGATCTTAGACAATAATTCTGTGACTCTTTATATTAAAAATATGATAATGGCCACTGATTCAATGGTTAACGTAGATTTGTGCATTTTGCTCAATCGCCTCTACATATGTAAAGTGATTTATTTTATTGTATTATTTTCCTGAACAATTTTTATTTTTAGTAAGTATATAATTTCAGTTTTGATATTGAAATAGTTATTGAATTATTGAATTTTCCCCTTGCCTTTTGTGATAGTAAACTTAAGATTTTCTGAGGTGCAACCTCAGACTGTTGTCTCAATGTTGCCCCTCTGGTGCACCCCCTCTGCTACTTAACTGACCAGCTCAATATCACAGAAGTTCAACTGAATTGATGCTATACTCTGATTAAAAAGTGTTCCTTTAGTTTTTCGAGCAGCGTATAACTGCATCATCAACTGGTGATTAGCTAAAAACTGTCTGAAGTCTGAAGGCATGTGCCAATTCAAAAATCTCCACATATATTTAGAACTGTTTTTGCACAGTGATGCCTTGTGCTATGTTTTCTTACTCAATATTCATAAATCTTATAATTTTTTGTCATAGTGCTTGATTATGTACTATATTTGTATTTAGGTTACACACAACATGATGAAAAACCAAACTAAAAAAAGCAGAAAGACGAGGCGACTGAACATGACATGCAGACATGCAGACATGCAGACAGTGATGACAAAGCACTCAAACACAAAAACAGAGACGAGCCAGAAGGAGGAACAGACTGGAAATGCAAAGAGGAACTAACTAAAAACAAACCTTAGATTATCAGTAACTCAAATTAGGAAGTGAGGCACAGATAATAAGGCAAGACAAATAAGATAGAAAGGAATTAACAAAAACGATTTTAAACCGAAACTAAATACTAAAATTAAAAGTAGAAACAATCCTAAACTTGAAGACTTTGACAGGAATAACATGAACACTGAAGACTAAGGATAAGAGGAGGCCTAGCAAGCAGCAGAAGGCAGATTGCAGATTTTTTGTCATTTCACCTGAACACTTTGTATCACAGCAACGAATAAATATATAACAATAAATTAATATAGCTCATGTTTTTGTATCTATGGACTGATTTTCTCTGTAGTGTTTCTCATTGTACTTCCATTACACACAGTTGTTGTTAAATGTTTGCATCAACTCATCATGGGCAGCACACCGATGCAATGTCATGGTAATTTGGGGCTTTTAATGATTTTTTTCCATGGCTTTTAAGACTAATCCACAAATTTCCGGCCATTCTAGAAGCTCAATGGACCATTTCTAAACAACTGCAGATTCCAGGATCAGGTTTGAACAGTCGTACGTAAGGACAAGTTGCTCAGATATGTCACTAGTTTGCCAAAGTCCGGAAGAAGACCCAAACTGTGTTTTATTCAACTTCCACTGTATTTTGTGTGCTTTTGCAGTGTTTTTCTATTTACTGGGGTTTTCTTAAGTTGCAGTGTGCTTGACCTCTCAGGGTCACCGTCATGAACTGAACATTTGTGGGCTATGCGTATAAACCGGGTTTCCTGTACCAGGAAACCCAACAATTTAAATTAACTCTACCAATTCTGCCACAAAGAGCGGTTAAATATGCAGCCAGAATTATGCAGAAGCTTGGCTACCAAAAGCATGCAGTCGAGGTGTCGCAAATACATGTACATGTAATACTGTATATACTATTTCACGACAACAACAACAAAAAAAGCACGTCACCAAAAGAAGAAAGGGGACACTTATTTCCACACACGTTTATGCATTTGAACATCTGACATGGCTTCAAAACCCCAAAACATACATGAACACTTTTGATGGTGTTTTGAATTTATTACATCTGTATTTATTTAATGGTCAGTAAGACAAAAGTATCTCATAACTGTGCTTGTTGTTTTGCTGGAAAGAATCCATTTTGTGAAGAAAGAACAGCACCCAGAGTGCTGGGTTTCATTTTGAGAGACGTGTGAAGCTGAGAAAGTGTGTAACTTCCTGTCAGATTGTTTTTAGAGTGCTGAGAAACTGAGCGTCAGCAGTTTCTGGAAATGTGTTTAAACCTTTTGAAAAACTATAAACTTTATCCATTAACCTAATATTAGGAATATTAGATAAATTAATAGTCCAATACTGTAACTAAAGTGAGATTTTTATGGTTTTTTTATTATTATTATTATTTTTATTAGAACAAGTATAAGCACTCAATAAGTACTGTAAATGCATCAAAACTGTCACTCTGTGAAGAGGTACACCCAGCTGGTACCGGGCCGGACCCCCTTATTGCCCTCAGAACTGCCTTATTTCACCGTGGCACAGATTTAACAATGTGCTGAAAACGTTTTGGTCAATATTGCAATGACAGATTCGTCAGGTGCACATTCATGGTGTGAAACTGGCGTTTCAAATCCTTCTGGAAGCAGCCATCAGAAGATGAGTACACTGTGGTCATAAAGGGATGGACATGGTCAGCAACAATACTCAGGTAGGCAGTGGTGTTTAAACCATGCTCATTTGGTCCAAATTGTGCAAAGAAAATATCCCCCACACTATTATACCACCAGCAGCAGCAGCATGAACCACTGATAAAAAGGCAGGTCAGATCTATGCTTCCATGCTGTTTACACCAAATTTGGACCCTAACAGTAAAAATCAAGACTTTTCCAATGTTTTATTGTCCAATTTTGGTAAGCCAGTGCGAACTGTAGTCTCAGTTTCCTGTCCTTATCTAACAGGAATGGCACCTGGGTGGTCTCCTGTTGCTGTAGCCCTTCTGCTTCAAGGTTTGACACGTTATGTGTTCAGAGATGCTCTTCTGCATACCTTAGGTGTTATGAATGGTTATTTGAGTTACTGTTTCTTTCCTATCAGCTCAAAGCAGTCTGACCACTCTCCCCTGACCTCTGACCTCTGACCTCTGACATTAACAAGGCATTTTCATCCAGAGAACTGCCGCTCACTGGATTTTTTTTTTTTTTTGGGGGGACCTTTCTCTGAAAATTCTAGAGATGGCTGTGTGGGAGAATCCTGCAGTTTCTGAAATTCGCAGGCCGTCTCGTCTCGTACCAACAACGATACCACATTCAAAGCCACTTAAATCATTCCCCATTCTGATGTTTGGTTTGAACTTCAGCAGGTCTTCTTGATCATGTCTACATGCCTAAGCACACTGAGTTTCTGCCACGTCATTGGCTGATTAGATATTTGCGTTAACAAGCAGTTGAACAGGTGTGCCTAATAAAAGGGCTAGTGAGTGTATATGTGTCGGTTTCTGCTGCGGTGCATGATGTCATAGCAACACGACATAGTGGTGGCAATAAATGAGTTTTTTTAAAAGCATAACAGCAGTATTTTTACATGCTTTTGGGTATTGGGTATTATGTAGAGCAGTTTGTATCTGTCTGTGCGCTAATATAACAAATAAGTACAGCTCTATACCATAAAAGTAATAAAGCACTAGCACTACCTTTTGTATCAATTGAAGGTGTCACCATTAGAAAAACGTTGGTCCAAAGGGCAGTAATGATCACCCACTCCCACTGTAGTTTACAACCTTCTCTCACTCCATGAAAGACCGCACAACGACCAGCAGCAGGATGAAGCACCTTCTGTTTTTGTTGATTGTCTTTTCAGCTTTCAAAATCTGCCATTCAAATATTCCAGGTATGTAAAAAAGTTTCCTTCTTAAATTAAAGTTAATTTAAAACTATAACCAAGAACCTTTGTAGACTCGAGGTTTATCTTTCATTGTCGGCCAGGCCTTCAGCTCATCTTCAGTGAAAAATTACGAAGACTTGAGACTTGTGTTGCTAATTTATTTTTCTAAAAATGCACGTGAGTGATGTCTTTAAAAAAAAAAAAAATTTTCATCACTTTGTTTAACCAAAACAAAATCAATGAGATAAGCTTCACCTTCAGTCCTTCCAGAACAACATGGCGATTTTGCTATCAGTCTTTCTGAGAGGAACTGATGAACTGGCACTACAGCCTGTAGGTGGAATCGTGTGCCACGTTCCTAACACCTAATTGCATGCTGGAAAGTGGAGGGAAAATATAAGTTCAATAAGAAAAAAAAATGTTCACGTTCATTCTGCGAGTCTAACGAGACATAAGTCATGTTGTGACTTGCAGCTGAAGCCAACAATGATTGTTTTTCGCTCTGGCTGTTTACGGTCCTGGAAATGTTTTTCACATACTTTTAACAACTGCACAAACTACTGAGATCATATTTGTCTGAGCCGGACTGTTACGGGCACGATGAGCTAAAACTATGTCAGCCCATAACTTCGTCTCACTGCACCACAGAATAATTGGGAGGGCAAAGCTTTTTAGCGCCCAGATGGAAATAGCAGGTTGCATTATTGTATAGTTAATTAAATTAGTTTTGTTTCTTTAGTTTAGGTTAGTTTCCCACCAGTATGAAGTGTATTTCTGCAAAGAACCGCTGGAAACCACTTCACTACTGTGAAACCTATGAAGGGCGGGAGAGCTGAAAATATGCCATAAATGACACTTTTTATTGCCATCATAAAAACAGGGAGTGGGTCTCTGGTGATGAGGCTAGTTAAACATTAGTTACATATCTGTTCATTATTTCTGTTTAAATACTATATTACATGACAGTATATTATAGAGCAACTTTCTAATAAGCCAATCAATATGACAAACATGAATTACTTCAAAACCAAAATGTCAGCTGAGACTTTTTTTTTGCATACAAAATGTTCCTTACAGTACGTTCTTTTCTCATCCGACAGATTTCTGTCTATTACCGGCTGATGAAGGTACTGGACCAAACTTCAACTTCGCTGTGCATTATGACAACAGCAGCGATCAGTGCAGTCCTTTCATATACAGAGGCAAAGATGGAAACGCTAACCGTTTTCAAAATGAAAAAGAGTGCTTGAGAAACTGTTCAGCCAATTCAGAAAATGTCTACCCTAAGAATGGTAAGAGGATTTTGTTTTTTAACCACTGAGCCTCAGTTGTAAATATTCAAAAACAATGCAGTTTAATATTCAAAACTGTAAAAGTAAATGAAAAAAACACACACACAAAACATCTTCCTTCCTGACTTTCTAGGACTTTGGAACATAAACTAGCCCATGGTATTGTTTTATGGCCTAAAGGATCATGATAGATAATCCCAAAGCCTCCATCAGTGCAACTGATAGACAAAGAAAGAGGAAGCAAAGGATCATTGTGTTCCAAATTATCAACAAAAAAATTATAAACTGTGTTTTAGTTTTTTTGGACATCAACATTTTTAAGCTTTACTTTTTCAGCATTTTTTCCTCATGCAATTACTTCACTTTAAGAGGCTGTAGGAAGGCCATGTGCCGGCACTGCGTATTAGCAATGCGCCACCAAGTGGTGAAAGAGCAAGGCTACTTAAAAATGAGTAAATTACTCAGGTGGTTTGCCTCTCAGTCATTATCAATCTCTCTCGTGAATTCTGTGTTAATGTTGTGAATAAACCTAATTAACAACCATTGGTATGACTATGTTCAGCAGTCAGTGATGATGATGTTTCCTCCACACAGTCACCAAAGCCTGCCTCTTTAAAAAGGAGAGAGGTGGATGTAATGGCAAATATTTGAAATACTACTACGATTCCGTTAATCAGAAATGCAAAAGATTCCTTTGGACCGGATGCCTCGGAAATGGAAACAGATTTTTTGACTTCTTGAGCTGCAACGCCACCTGTGCTGGCGTCCGTGGTGAGCCTGTCTCTTTTGCAGTCATAATTGCATATGTTAATATACCAGTTTGTTGAAGATTAACTAATGGGTCAGTGTTAATAAAAAAAACAAAAAAATAGCACAGTATATATATATATATATATATTTGCCTCACTGACTTCAATTGTTTTGGTTTGAAGATGAACGTGAGAGTGAGGGTGAGAGTGATGAGCAGGAGGACGATGAGCCGGACACTCCAATCGGTCAGTAAACACACTCTAACTTTAAAAGGTACAATGCAAGCAGAGCAGATCTTTATTTAGCTCAGTTTATTTTAGTCCAACCTGGTTGTTAACATCAGGTATATTTTATTTTCTAACATAAAAATATTGTCTTTTTATTTTGTATTGTATCCATTTGCACAAACCTTATCTGTTAAACTGTTGTCCTCTTTAATAGCAATCATCTGTGGAGTTTTGCTTGCAGTCATCATTGTTGCTGTCATCATTACAGTGACTGTCGTTACAGTAATGTCAAAGTAAGACCATTTTTGTTTGTCTTATAAAAAAAAACTACAGTTAATGTCTATTTTCCAACAATTATTTTAATGTTTGTTTTACTTTCTTTTTTCTTTTTTTTTAGGAAAAAGAGTGCAAAGAAGAAGGCCGCTGGGAAAAGTAAAGACCCCCAGTCTGAAGCGCCTCTTCAGGACAGGGGGATTGAAATGACTTAGGACACTTCAAGAGCAATATGTAGTTTTTCCCAGCTTGGCTTTGGGCCTAAACTAATCTACTAGTTTTGATACTAAACTTATGGTGGCAACTGATTATAATATGTTTAAGTTCAATTTTGATTATATTACTTAGATAAAATAGTCATCACATTGTTGCCATATTTTGTGTTTTGTTTCATCTCTACTGCATCTATTAATTGATGTATTGTTTTTCAAGCTTTATACTATATTTTTGATCAGTTAGCCTATTTCAATCTAATTAGTCATTGTCAAATCAATAGAAAAATTATGTTAAAAAATAGTAGTAATAGTTAAATAATCAGTTAGTCACAATTTAAAATATTTTTGCAGCATAAAAAGTCAAGCATTAAGTTTTCTTCCACTGTTGTCGCACTGTTGGTGAGACAGGACAAGCAATGTTAATGCAGTAAATTGTGATGGACATATCTCACAAATTCAGGTATTTTTCAAGGCTCAGTCAATACTGAGGAAAATAAATAATTGTTGCTTTCAACCCCAAAAGTCTTGCACCAATAACTTGGAAAACATTTGGAAAAAAATATTCATGAGAACCCAGGCAGTGTTTTACACATTCAAACAGAAGCAGGAGACGGGAAACACGCTCACGTCCCGTGTGTTTGAAAGGCTGTTAGGGGTGTGATCTCATAATATTTCGCTGTTTCCAAAACGGCGTCGTCACCTGGTGATTTGATGAAAAACTGTCTTAAGTCTGAATGCACACGCCAATTTAAAACCCAGCACGTATATTTAGAACCGTCTTTGATGCGATGTTTTGATGCCTTGTGCGCTCTCTGTGGTTATGTTTTCTTACTCAGCATTTGTAACTCTTGTATAGACGGTAATGAGCTAAACATAAAAATGTCAAAAGCAACACTTCACATCTTCTCACATTCACATTCTTCATTTGGTGCTGCTTTATTATGTATTGCATTTGGCATATAAAAATTACTCTCAGTATCACAGAACATTCAATGTTTTGTTTTATTGAAGGTGCTAGTGGTGATGGGTTTTCAATTTTTTTTTATTGCTCAGGAGATATAATTGTTCATTAAACACTGCGGTATACATTGCAGGGTGTTATTTGTAAGGTGCTTTTGTACTGTTTGACTTGCAGCAGAGTTGAAACGAGGTAAAGTTCAACTGTATCATTCTTGTGTTGGTTCAATAATGGATGTCATTTCTTTTATTTTTATGTTAAATTTTGTCCATTATTATTTCCAGGAATATACCTGGATATGTACAGCTGCATTACTGACTAGATTACCAACTAGACAAAATGCACAAATGCGCAGAGGCACCCCCTAAAGCCACAGATCCGTGCTCTTGCACTGGTTTTTGAAATGTCAGCTGCAGTGTTAGTTTTTGTTAGTATGAACCAAAGGTATTTGCAGCATTACAGGTCCCTTACTGTAGAAAGTGATATTTTCATTAAAGCAGGTCTAGGTGTAATTACCTCCACCATGAAGGTTATAATTTTTGTAGTGTTTGTGTGTGTGCGTCATTCTGTCTATAAACACAATAGATCAAAAAGTTTTGAATGAATTCTGACAAAACTTTTAGGGCGTAGAGTGCGGTCATGTTTACAATCCATTAAGATTCGGCTTACTCCCATCAAGGTCTTCAAGATCAACCTCATGATTTATTGATAAATCTGACAAAAATTTGGATTGGAAACTATCATGCTTACAAGTGTAGTGTGTATTATATAGAAATTATCATATAAATATTTAAAATATGTTACATTTGACCTCTGACCTCTCCTTCAATTGATCTGAAGGTCAAAGTGATAATAATGCTATAAAGAGCTATTTAAATCTATGTTTCTTACTGCCATTGTTTGTGTTGTCAACATATAGGCATGTAGGGAATGCTATTTAGGGATTCTTATTTGATTTTTACTGCACTATAAACTTCTTAAAGTACATTTTAAAAGAACAAAGAAAACCAAATGAAAATACAATACTACTCTCATAAAAGTGAATACTGCCCAGAGAGCGAGCTGCCTTGGCGGAGGTTTGCACTCTGAGTGCTTCCTGTTTAAAAACTGTTAAATATTAAGATGCTGAAGAAATGCCTGCATTCAGAAACTCTCTCCTTAAATTAGCTTTCAGGACTTTGATACGGTTTTGATATCACATTAACTTCACCAATGCCCACTTCGACTGACTGACCAACTTTTTTTTTTTTTTTGCCTTGAATTCCATCATTTAATTAGACACATCTGATTACTCTACAGCAAATGTTTTGCTGTTGCTTCAAAAATAAAAAATATGTCTAGGTGCAATCTCGGCATCTGCACCTTGCACAACTAATATGTCTATTTTTACAGATCGTTTTGTGCAAACAGGATAGATAGAGATATGTCTATACTGCTGAGGGAAAATCCCATATTGTGCAACATTTTAAGACCAATTTGGAATAAGCAAGAGCTGCATGTGAGCTACTGTGTTTTCATGTTAATATTTTGTGTTGTAGTGCAATCTTAAGTCAGCTTTCTTTTTTATTTCCTGACTTTCCACATGTGAATTACACAAATACTCACATGCAGCGTCTGCTCTTGTTGTGGACCTGATTATGGGGTGTTCTTACCAGCTGAGAGCTGAGAGAAGCTACATTATACTCATAGAATCGGGGCTCAAGGTATACAATCATAATTATTTTGCGAAAAACACAGCACTCGACCAGAAAGGTGTGTGGGGAGCAGCAGCTCATTTGATTTAAATCTAAAAACAACATGTGAGACTTACAATCGTGGCTAATTTATTAGGTACATCTGTTCAACTGCTTGTCAGTGCAAATATCTAATCAGGCAATCACATGACAGAAACTCAGTGCACTAATGCATGTAGGTCAAGATGGCCTCCTGAAGTTCAAAACGAGCGTCAGAATGGGGAAGAGAGGTCATTTAAGTGACTTTGAATGTGGCATGGTTGTTGCTGCCCGACAGCTTGGTCTGAGCATTTCAGAAACTGCTGATCTACTGGGATTTTCCCACACAACCATCTCTAGGGTTTACAGAGAATGGTCCAAAAAAGAGAAAACATTCCGTGAACAGCAGTTCAAATGTCTTGTTGATGTTAGAGATGAGAGGAGAATGGCCAGACTGCTTCTAGCTGATAGCAACTGATAGGAAATAACTCAACAGTAACTCAAATAACCACTCATTACACCTCAGGTATGCAGGTGTAATGAGTGAACACGTAACATGTCAAACCTTGAAGCACACGCGCTACAGCAGCAGAAGACCACACCGGATGCTACTCCTGTCGGCTAAGAACAGGAAACTGAGGCTACAATTTACAAAGGCTCATCAAAAATTGGACAATAAAACATTGGAAAAATGTTGCCTGGCTTGATGAGACTCTGTCTTCTGCTGTGACATTTGAATGGTGGGGTCAGAATTTGCATTTTGGATCCATCCCAAATGTATTAATTGTTCGGGCTGCTGCTGGTGGTGTAATGCTGTGGCACACTTTGAGCTTAGTACTATTAGGAATGTTTCCAGCACCTTGCTGAATCTCTGCCACGATGAACTAAGGCAGCTCTGAAGGCAAAATATGGTCCAACCTGGGACTATCAAGGTGTACCTAATAAAGTGGCAGTGGGTGCATATTTACTTTTAACTTGTTAAAACTTGGTACAGTATAATATGGGATCTTTAAATGTGAACAAAGGTGGGTCCTGTAATATTGCTAATTATCTGCCCCTCCACCCCTAAAAAAAGTACTTCCAAAAGTAAGAAGCGTTGTGAAGAAGCTGCCTCCACCACGGATAGGCGGAAGAAAATGGATGGAAATTTAAAGCCTGTAATAGAAGTCTTGTATTTTATAAGATAAGTCCATGAATAAGTGAGATCTGCTTACAAGAACACAGTAAACCTTGAGAGGGTGCATTTTGTGTGTGTGTGTGTGTGTGTGTGTGTGTGTGTGTGTTTTGGTGCTGGTGGTGGTGCTGGTGGTGG
>JAVDPK010002768.1:0-30299 GCA_034780415.1 Cichlasoma orientale | reverse complement strand
ATATATATATGATGATTTTTGTTTACTTATTCGTTTTTATTTTTGATCATAATTGAAAAAAGTAAGGTGCATATCTAGAAAAAGTGAAAAAAAAAAAAGTCTATTGGAAAGTGTCCACTTGGTAGCACACCCACTCTCACCTACTGGCCTTTCCTCCAGCACACACCCACAGAAAACACACAACTTATGACACACCTAATTGGAAATGAATGAAATGGATTTTCCAGGGTACATTACGTGAGCCGCCTCGCTCTACCTTGCTGTTCCTGTAAACTTATTCCAAATGCACTTGAAACAGGTTTTGACGTTTTGGATTTAAGGATTTAAAGCTGTTGTTGATCTGTCTTCAGGGATGCTGAAGAACTCCTCAGAGAAAAGGAGCTCGGCTGTTTCTTGATCCGTCTCAGTGAAAAGGCTATTGGATACATACTGTCCTATAGGTGAGCGTTGGTTTAGTCTAAACTTTAAAGTAAGAGGTGTGTGATGTTGTTGCGCTGCTGAAGTGCCTTAAAGTAAATGCGTGTCTAAGTTTTTCTTTGGTGGCTTATCTTATTAGAGAATATTCAGGTTTTGAAAGTCATGTAAATATTTTAGTGGTTCATTATTCTTTCTTTAGTTCATCTTAACTACAGGTGCCAGTTCAGATGCCTTCATTTTTCAGCTAGCTCTCCATGTTTTCTCTTTTTTAAATTTAAATATGTTTCTGATCGCTCCGGCTATGAAGTGCGTCAGTCCTTTAACAATTTGTTTTTGTTTTTGTTTTTTTTGCAGAGGCCAAGATCGTTGTCGACACTTTGTGATAACCCAAAATGAAACAGGGCAGTTTGTAGTCTGTGGAGACAACGAGGGACACGACACAGTCCCTGACCTGATAGAATACTACAGAACAAGCCCCATCGAGCCATTCGGAGAATTTCTGACAACTTCGTGTTTTGAGGTGAGACAAAAGTCCTCTTTTGAGTTCTTTCTTTAAATACCAAAGATGAAAGATAGAGGTGTAAGTGATGTTTTGTTCTTTCAGGCCCTGGATGAAGACCTATATGATGTTATCCAGGTCAGCCCCAAAGAAAAACCCGTTGCCTCTCTGGGCTGTGCTGTGAAGCACAGGAAAAAAAAACAGATTAACTCCACCTCAGATGAGCAACCGAAACGGCCACCAAAGAGCAACAGGACACACGAGGTGAGCGCAATCCACAGCTGATAGAGATGCTATCCTAACTAATATGTTGAAAATGTTAAAGTATTTATTTCATCACACTGACTTTAAGAAACTGCTTTGTTTTGTAAAACAGGAAGGCCCACCCCTGCCTCGAAGGAGCAGGCACCTTGATAGCAGCCCCATCAATGACCATGAGGGGGTTTTGTATGCCCAGCTCAGGAAGCAGTCACCCAGGGCTACACCTAGAGACCAACACATACATCAGGACAGTTCACCCAGACCTAATACGGGGAGACCGGAGAATTCAACATCCAGGGATCAGATCAATGGCAGATGCAGTCCTCCGTCACGACCAGAGCTCAGCGTCCTAGACAGCAAAAGCAGGTCTCTGCCGCTCCTGGACAGCAGCTCTGATGGTGAGCAGTCTTACAGACTGAGTGCGCCTCTGGACACCCCACCAAGACTTTCCCCCAGGCCAGTCAGACAAAGTAATGGCAGCAGCCCGCAGTCAGAGAGGACAGATACGTGCAGCATAGCAAGCAGCAGCCACAGTCTGGAATACATGAGCGACGGTGCAGTTTATCACTTGGCTGGCAGGCCCGGAAGCCCACACACTACGTCCTTTGACACTAGATTATCAATACCAGAGGAGCAAACAGACTCCGTGTATGCCGAGGTCTCCAATGAAGCCCCTGCTGATTTCACATATGAGTCCATTCGTGGCCAGAAGGAACCAATCAAGGCAACCAACAGCAACACTTACGAGCCTCTGCAGGACATCAGACTCAAGCAGACCAAGTCATGCTGCAAAATAAAGGTTAGTAAAGTTTTCAAAGTGCTTTCATTGGAAAAAAAAACTTCTTTTGTATATCACACTTGTGTTATAATGCACTTATTTACCTCTTACTTTACCTCTTACAGAAGTGGCTCTTCTCCGAGGGCAAGAAGAAATGGTAAAGAGGCTACCTTACTGCGTACTGAGGAAAATGTTTACTTACTCTGAAGATTTCACACTACTGCTAGATATTACACTCTGGGAAAAATGTCTGTTACATATTAATCATTTAATGCCAACTTATGTATTTTTGTTTTTTAATATATTTATTTAAAACTATAATGATACTTGTGGGGATACAATGTGGGAAAAACCCTGTAATGGCATTTCATAAATCTACGTGTACGTCATTAAAAGCGATTCACTAAATAAGAGGCTCATTATTAATCATTATTAATGTCTGAATATTACTAAATAACTACTTTCAGGGTGCTCATTAGGATGGAGAAAATGTACACAAGTCCCCTACAAAGGTTTCAGGTGCTGCAATGAAAGTATGACTGCAGTGGGGGAAAAACCTGCTGTTCAGTCCACAGCATGTGATTCACCTTCAACTGCAGAGGAGAACTGTTTTCATCTGCTTCTCATCAGTGCAGACTAACTTGGGCATATTTGCTACCCCTTCCTGCAAGCATGTATGCTACATATATATATGTGTGTGTGTGTGTGTGTACAGGTATATGTATAGAGGCTAAAGGTGATGGTGAAGAGGACAACACCCTGAGGAAATGTGGATATGCATTTTAGAGCTGCTGCAGAGTGATGCTATGAAAATGCTACCATTTTTAGTGTGCGCCGGCCATGGAATGCACTCTGATTAGGATTTTCCATCGCTCACTCAAAGAACATTCCTGTAATACACTAACATATAGCATACTGTCACAGAGACTTGCAGTATGAGGAAAAATTGTGACATGATGCCACCGTGTTTACGGCTGATCTTTAAAAATGTTACACGCTCCTTCCGCCAGTTTTGCACATTTACAGGAAACTTTATTTGCATACAGTTTTCAAACGTCTGTTTGTGACAGCAACGGGGAAGTGGGTCGATGGTGGTAAAATGTCATTTATTATCTTCTGTTATTTGCTTTTACTTTGCTGATAGTAGTTTTACTGGGACCAGTAAAGCTACAATTATGGGAATACTTAATGTGCATCCGAATGCTTTCATAGTTATTCTCTTAAACGGTAAAAAAAAAAAAAAAAGAAGAGAGAAAACTGCTGCTATTGTGTTGTTTCATGTAAGATGGAGTGAGAGAAATTAGGAAATAAGCTGTTTCTGCTTTAAGTCGGGTAATGCAGACTCGGATGTGCTAAACCTCTTGATAATCAAACATTCAGCTCGGCAGATCATTAACTTTGTGGCATTTCATTTATCTCCTCTTTCACAACTGAGATCCACATGATAAAGCGTCACTGGAAAACATGGGGTACAAAAGCTTATAACAGATAAGAGTCACAGCTGCCTGATTGTGTGTCAGCGGATTTCTGAAGAACACTGACATAATTAGAAGGGCACTCGGTAGAGCGCTTACCTGTCATACTCCGTCACATGTGATTTTTGTGTAGGGTTTGTTGTTCACTTTGCATTATTATGAGTTTTTTCAATTTAAAATAGAAAAAGAAAATGAACTGTCAACGGTAACTGTTTATACCCGAGGACCAAATTTCAACGCAATAAATGAAAAATTCACTGAGAAGTGAATTGTAAAATTTCACCAGTGATGTGAGATAGGGATTCTTTTCATTTTGGAACATTTTTGGTGACCCTGACCTTTGACCTTGGAAATGAAATTATATGTTCTTGGGCCCCTAAGGAATATTTCAACAATGTTTCATCAAATTCTGTTCAAAACCTTTTGAGCTATTTTGCTAACAAACAAACAAACAAACAAACAAACAGGGGTGAATCCGTGACCTCCCTCCGCCTGTCAGTGGGTGAGGTAACAAAATGTGCAAGGTTGATGTAGAATTCATAGTAAATCCTTATTCTTAATCTTATAAAAAATTCTTAATCTTAAAATAAACAAATGAAAAAAATGTCACTAATGTCTTTATCTGTGGATAAGGTTCGTTCAGTCGTGATAAGGAATATTCAGAGACAACAAACACACACACTCGGCTTACTCGCTTAATATTCTGCCGATACTATTAGATTTACCCCTCTGAATGTGAATTAGGCTTTGGTTCAAGTGAACTACTTTAAATTGTTCACCCGCAATTTAATTTTTATAGAAAACCTAAGCAACCACCTAAATTATCTGCTGTTATGCTGTCAAAGCTAAAGGCGAGATCTTATATCAGATCAAATTAAGATCTCAAACAGTGAAACCAGCGTGGGTTTCACACGCTGCTGTGCCGCGCTCACCCTCAGAAACAGTTGCTTAAAGTAATGGCTGCTTTACGACATCGTAATCACACCAGAAGTGTCTCTGCTGAGATCCTAACTAACAGATGTTCCCTGCGAGACCAGTAATTAATGAAGCTCCCTGAATGTTTGATGCTGCCCTCGTAAAGGAAACTTCAGATAACGAACTGAAGAATTAACTAGCTGCTCTGAAGACTGCTTAATAAAACTGAACAGACAAATCCTCCTCTGTCAGTTAAAAATTCGGCACTCAGTGTCCCCTCTCTTCATTTTTCAGAGTGAGGACTGTGTGCAGTTGAGGAGAAAGCATTCCAGTCACCGCTGCACCTATGTTTTATACATGTTTTATACATGTTTTATACATGTGTTATACATGTTTTATACAGCTGGGGTGCTGCTCAGAAACATCGGGTTTGTTCAGCTGCACCATGCATACTATTTCAATCTGCTGTCTGTGGCCGAGTTGGCATCCAGGAGCTCACAGTGCTTTACAGTTTGTATTACCAATACCGAAACACTTTCCACATAACACACATGAGGTGAAATGGTAGTTCTGCTCCGTGACTTTTCTGTATTTGGGCAACTCAACACTATTTAATCTTGCCGATTTTGCAGCCATTGCATCTGGCAACAAACATGAGATTTAAGTCTCAGCAGACCTAAACTTGGTAGTGACTTAAGGTCTGCATGTGTGGCCACCTGACATCTAATTCCTCATGTATGTCTGTATGACTCGTAGGCACTATTTAGCTAAACATGAACTGTGTAACACAATATGCCATATGTAGCAGATGCAAATCTGTACTCTCCAGCCAAGAAACCACCACACGTTAATCATAAACCAACATAGCCAAAACCATTTCCTCCAGCTTTCTGCTGAAGTTAACCGGCATGCGCAGGATGTTCACAGGCTGGTGGTGGCGAGGGAGATCTTTCTTAATGATCACATCCTCCTTAAAAAAAATTTTTTTTCTTTAAAATTAAAAACACCTGTGGAAAATTAAAAATTAAAAATTTATTACGGCTCACATGAGGGGCTATGCAGAAGCACGTGTGTTTCCTGATTTTTAAGTTGGTCTCACGGCTGGGTGCATCATCATATGAGTACATTTGCAGCAATTGATTGAAATGATTCAAGCGAGCGCCATTTTTTTAATGGTTTCTTTCACTGACGACAGTAAAGCCCACAAATGCAGTCACACAAAGTCGGAACACGCGGGAGAACAACATTTATTCAAAGACAAATACAGGGAATTATATGAAGTATTATAAAATACATATCCAAAAGATGGCAGTAACTGACATCTCGTGTAAATGGCTGAGGCAGAAGGTAGAAGCTACCGCAAAGAGTTTGGATGACGAAGCCCTTCATCTAACTGGGGAACAGTACAACATGGTTGCCATGCAAAGTACAAGGAAAATAACAACCGCAACACTTAATTTATTGCATAGCTATAGAATAGAAGAAGCCCTTAATGCTACTGCTGTGCTTCAAGTTTTATCCATAGTCTTATAAATACTGGATGTCTAGTGTCATTGTAAAAAGACTTCATAGGGAATCATGTGCAATATAGTTTCACTGACAATGGTTTTGAAAATGTTCCTGAGCCCAAGCAGTGATATCCACTACTCAACCATGTCTGGTTTTAGCACAGTGTGCTATTCAGTATTAGTCTTCAGCTTTTTCTTGGCATACAGAGACATCTCTAAGATCTCTGAACCTTTAATAACATTATGTACGATAGATAATGAAACCTTTTGTTATGACTTTATTTAGGGAATCTTTATTCTTTAAATGTTGAACTATTTTCCCGTGGCCACGACATGGTTCAGGTAGAGTCTTGAGGTTCAGCCACCTTAGAAACAGTCCATCCAACCCTCTCAGATTCTTATATGGAAGGTACTGAAAAAAAAAAGATAATTGAAAAATCAGTAATCATTGTGCATTAAACATTTTTTAACCTTTACTTAACCAGAAAAATAAGATTCTTAATTTTAAAAATGTTATTTGCAGGAGCATCTTGGCCAAGATGGACAGCAGTTCAATCAACAGTGGTGACATTACTAAACACAGAAATACACACACTGCAAAATGCACAGATTAAGTTTACACACACATATACAGTATAAGATTCAGTTCAATTCAGTTTTATTTATATAGCACCAAATCACAACAACAAGGTGCTTTATACTGTAAAGTAAAGACCATTCTGGAGAAAAAAACCGCAACAATCAAACGACCGCCTATGGCCGAGCACTTTGCGATGGTGGGAAGGACAAACTCCCTTTCAATAGGAAGAAACCTCCAGCACAACCAGACTTAGGGAGGGGCATCCATCCATCCAGTTGGGCGGTGAGAGAAAGAAAAAAGAAGAAAGAAAATCTTAAAAGTAGAGAGGGTGTCCACGCGAGAGGGGCCTGAAAACTGAAGGTCCTCCCATTCTACTTTTAGAAACTCTAGTATGCTATGTTTTCAAATAATATTCTAAAAGAGAAGCATGCATAATGTAAATTGAATAGGGCCCAACATAGAACCCTGAACCAGCAACAGTAGCACCAGCAACAACTAGTAACAAGCCCTCGCAGTCACAAGAAGCTGCTGCTAATAGCATTTGGTAGTTTACGTACATTCATTATGGGCATGAATGTTGTGGTAAGTCTGGGCTTTTAATGATTTCTTTGAACTGATCCTTTTCCTATGGTTAATAGAAAATCACCAGTTAATCTAATATTCATGTCTTTGGACCGCGGGAGGAAGCCGGAGTACCCAGAAAAAGCAGAGCATTCAAACTCCACAAAGAAAGGATAAAGTTAGCCAGCATGTCAGGCTCAAACCTGGAGCCTTCTTGCTATGAGGTGACAGTGCTATGCTTTTACATTATGATGACCTCAAAATGCTGTTATAATAACATGAACCTATTTACCTTAAAAAATCCGGGGCCCTGGATATCATATTTTCAAAGTCAGCAAAAGATAGTTTGTGGTCTCCATCCAAATCTGCCTCCTCAATGGTTTTCTCACACACCAGCTCAACTTCTTCAGTAGTCAGCTCCTCCTTTGTCAGCTTATTCAGAGTCTTCTCCAGGTCCTCTTTGCACAAATAATTATCCACATTGAAATCTATCAGCAACAGAGGTTACAATAAAGCATTAAAAAATGGGAATTCCTAAAATTCTATAAAATGTGGATGTTTAAAAAGGTGTTGTTACCATATATTTTAAAGGCATATATGGCCTTGAGTTCTCTAGGAGCCATTTCACTGAGGACTGAAAACATGTCCACAAACTCGTTGAAGCTGAGATTCCCCATCCCATCCTCTGAGAATGACTCCACAATCCTGTTGCGGAATGGGTTTTCCTGGAGATGAAACATGATTGTGTTTAATAACTGCAGAAGCTTTTATTAGTCTAAACATAAAAATCTCTGTAATCAAAAAGACCTACATGTTTATAATGTCCTATATGTTTTAATAAGAAAACACATAAATGCAAGAGCCTGGGTTTGATTCTCCATTTTACTCAACTGTTTAATAAAGGTAATAAAGCCTAAAAAAACCCCCAGCTAAAATAGTTTAATGGATATGTAACTTTACAAGTTATTTCACCTTCGAGCTGCAGAGAAATTAACTGGATTCTGCTGATCACAGGTTTCAGCTGAAAAACCTGACGCCTCTCTTTGCTTGTATGTTGAAGCTATATAGTAATTAGATAACTGATTTATCTGGCATCACATGTGAATTCATGCTCAAGACAAAGATAATAAAACAGAGTTTGTAGTTCAGTGATTCTAAAACGAGTACAGCTTGAGGTCAATATACAATCAGCTAAAAATGATATAATAAAGCGATGCAAGGTCATCCCTGTAGTCGACCCTAATCAGCTCATTAGTGTTCAGGAAGATAGGAATGTATTTATGGTCATGAAGTTGTGCAGGACTAATCCTGTCTTTAGTGGTCGCCTACAATCCTTACAACCCGGCCTTAATGTGACAGTTTTACAGGCAAGGTCCAATCATGCCAAGAGGAAGGGCACATCATAGACCTGTGTTTGTGCATGTTGTGTCAGAGAAAAACTGAGCTTTAGAGAGGTTCTTCTTAAATGGCAGATTCCTAAAAAAATAAATAAATAACTAGGAGGGAATAAATCAGTCAGAGCATTTCACATTAACTTTCAAAAGCTTACAAAGTCAATTCTGTCCCTCTGGAAAGGAGCGTTTATTGATAAAGTGTTGGTCAGTGTGAGCAGAGTGCAACAAATGGGTCTTGAGCACAACCCAAATAAGTTAATACATCACATGAGAGACTGCTGGTATAAAAAAACAAACAAAAAAAACACTAAAAACAGGTTGATTAATTAAAAAAAAAAGAGTTTTACCTTTAATTCTGGCATGTTGACTATTAAAGCTAATGGCACTTTACACTCAGGTTCCTTGGTGTAGTCCATTGGTACAAGATGTGGAGCCAACTCATGGTATCTGCCGTGCAACCTAGAAAAAAAAAATTAAAAACTTTTGTTTTTAATTTTTTGTTCTTGTTGAAGATTGAGGGACAGCTTGACTGAATAATGCCGACGTGCTCACACAGAACAATAAAAATCCTTCCTCTTTTTCCTTTTTAATTCCTTTCTAATCTTTTTCTCCCTTGTCATTCTTTTTCATTTCAATTTCATCTTAAGCCTTTAATTTCATATTATTTATTATCAAAATTAATATCTATAAACTGTATGGATAATGTATTAATGAAAAACACAGGATGTCTGGAAATTCAGTGCTCATCTGCAGCCTATTTTCCATCCTCGTCCCTGTCGAGCCACGTCTGAGACATTCATCAGTGAACACTGTGAACAAACTCATAACAATTAAACTAGATAAACCTGTCAAAGTTTCAATGGTACGTGATGGGAACAAGTAAACCTGTGTTAATGTGCCTTTGAGCAGCGTTTTAAACCCATATGTCATGTACAGCCTCCAATATACAAAAACCTCCAAGACACAAAAATTATAACATCAATTCTCTTCTTTTCTTGTTATTTCTATGTGCTTACATATCTGCACACGAGTATACCTACACCTTACCTTAACATAAGGTACCTTATATTTATATTTATATGTTGGATCTTGCTGTTTATATATTTTTTACTCCTTCTACTAGTAATAGTTTTGAGTTGGAAGCCAAGCGTACTTTTGCACAATGTCAGTAAAGTTAAATCTAAAGAGATGCAACTCCTGTTGTCATCTTCGAGCCACTCGTGGAACAAATTCAGATCAGTCACTATACGACCTTCAGTGATTCTCACTGCAGCTATGGAGAGAAACAAGAGATCTAAGATTGCGTCCTCTTTCCTTAACAAATACAAAATGTTATATACAGGAACATATCATTCTCTAATGTTACTCTACAACATTCTCGAGTGTCTGTTTTTCATTTTATTAAGTAGCTCTTTATCATCTAACATCTAGAACAAACCACTGACAAAAGATACTGAAACGTGGCCATCACTGCTCGCTTCCCTTAAAAAGAAAAGCGAGTCATTTATGCCTGTCATCAAGTGGATGAGCAACAGTAGGACAGAAATTAAGTCTGTCCAGTGAGTCATGACAACTAGTGCCATCACTAGATAGAAATATATTTATTTCCTTTTTCAAATGTTGAGGTAGAATTGTGACTGTTTTGGACGGCTCTGATAAGAACAATACGCCCGTCAGTAGGTCAACATGACTTTCAACGGTTTATGTAACATACTGATTCACAGCTACAAGACAGAACCTTCTAGATCTACACTGACAAACTCCTGCACATAATAGCAATGTCCACAAATCATAAATGCACATAAGATGCCATTCATAGATGTAATGGTATATTTGCCTGAATTAGGTTTCCTATTGAATCCTGTTTGTGTTTAATGAGACCGACATTTGATCGGTTGGGGCAGTTGAATGAGGCTGGAAATGCAGCCATGACAATATAAACGGCAGCACTGAACTGCAATAAGTATATTTTAAGTATATTTACCAAAATTGGTCATTTTGGTCCGCATATAAATTTATATGCTTTTTGTGTTATATAACATGAATCATAATGCGCAGATGTTTACTGAGTGAAAACTTACAATAAAATCAAAGCTTATAATGTTAACAAATATACATATATAACTGGGGTCATGAGTGACAGCATATAACGTTCCATAAACCTTGCCACACAAACCCATGGTAGAAAACAATTTTGTGATTTAAAACCTCGCAGCAGCACATGTAAAAATATAGATCCCACTTGGTCAATTAAAGTTATTTGTGCCTATATGAAAAAATTCAGCTTATTAGCATTTTAGCTTCACGTATCAAATACTGTTCAAGATTTTATTTTATTTTATTTATTTATTTATTTTTCTTTTTTTGAAAAATAGTCCCCCAAACGACTTTCAGACCCTTTTTTCGCACATTGAAATCTGAGGCAATCTTTGAACACAAATATCTCAAAAACTACTAAAGGTTCTGAAAATTTCACCGGCCTTTCTCACCATCAAAATGAATCGGAATCTATAATTTGGGACGGATGATCGCTACGGGCGAGCAGGGATCAGGCAATCAGTATGCTGCCTGCCGGAATGAATGCTGCAAGAATTATCAGACTCCTCCAGAGCAGCAGTGGGTCAAATGACCCACTTTCTACTCTGATCTACTGATATTTTGGTTTTTGTGGTACCACTTGTCGTACTTGTTCAGTCCAGCGTGGAAATTAAATGAAAATAGCATTTTTGTGACTAAGAATTTCATGTTGTATTCTACATGCTTTATTTTGCAATATTGTGAAATTCACCTTTAAACCATTCAGAAATTGTCACTAGTCGTCTTTTGCAATGTGACCTTTTCAAGTATTCATGTTCAAACGTTGCCTCAGACTTCGATGTGTGAAAAGAAAAGAGAGTGGGTGGATGGACCATATTTCAAAAAAATATATCTTGAAAAGGACTTGATATATGAAGCTAAAATTTCACAGCAATCATTCTATGCGTCCAAATTTGGACCATAATATTTTTATGCAAATCAGAACTAATCAAGCAGGAAACGTTCTAAAAATTTGCTGATTTGCGACGGATCAGCAAATCAGAAACAAACCACCAACCAACTCCAGCTATACCAAAGTAATGTTTGTCATGTATGCTACATCAAGTCAAAATACATGTATTACTGTTAAGAGCGTCCCCAAAAATCCCATATTTCAGCTGGCAATTAAATCAAATGAATAAGTGAGCTGTGGGGATTTTGCATGGCTGAGGCATTTTTAACACGTAGAATAGGAGATAAATGGAGCCTGAAGCAGTGATCTATTTTATACAAAGCTGTGTAATGAAAGAATAGTTTGTGACTGAACATCCAACATTACACCACTTAAAGCACATACAGTCCCAAGAGCAAAGGCAGGACACAAGGAAATAAACGAGCGTTCTAATGACATGTGTATCATGACCCGAGTGGTTTAAGTGAGGGACAGTACAATAAATATCTGTGAGCAATTTTTCAGAATGAAAAAAGAAGAATATAACTCTTACCGAAGAATTTCTTTCCGAGTAAAAAACGTGCAGTCCTGCAGTGAGGGAGACAGAGCGTGTGAAAAAGAAATACTTTCAATAAGGTTTTAGAGGACTGCACATCATGACAAATTCTTTAAGGTGCAATAGAAATTTGCACGAAACACTCAATGACACATCTGTGAATTCATGTGATGAACCATTACTGTAAAACTCCAAGCAGGGTGTCTGGTTTCTCTTAAACGATGATGCTTGTGAGTACGCGAGGCAACGTGATCTGCTGTTGTCTGACATGCATGTGCTGGCACACGCTTTATCCAGCAGCTCTGCTAGAGCACCTCAGTTTACGTTTGCCTTTTGTATGAATTCTGTCTGAGCTACGCTTCTGGGTGTAAGAAGCAGAGTGCAGTCAGCTGCGCACGAGGGACAGCACCCTTTGCTTTCACTGATGCACCTACTCAAGTCAACCTGACCTACTAGTTTCCATCACACAAGATAACGCCATGTGTTATGCTGACACTCAGAAATGGAAGCACAGTCGTGTTTGTGAAGTTAACAAAGCAAGCTGATGCTGAATGCAATAATCTAGCACTGACTATTTGAGCAGAAGACTATAAATTCAACTGATACCCCAGAGATAACAACTACTGGACAAACAGAAACCGTATTCTAGGAGTAGCCGAAGTAACCAGAGAAGCTCTTGAGAAACTGTGTCCAGAGAGTAGAGTTTCATGGCACATCATTCTGGCTTGGCATCAATTATTAAGTCCACACCGAATCACATGATAAACCTGTGCATATGAAGATGTCTTTCTCCCTGGGAAAACCTGGATTGTTGTTACAGAGAACAAAAGGTCAGATCTTCTCAGATGATGACTCCGTTCGTATAGGATCCTCCAGTTTGCAGTGAAATCAAAACCTTCTGCTTTTCTGCTTATCAATATTTAAACAGCAGTCATAACTGACCGCACTGTAGTGGGAAATTGGTTATTGCCTGTCACATATTAAATTGAGGTCAGACACTTTTAATAATTAATATTTTAAAAGTGTCATTCCCTCTTTTAGAAATAAAGTACAAGGAAAAAATGTAATGTAAAAGTCTAGCAATAGGAGCACAATGGTATTAAAAATCAGTTCAAGCAGTACATAAGAAGCAGCCTTGCAATAATCAATAAACAAATGTGTTTACTTTTACCTAGATTATTTTTTACTTCACTTAGCCTTCTGCCAACACGTTTTCTAGTAATGTTTTATCTGGCTGCACACAATTAAAAATTGTAAGGCATAAATGAATTGCAGGGCATTAGTCGTGCTTAATATTCAGATTCAAAACACAGGTACAGACACGAGCCTGCAAGCTTACCTGGTAAGCATCAAGTTGCTCGTCGGTAAATATGGTTTGTTTATTACCCATCTTAATCAGGTAATTTGTTGCTTATACACATTCACAGCACTGAATGTCCTTCTCTCAGTGAAAGGCATTTAGAAGTTCCGCGGAGTCAAAGTCTCCGCACAAGATGGTTTTATATCGTTGGAAATTCTTAAAAAATGGTTTTGATGTCCTTCTAGACGGTGTCGTCCATGACTGCAAAAGTAGATGAAGTGCATCAAGAAAACTGAAAGAAATAGATAAATAAATAAGGTTTCCACTTGTGTCGGACCCAGTGGATGTTATCTGCTGACCCCAAGGACTGCAAACTGATCTCTTTCTCCTCCTTAAGTACCCAGATGGTGTTCACCGGAGTCCAGACAAACCAATGGGACCTAAGCTAAGAAAATTAATAAATAAAAAGGCCTGTGTGTGAACTAGAAACTGCGAGTAACATGAATGATGTAACTTCATCGTGGGGCCGCTTAATTACCTGCTAATTGAATATTTCTTTATCTTGAACCTTATTACTAGTAATGGGCTGTTAGTGATGCAACATGTAATGAACATGTAATCTGTGCTTTAATAGTACAACCAGTCCACTAACGCAAAGTTGTAAAGGCTGGGCACTTTTTGGTCCTTTGTTTGTCCGAACTGATCATAGCCTCAGTCCAGTTCATCTGCAGTATGATAAAACCTATCTAGCTATGTTTATGATATTTAATATTATAATTTAATAAAATACAAACCCAGTAATTCAGTAGGTATAAAGGGCAGTGATTTATTTATTTATTTATTTTTGGTCACGTATAGGGTATTTGAACTTGGTTTGATGAGTCTTTTCCATCTAAGCCGCATTTAACTGGATTTTTATTAACCACGGCAGATCCAAAGCCCTGCAGTTATTATCTACGGCACAGTAACAAGATCAAAACTTTTAATTGACCCGGTAACCTGTTGCACGGAAGCAGCATCTAATATATGTTTTGTTTTTTCTTTTCTTTTTAATTCAGCCAGGCGCACAGCTTCTCTCAGT
Source organism: Cichlasoma orientale (assembly GCA_034780415.1). Lineage (NCBI taxonomy): Eukaryota > Metazoa > Chordata > Actinopteri > Cichliformes > Cichlidae > Cichlasoma > Cichlasoma orientale. The sequence continues at coordinate 16,006 of JAVDPK010002768.1, read as the reverse complement.
AGCCTGTCCTGCAGATGATCGCCTCCCCTTTCCCTCAGCCGGCTGCGGAGACCGAGGTCCGTCTCATCCACCTGCGTGCTCTTACAGCACAGCAGTACAGTGAGCGTGTCCTGACTGCTCACCGGGACCCATGATAATTTCATATTCCCCCCACACAGCCTCTACCTCGCCTTTCCACCACACTGGTTGAAAGTGTCGCTCTTTACTGTGTTAGGCAGCTTTCTAGGCAGCAAAGTTGCCCAGGATGGACTCGAAGCGAGAAAAGGACCAAGGTAAGTTGTGATGGGGAGCTTGTTGCTACGTCGCTATGCTAGCCACTAGCTGCTTATGCTAGGTAGCTGTGCTTTAAGCTACAACGTAGCTAACAACCCCTTTTTGTTTGTTACACAACATTTTGCATAAATCATCACTTAAGGGGGGAATTCAAAAACCCACCCACTTTCATCCGGATGAATCATCCTCATGATTTAATCCACGCAGCCGCTGTCCCACAAATATAGCTAACACTGGCTATCAAAGTCCTTATACTGTCTCTGCTAACAACTTGTAACGTTACTGCTGGCTGATTTACAATAAACTGAACGTCATGACCTTTATTTCTGCAGATGCAGTGCAAAACATTAGTCCCTGCCTACATCCAGTACATTTTTCGTCATATTTAATGATATATATATGCATGCTTGTCAGTCCTCATTTAGTTTATGCTGCAACCTGTGCTGCATATCTGAAAATATAATAAGAGGGTGAACGGGAAAATAACACAGCCCTGCATCATCATCATCAAATGTGGTCAGCCGTGGTTTCCTTTTACCTCTCCCCGGGATTTAATAAAAGCTGGCTGACACTGCCTCGGGAAATTAAGCCAAATATAACTCCCTCAGTTTTTTTTTTAATTCATGCATGCATCTGGCGAGTTAATACCACCCAGCAGCGCATCTGTTTGTGAACCTTTCCTCAGGAGGACATCCCAGTGTGCAGCCAGATATGAAATTCAGAAACTCCTTGCCTGAATACCCCCCCCCCCCCCATTAGAGATGATTGTATGGGTTATTTGCTTGTTCCACTGTAAGCAGAACAGACACAATGCTTCCAGCATTTTCTTTTGCAGTGCTGACTCACGAATAATGAGACGGTGGGTGTATAAGAATAGAAAAGTGAGTATGCTTTGCTCGTCTGAAGTCCTGCCACTCTGATTCTTTCAGATGCAGACCACGAGAAGATAACCGCCGTGCTGCTCAAGTCACGTACAGGAGAATTTGATTTGGAGTCGATATTGTTTCTCAAATTAAGAGGTCTTGGTAAGATGAAAATAATATGTTTGTTTTTAGTTCTGTAACTTTGCACATCATCTCGGATTTCAATTGTATGTCTTATAGGTGTCCATGATCTTGGATGCATTGGGGAATGTATAAACTTGGAGAGACTGGACCTCTCTGGAAATAATGTCACAAATTTAGCTTCTTTGGCATCTCTACGGCTTCTTTCAGTCCTCAATTTGTCTAACAACAGGATCTCCAATTTAGGTAAGATTTTAGAAGCAAAAACGGATCCTGCATTTCCTTATATTAAGATCATTACTATCATGAATAGGCTTCACATTTTCTCATAAATTGGTCACTGCGTTTGCATTTCCAGAGCCCCTGCGCAGTTGTGACAGTTTGCAGCACTTAAATGTGGCTGGTAATATAATAAACAGGTAAGACTGAATAACCGCTGAATGGATTTTTTTTTTCCATAGGTGATTAAGAATGTAAATATCTCACAAACTGCTGTGTTATTGACATAAAAACTTTATGCACAAATTAATGTGTTAATTTAAAGAGCATGCCCCTTTTGTTTTTCCACAGCATTGACAACCTACACTGCCTTGTTTCTTTGAGAAAGCTGGAAAATATACGTTTTAAAGACAACACCTATAATTACACTAATCCAGGTAATTTTGGTGACTTTGAAAATATTCCAGTAGATGGAAATTCTTGATTGATGACCTCATGTTGGGTTTCTTTATGTCAGTGTGCAGGAACTCTTCATATAGAACAGTAGTTCTCGAGATGTTCCCTAACATCAAAGTTCTGGATGGTGAGATTTTTTTTCCATTCCTTCTTTGTACATTTAACTGTTAACATTAACTGTAAAGGTTTTGTGTATTAATTAATTAAATAATCTTTTAAAATTGCAGGTGAAAGAGTTGTCGGGCGTGGGAGTGACCTGTACCAGTTATGCAAGGACATTGATGATACCATTAAAGGTATATTTTTAATGAGCTTTATATCACACTTTATTTATTTTTATTTATCGATTTGATTGTCATAGTATTTGCTCGCACAGAGGATACCCCCATGGCACCGCAGACAGTTGCGATGCAGTTGTGTTTGGCCTTGCTTAAGTTATTTTCATATGTCTGGACTGATATTTTCCTCCTTTGATTGACGATCAGCTGGTCTGTACAAGAATGGACAGCTTGTTGAACATTCTGATTGCAAGCCATGGGTGGAGGATAGTTACTGGGATATAAAGAGATCAAACAATGCCATTATTGAAGAAGCCTACAAGCAGTTTAATGGTAAGAGGCTGTCTGCCAACCTCTTCCTAGTTAGCTAACCAGTTGCTAACTGCACTGACTTTACAGTGTAATTCTTGTCTTGTATTTTGTTCTTTGTACAGATGTTCTTCATGAATGCAGACTCCTCAACAACAGAGCCACTCATGTCATTTCACAAACTGAACGGTCCATGAGCCTGAAGAAGCAGCCAAAACAATATGCCATCTGAGCAGGCCTATTTTGGACACATTTGTGGGCAACATTTGGCAACTTTTTTTGTTGTATGATATACCATGACTAATGAACTGTAGGTTTTTGCAGATTACCACTCTATATCCAAATGCTTGACATTTACCATTGCCTGACACACATGCTCTGTCTTGCAGTGTGTGGCATTTGCTGACCTTGTACTCATCCTATGCATTGGGTATTGGACAAAACATGTAGGTGGTGTGAAAACCTTTACCCATACCGACAGCCCTCAGTTTGGTTCAAAGATGTCTTTACTTGCACAGTGTGCATTTTGTACCATGTTGTAGCCTCCGTTTATGCTGAGAGCTATGCTGCTTAAGATTTTGTATTGGTTCTCAGTAATTTATAGCTTTTTTTCCATTTTGCATTGCTGGATAATTTGGGAAATTAATGTGTCCCATGCTGTATGCTTTCTTTGTAAGTTCAATTTCTGCAAAAAAAACAAAACAAAAAAAACAAAAAACAACAGTGATTGAATGATTGCTTCAGCTGTTTCTACTTGTTTTATATCATAAAGTTTATTATGTGTGCAATCAACTTGTGGGAAATATAATGCTTATGAAGCTTTAATAGTGTACTACAATTTTTATTTTTACTAATATATATGTTTTTATTTAGTCTTCTTTGGGACAACATACATGTATTCATAACCTCCCATGTTTGCTTACTCTGAACCAAATATGATATTATTTTAAAAGCTAAACCAGAAGAATGCAGCCTGCAGAAGTCACTCCTTGGCTGAGTTGAGTCTCAGAAGCAGTCCGCTGGCGCCATCTACTGGCGGCAATCGTGCTCCAACTAATCATTTACCAGACGTCCGCACTTATTCCTTAATATGCTATTTATTTTAAATAAAATATGAATAAAATAAAGTCCCATTCTCTTATGTTGAGCTTGCATTTAGTCTTGTTTTTATCTTCATGGTGTGACACTAATATTATTAGTTAGAGAAGTTACCGCAAAAGGAAGCCCTACCTTTAAAATTATTGATTTAAAAATGTGAAACATTTAAATTACGTGAGTATTTATTATTGAAATACAAGAGAATCACGACCAGTCTATGATCACGACGTTGTCTACTGTGTGAAAAAAAAATTGCTCAGACCGGATATCCGCTCTCCACTGTCGTTAGCTTTACAGCTGCCGCAGCTGCTGTATCGACCTTGGCTCGCTCAGTATGGCAGGAAAGGCATGGAGGTCAGCGGTATGTACGCGGAAATTCATGAAAATATGTCACAAGTATTGCACTAGTTGCATTTTATTTCAGTTCATCAATTAACACTTACTATCAGTCCCAATGACAGTTCATACACTGCTAACTACTTAGCTGGGCGCTAACACACAGGCTACGTTCCTGTAGTTGCTATAGCAACCTGACATGTTTAGCTAGCTATTTAGCCAGCTGCATGTTAACAGCAATTTGTAGTTCCATCGCTCTAATTGAACATGTTTTTGTTAAGGCAGCGTTATGGCTATGTCTATCGTCTACAGATTCTTACTCTACTAAGAAAATTGGGTTTATCGATTAATGGCAAGGATAAAATCAAACCACAGGAAGTAAGTTAAGTATACTCAGCTTAAAATGCTGCATATTCTTCCTGCGTTAGGAAAAGAGCTTGTGAGTTGCTCCCCTCGCTTGTAATGTGATCATATCTGGGATGGGGACTTTGTTTTGCAAACTTTTCCAAGTCAGGGTTGCCTTTGGCTGGCTGTCTGCCTGCCACCCTGCCTGTCTGTCAATGGTGTTTGTCTATGGTGTGTATTCTGCTCCAGACATTGGTTCAATTCACCACACACTCTACACAGATCTGTTTTCTATGCTTTTGCTTATTGCCAGAAATAAACAACAGAATAGTGCTGGGAAGGGGGAAAAAAAGTGCCATTTGTGTTTTCTTTTATTGTCAGGTGTCAGGGGTAGTTGGTGCTTTGAAGAATGAGACAACACAATCCAGGACTTTCATCCGTGGGGTATTTATTTTTCCTTGTAAAGCTTCAGACTATTTTTTGTGATGATTTTTGGTGTAACTTGGGTCTAAATTTAAACTACCTCTTAAGTGTGCGATAAATCTTGTGTCATTGTTCTGTCTCACAGATTCAGACTGTCACTTTAATCCCCGGTGATGGGATTGGTCCAGAGATCTCCACTGCTGTCATGAAGATATTTGAAGCAGCTAAAGTTAGTACTGGAGGAGAAAAAAATTATTACCGTGCAGTTATTTTGCAGATTTTAGCAAAGAATAATCTATTATTTGAGCATTGATACCACATACGTCATATAACATTAGAAATATAATTAAAGTTTAGGCAACAAATTAAGTTCCTGTGTTTAAAAAAAAAAAAAAGTATTATGAAAGCTAATTCAGTCCTTTGTGTTGGATGTGCTTTTCATGTAGGCACCTATTCGGTGGGAAGAGAGAAATGTTACTGCCATTCGGGGACCGGGTGGAAAGTGGATGATACCTCTAGATGCCAAAGAATCAATGGACAAGAACAAAATAGGCCTGAAAGGTAACCTGATTGATTTAACTATATTTGTTTAAAAAAAAAAACTAGTTTAAAAAAATGGATGATTTACCAGTAGGCCAGTTTTGGGAATATATACTATACTCTCTATTCCAGAAATTTGATCCTCATGTTCCCACAGCAACAACTCAGAAGTGAAATTGTCTTAGAGACATTAGTTAAACTTGCCACACTTAAAAACAAACTTCCAAACCAGTCAATTTCATATGGCTGTGTTGGAAGGAGGTGTTTAGATGTATTTTCTTTCTTTTTATATTTTGAATTCTTTAACAATTTGCAGGTCCTTTGAAGACACCAGTAGCTGCTGGCCATCCCTCCATGAACCTGTTGTTGAGGAAAACCTTTGACCTCTATGCTAATGTGCGGCCCTGTGTGTCCATGGAGGGCTACAAAACCCCCTACACTGATGTGAACCTGGTTACAATCAGGGAAAACACTGAGGGAGAATACAGTGGGATTGAACATGTAGTAAGACCTTTAACAACATTATCTTTTGACAGGCTTTCTTAGAACTTCTTTAAGTAGTCTTCATAAATAGTTCTCCAGGCTTCTTGAAGGACATTCAAAGCTCTTCTTTGGATGTTGGCTGCCTTTTGTTCCCTTCTCTGTCAAGATGATCCCACACTGCTTCAATAATGTTAAGGTCCAGGCTCTGGGAAGGCAAATCCAATAATGATCCATTGTGTGTTTTTCTATCAAAGTATGCTTTTATTGCATTTGCAGTGTGTTTGGGATAGGTCTGTGCCATATCGTACTGACAGCGATAATACCAGTATAAATTTTTACATGATATGGTGTTATAGCAACACCATAGTTCCCTAGTGTGGGTATCAACAAGACTCGCCTGGGCATGTCTGTGAGAAAGTTGGTGTCAGCTTCAGATGACGATTTAGTACCTAAAAAGAGAGCTACTTCAACAACCTCCAACAAAGCACAGTACTTTGCAAAATATACAAGAGTATTGTTCCCATTAAAGGTGGAAACAACAAACACGTTTCACGTTGAGCACCAACAGACTACGAAGGAGGAGATACTAACTTTTTGCAACCCAAAAGTAAACAAATGTCTCAACTGAACATTGGTGAAACATTCAATAGTTGCACTTCATATGACAGGACAGGTTGAAAATATTTTTTTGGTTATATTATGTGACAGTATTGTACAGGTGCCTGATGAGTTACAAGGTTACTTTAGTTATTGTTAAACTAAAGTGTTAAGCAGTTATTTAATACTGACATTTCCAAGGAAAACCCTCCCTAGGTTACTTTTGTGCTTACATATGCTGCATCACTGGATATAATGTTGTGTCACTATTATTCCACTATAGTGGTGCTGCTGGCACCCTGTTTCAATAGATGCACACTTCAAGTTTGGAAGTGTGTCATCAGTGACAGTAGCTCACTGGAAAAGCAGGATGGAAAGTACCCTTAATTTGCTTACATGCTGCTTCCTGCAAGCATTAATAGATCACTGATGGGTTTTTTTTTTCTGTTTTTTTCCGCCCTGTTACGAATCCAATACAGCCACAGCAAGTGTTGGCACCCACTCAGCGGTTTTGTCCTCCACTCGTCCAGTTTCCTCAGGTTTTCTAAGGACACACTGCACACCATGCCTGAATATGCCAAGTTTTCTGCCAATAGCTCTTTGCGATTCAACTTGTTGGTGCAGAAATATTGTTTTATGCCTGTCAAATTGTGCCATCTGTGGCATTTTTCATAGATTCAACTAAAAAAATTAGAATAAATGATGTGTTTTTGCGACAGGCTGCTACTAAGTGCTTAAAGATATTTAAAATTGGTTCTTTTCTAAGTTGCGTATTATATGCGGACACAATACAGGATCAAGGACTGGACTGAAAATGAGTGAAAAGCAGCCAATGTCCAAAGACAAACTGTGAAAGACTTTTATAAAGCCTGGAAAACTATTGCTCAAGATCACTTTAAAAAATTACAAGAAAGTGTGGCTCCTGGGAGGTAAAATATTTTTAAAAATCAGGGGTCACTCAAGACTTTTGCACAGTACTGTAGTCACACTCACTGTTAATTTTTTTTTTCTTTCAGATTGTTGATGGAGTTGTTCAGAGTATTAAACTCATCACCGAACAAGCCAGCAAACGCATTGCAGAGTACGCTTTTGAATATGCAAGAAATAACCAGAGAGCCAGTGTTACAGCTGTTCATAAGGCAAATATCATGTAAGTAGGTTTTATTACAAATTAAGTAATTTGTTGTTGACAAGCTACTTGCTGAAATCACGTTTTCACCCAGTGTTGGATTTTTATTTATTGATGTATTTTTTATTTTTATGTTTTTAGGCGCATGTCAGATGGACTTTTCCTACGAAAATGTAGGGAGGCCGCCGAAAAGTACAAAGATGTGAAGTTCACAGAGATGTACTTGGATACTGTGTGCCTTAATGTACGTTCCAGTAGCTTTTGTGGTGAATTTGTACAAATGTTTCAGATGGATTAGAAAGAATGTTTTGGTGCATTTTTTTTTTAAATTCCTCATTAATAGCACGATTGTTCATGCAAACTTACAGATGGTGCAGGATCCCACACAGTTTGATGTATTAGTGATGCCAAATTTGTATGGAGATATTTTGAGGTAAGTAACTCAAAAACTCAATCAATTGCTTATGTAATAATACTCATAAGAACAAGATAAATCATGAGTCCTTTGTTACTTTTCTTTCTTTCTTTCTTTTTAACTTATTTTATCCTGAATTTCCCCTTAGGGTGTCCAAAAAATGTTACAACCTAACAATGATAAATTGACTCCTAACAAGCCTCTTCAATGCTCAAAAGTAGGTTACAGGACCAGTATACTAAACCCTAATTTACTATTACTCACTCCAGTCACAGCCTGCTGGAATAAAGAATTTGACATCCCTTTTAACAGTTGTGACAATTAGTGCTGCATAGGCCTGGACACTTGTCCAACCTATTTCAACAGTGGGCAGGTGAAGTAGGAGCAATCCAAGGAGGAACTCATCATGAGCAAGCACAGGCAACAGTGGAGGCAGGGCCTTGCACACATTAGTTAGCATAGAAAACAGAGCTGAAACACGCATGGGAGAAAGAGTCATAAGAAAGCAACTAAAACATTGACAGTATACTGAAAATATGATTGCTCATTTGTGGTGATGATACATATTAGTAAATTTATTTACCAATTTATGTTAAATCCAGTATACATGTTATGGAATCTAAAGGTAACTCCATGTTTCCCATTACAGCGATCTTTGTGCCGGGTTAATCGGAGGTCTTGGAGTAACTCCTAGCGGGAACATTGGCACAAATGGTGTGGCCATATTTGAGTCGGTATGTTTTTTGTTTTTTTTTCCTTCCTCATTTGTCATTTTTCTTCAAGTTTCAGATTCATGATCAGCGTACAAGTCGAACAGAAAGTCCACGGTGTGGAATGAGTTCGGGGAAGCACTTGAAATTGTTGTATATTCCTGTATTGGTGTTCCTTATTCTTTTAAAGATGTGATATTGATAGAAATGTCAGCCATGATAATGGATTGTGATCAACTCCTTCTATCAATCAGGTTCATGGAACTGCTCCAGACATAGCAGGAAAAGACCTGGCTAACCCCACTGCCCTGCTGCTCAGTGCAGTCATGATGCTGCGACACATGGGCCTGCATGGGCACGCCAAAAAGATTGAAACTGCCTGTTTTGAGATCATTCGAGACCAAAAGGTAATCTACTTCTTTTCTGAAGAAATGCCATTTTGGATATATATTGTTGACCCATTTTCTGATTTATAATGCTTTTGTTATTCATCTTCAAGGTTCTGACAAAAGATCTGGGAGGGAACTCAAAGTGCTCAGAATTCACAGAAGCAATATGTCAGAGATGTCGAGATCTGGACTGAAAGGACGTCAGTGAGACCAGTGAGCTAATTATTAGGGTTTGGGTCACTTAATCATGTCATCCTGTATCCGCACAATTGAACCAAACTTTATTAAAAACAAACAAGTCAGGCAGCTGTGATCCAGAATGTTTTATTTTTCTCTCTGCATGCTCCAAAACACAGTGTTAATAACAGTTTATGTATATGTAATATGCACATGTGATGGTCCTGTTTAATGGTGAATATTATCTATTTATTGGCAAAATGTATGTAATGTATTTGACAATGGTATTTAAAGACAGAGCCACAAATGCCACTTGAGAAACAATCCTTTGCTAACAGGTCAAACTCTGCTTCACATTTATTTGCTTAGAAAATATGTGCAAACACAGTAAAGTTTCCATAACATGAAACGTTCAGATTTATTTTATTTATTCTGTTAACTTACTGTTTCTTTCTATAAATATTATAAATTTATGTAAGAAAATTGATATTACATTGACATCAGAAATGCCATCATTTTTACTCAGTGTTATTCAGACGACTCTCACACCTGTTACAGCTGATTTCTTGGGTACCAGTGTCTTTCTCATAAATGTTATAAAGCACTTCCACCAATTTTCCTGTCACGCAAGATAATTGGTATTACTTAAAGATGTAAAAATCTAATGTTGGCTAGAGTTGCTCTAACATGGTGTAACTTTTAACTTATTAAATAAAATATTCCTAAAATGTTGTGTATGGTTCTCCTTTTTTTTCATTCTGCAAAAAAGATGCAATTATTCAATTCTGTGCAAAAGTCTCAAACCACCCCTCATTTCTTTATATTTTGCTGGGAAAATTTATTTATTATGATTTATTAAAACATGCAAACTTACAAGGAAATACAGTAACAGAGTTTGTACAGTTCTAAAAAACTCAATATTTGGTATGACCGCAACTCTCTCAGGCAAGTGTTCTTGTAATTTCTTTAAATAGTCTTAAGGAATAGTTCTCTGGGCTTCTTGAAGGACATTCAAAGCTCTTTGGGTGCTGCATCCCTATTGTTTTTTTGTTTTTTTTACATTCATAATTTCATCAGTTGTTATAAGATCTCCACACCACTGGCTGAAATGCAGCCATCTGTAAACCATGGGGTCTCCACCACGTTTACAGATGGCTGCAGACACTGTGGCACCTTTCTCCTGACCTCGTGCATATTGACAATAATCTGAGCTAAAAATTGAACATTTGGATTCATCACTCCATGAAACTCATGGCCACACATTTCTGTCCACTTCTTGTGTAATTTTGCCACTCAAGAATACTTAATAAAAATTACAAGAAATTCTGGCACCTTGGAAACAAAATATAAAGAAATGAGGGGTGGCTGAAGACTTTTGCACAATACAGTAATTACATTTTATGCATATCCACATGTGATGAGATGGAGGAAAATGACACGATTTCATACCAACAGTTACACAGTAGAACACGACCTTATCCTTGATAAAGGCTCCCTATAACTTTGTGATACATCTCTAAGACAACAGGACGACGAAGCTTCATTGTGGGACCTGGAACAAGAAAACAGTGTATTAGTGATGGATCACTGCAATCTTACAACTGGTTCAATACAAATAGCATCTTATTGTGTATAACATTGTGTTACATGATTTTGATACTATACCAGCATAAGCCTTTAGTATATAGTGTTAGTGTGTTTAAACTGTGTTCTGCTGAATTTACCCAGCTCTCCTCCAGAAACGGAGAAGTCCTTCCTCAGAATAGTCCATCTTTGTATGCGCTGGGCATTCGAGGTGGCTGCAGAGTTGACTCTGTCAATTCCCTCTTGAATTGCCCGGTACACTTCTTTGTCTTTTCCTCCAGTTATGTCAGACACTTTTGTTGCTTGGCTGCCCAGCTGTCTGCAAAACTCCACAGCTTCCACACTGAGTTCCTCTGTTGGCTCCATGGTTTCTGTATTGCTACAACACTGGAAAAAAGGGCTCAATCCCAATCATATACATATAAATCATGATTATAGGTGCTTTATACTCTCAGACTTGTTATAAGGTATAATTTAGGAAGGTATTTAACATTTATACTTTCAGTTTACCTGCTTTATTATGCGTGCTTTGTTGCTGGCAAAAATTAGATTACCTTTAGGGTTAAAAGCATGGACAAAAACTTCTTTTTGTCTCCAATCAGCATGGCACTGCTGATGATGGGTAGCTCCTTCTTTACTGCTTCCTCTATGGGAACAGGTGGAACATTCTCTCCTCCAGCTGTGATGATCAACTCTAAATGGAAGGAGTAGACAAAGTGACATTTCAGCCGCTTGTGACTCACTTCACAGAGAAAGGAGTCTTTATTTTTTGCCCAGGACAGCGTGTACCTTACAGTGACCTAAAATAATCCAGATACACTCTCACAATAGTCTTGTTTTCTGAGATTATGCTACCTTTTATCCTTCCTGTGATGTACAAGAAACCCTCTTCATCAACCTTCCCCAAGTCTCCAGAATGCAGCCATCCATCTTGATCCAAAGCTTCTCTTGTTTTGTCTTCCATGTTCAGGAAACCCATGAAAATGTTGCGTCCCCAAAAGCAAATTTCTCCTGTCCCTTCAGAGTCTACATTGGCCATTTTGTATCGACAGCCAGGCACCACCTTTCCGCAGCTATAGGTCAGAAAAAGGGTTTTCTGTGTCTTAAACTGTATTACAATTCAAAACATAAGCAGCAAAAACATCAAAGACTATTTTATTTTTATTTTTTTTACAATCTTTCTTTCTTTTTTTTTTTTACCTTGGCAGTTTATAAACTTTTGGACCTGACATGAAGTGAGGTCCTGTGCTCTCGCTCATGCCGTAGGCCTCATACAAGCGGATGTTCAGGCCCAGGAAAAACTGCACCGTTTCACTGCTGATTGGTGCCGCTCCAGAAAAGAACTTCTGACAACAAGACAGGCCCAGCTCAGCCCGAAGCTTCTGCAGCACAAGGCTGTCAGCCACGTAAAAAAGGAACGGCTTTTCATCACCCCTAAGAAAATTACAAATGATGACTGTTGAATGAACTCATGTCTTTTGGGGGGGAAAAATCCATCTATTTATACATATATGCACATTTTAGGAATAATTATTCATAATAAAAACTCTACTTACTCTTGCATACACTTTTGATTTGCTTCCTGGCTGACTGACATTGCCCATGTCACCAGTTTCTTTTTCAGATATCCACACTGACTAATCTCCTGTTTAATCTTCTCCATTATTTTCTCCCATACCCGAGGGACACCCATGTGGGATGTTGGGCGAACCTCCCGCAGTGTGGTTATCAAGCTTCCCTTTAGGGAAAATATACAAAATAAGATTTGGAAAAATAGAAGGGGAAAAAACATCACTGTGGGTGTGGAAATTCAGTCTGCACAAATTCAAACTGCTACGCAAATACTGTAATATTTTTCCCAAGTCACGAAATTAGTTTTTTAATGTTAAGCATCTTGTTGTACTGACTCTTCCACGCTGTATCTTCACCCTTTGGTTTGTTGCCAAACCTTTAACATAGCCTTTAATAAATATTAGAATTAAGTGATCAACTCTTTGTAACTATTTACCTTTAAGGCATCTGGCTGTGCAAAGTACACCAGCTCACCCCAGTGGATGCCTGTCCACAGATCATAGATCTGAGCAGCAATGTGGCTGAGTGGCAGGTAACTCACTATTGACTCCTGTTTAGTGTCGGCTGGCTGCATTTCTCCAGCCCTGCTGGCATGAATGGTCGTCCATGTGATCTGTAAATTTGTTCAGTACAGAATATTGTTTCTTTAGCCTTAAACAACAATATATATATATTTTTTCATTTTAGCTGCTTTGCTTTCAAGTATCACATTATAATTATAATAATATGACACAGTTAGGCACACAAGTACACATTAATAACCACATGAAAGCTTACATTGTCATGACTGAGCATGACTCCTTTCGGCTTGCCTGTGGTGCCAGATGTGTAGATCAGGACACAGCACTGGTTAGCTCTCTGGCTGCTGATAATGTCATCCAATTGTTTTTCAGAAACATCCAGACCCAGCTCCAAGAACTCCTCCCACTATCCAAAAGCAGAAATATACCATTTGGAGCACAGCCTCAACAGTCATTGTGGTCTGTATCATTTTATGTGCTGTTTGGAAGCCTTACGGAGTAGAGATTTGAGATCTTCTGCTGGACTTGCCCACTGTACTGCATTATGGCTTTTAAATGGGGTAGTCTGTCACATATCTATGGTAGCAAGGGAGAAAATTCTTCCACAGATGTTTTGGATGTGGAATTAAGTCCTTTGCGTATATTTATTTGTACAGTACCTGCAATATCTTATCCAGTTGCTTCTGGTTTTCTACCACAATAATGTTGGCTTTGGAGTCACTAGCCACATAATGGCAAGCTTCTGGTGAGTTTGTGGCATAAATTCCTGTCATTATTCCTCTGCAAGAAAGAAAGGAGTTAGTGACTATCTCACTGCAATGGGAGAAATGCACCCATACAGTATTTATGTGCAGTCGCTGGCTGATTCCAACTAGCGCTTAATATAAGTCCAGCTGCTGATGTGTGACGTGTACTTCTCACCCTGCCATGACAGCACCGACTGCAGAGAAGAACCATTCTGCTGAATTGAATCCTAAAATTGCCACTCCGTGGAATCGCTCTAAACCAAGCTGCACACATCAACAAATTTTTGGACTTTTCTTTGTAAAAGTGGTGATCATTGATAGTGTCATTTAGCATATACCTAAAATTTATGTTGCCTTTTTGGTTAATATACCTTTAAAAAGCTCTTGGCTGCTCTTCGGCACATTTGGTAATACTCTAGGAAAGTTATCTTTTCCCATTTGTTGTTCTTCTTGCTGGCAAGTGCATGCTTGTTTCCATATTTTTCAACTGAGGCTTTGAACATTTGGTGAACTGTGATGGGTTCCTCTGCACATCCTTCTTCTATTCTCAGCTTGACTGAACCTCTAGCGTCAGTGGTCCAAAGAGAATGAGCTGGAGCCAAAGATGTGCTGGCAAATGCCTGATCTACGTTTATTTGTCCTGGGATGAGAAAAAAAAATTTAAATCAAATCTGAAACACAAATGCATTCACTGGACAGCGGAAGTCTTCTCATTCAGTGCTCATAACTCACCTATAAAGGCGAGCTCTTCACTATCTGCCTGCATGTGTGCCATAGTCTTCTGTGCTGGCGACACCACACTGTAACACACAGAGGAAACAATGGCTACAAGCACACTCACATGCACTGCACCTCAGATTCTGGCAGTGGTTTCATTTTATCACATGGGTCTAATTTTCAGTAGCATTGTTGACCCAACACAATGTCAGGCTTTTGCCACTTTGTTTGACAAAAAACTGTCCACTCCCACTCATCAATATTGTTGTCATGGTAGATGGAGAGGATCCATTGCAAATCAATATAAAGACTGATGCAAAGATTGATCACATTTCTATCCCGATGGTGCTGACCAAGCCTCCATGCGCAAAGCATGAAGAGTGACTACAGTAAAAATAAGTGAAATCTTCCAGATGTGTTCAACACAACTGAACACATCTGGGTCCAGCTGGACTAGCATGTTTGGCGGTGCTCTCTATCATCTTCATAAAAACACAAATGAGAAAACATCTTTTAAAGAAACTGGGACTTGTGGACCAGTACCAAGGCAGGGTGCAAAATGCTGTCAGAATACAATAACTAACTAATAACTAATATTCATTCAATAACTTTGGCAGAAGTGGCTACCTGTGATTGGTTAAGCTCTCACCACACTTTTGTGCTGTGGTGAATATGCACGCATACCACTAAACCTGGTTCAAAGATAAAAAATAAAAAAAAATTTATTCCACAGTTGAGCTGAAAAACAAGGTGAAGGCAGGTGAAAGAAACAAAAAGCAATTCATTTTAAGTTGCTCACCCATCCTCGAGTTGATGATCAACCTTCTTTTCCATTCTGAACTTGCTCAAAAACGCTGCTTTCAAAACTTCGACTAATGTGATTTATGGGACTATATGAAAAAACAATCCGGCAGTTCAACAAGCCTCCCAAAATTCCCTGAAGGTTGTGAGACAAGCAGGAAAGACCATGTGGGTGGTGCATTGGAATCAGTTGCTCAAGAACATGCTCCGAATTCAGATCACCTCAGCTTTTCATATGTAAAACAGCCTTTCCCAATTCACACAATGATATGTTAAAAACTTTATCATACCGCTGTCCATTTAATCTTAATCAAGCTTAATCTACACGAGTTACAGGATGAAACAGGCTTATTTTAGTACCTCAGAAATGTAATCAGTTGGGAGTTTCAGACAATGGTGGTGACCTTTAACCAATCTGCACATAATTTCTAAGGAATCATCCAATCAAGGCATCTAATCTGCAATAAATGCATCAATAATAAACAAGATTTACACTTTTGGGGCTTACACAACAAATATTACAGCCATTTGGCGAGAAGTGTTGTTGCTGTTTCACGAAATAGTGCCTCTTGAGAAAGTTAGATGCCATTTACAAAGTAGCCTGTGTCTTATTAGAGATTATATGCTATATTTGCTCCTTTTACAAGTACTTTTTTTCTGAGAAAGCCCTTGCCCCAATGGCCTCTCATATCGGCATCTAAGGTAATGCAATCACTCGAAAAAAAATAGGTCATGCTATATAAGAAAGAAATCTAGTAACCTCTACCCCTCCCCCTCGTCCCCTACATAGATATATATATACATAGATTGACTGGTTCGGCCCGCTGATGCGACGTAACTGTGTGTCCGCCATATTGGAGGAGGCAAAGCTGCGCTGTGAACTA
>JAVDPK010002767.1:480850-502250 GCA_034780415.1 Cichlasoma orientale | reverse complement strand
TCTCTGGCTGCAGTGCGTGCTTCCGACACAGGGGGAACAGATTTTCACAGGGGAACAGAATTTCGCACAACACCGGTACTGCATACCGGCGCAGAATCTTTTAGTGGTACGCAGTACCGGACCGTACCGGCTTACTTTCACCCCTGGTTATGAGTTCATCTAAGAAGCAGCAGGCTGGCTGAAGCTCTTGTTTGCTGTCAGCGGCCTATTTTCACATTAAAGGAAGCACACGAGGTTTCTGTCCGTGGTGCTGGTGGTGGACTCACGTGACTTGAAATGGAAGTGTGTGAAATGTATTTAAAAGAATGTGTGAGAATAAAGAGTATTGAAACCACAATGGGACACTAAAACTATGGGGTCAGGAAGCCTAATCAAAACGTGTCACTGAGTTATAGTTGAGTCTGTAATAATCCGACTGATGATTAAGGTTTATTTCTCGCTCAGTCTCCTGTTCCTCTTCAGAGAATTGATGCGTCGCCTCTCCGTTTGGCTTCACTGAGGACAGACTTGAGCTGTAGGTGTTTTCTTTCCTGTCAGTATTTCTGACTGAGCTGTCTGCACAGTACAGTCTCAGCTAGTCTCTGGTTCTTCCTCTTTTTCTGCTGCAGACGAGGACAAGCACAAGGATTTTTTTTCCTTGTTGCAAACTTGTGACTCAGACTGAGTTAAGGGCTGACACAGGATTGATTTTAATTTTCTAATGCCTGCAGGCCCTCCCTCTCCACTTTAAAGTCATAGTCATAAGTAACTCTGCTCTAACATGACTGCTCGGTACACAGGTTTTATGTCTTTGTTCTCACCTGGATGGAGGTTCTTTGGCGAAGTCAGGTAATGGATAGCTGACGTAGTCCTCGTCCAGCAGGAACACGTCGGTACTGGTGAGGATGAGAGTCCTGGGCTGGAGAACTGGAGATGGAGCAGAGCCAGAATCAGAAGGGGAGGTGCCTGAGAGAGCAGAGCCTTGGCTGGGCAGACTGCTGGGGATCTGGACCTGGAGGAAAATAATAAAGAAAATCGAACGGCTTAGAAATGGATACCGGGAATTCTAAAACTAGAAAAAAAAAAGATCTGATTAAATTTTATATCTAGAGCATCAGATTACAACAACAGTCGTCTCAAAGAGCTTTATATTGCAAAGTAATATGCTCACAGTTTTACTGGAGACCAATTTAATGCCATCCAAGATGCTCACAGTGTCATTATCACAATTCAACTTGATACTATGCACTTGTTAGCACACAGTAACACATTCACACATTTAGCAGATACAGAGAAACATTAACATCAACTGGGAGTCATGTTTCTATCCACACAATATTCAGCATCCGATATTCCTTCTCTTTTAGAGATCCTTTTATTCACCGGCTCGCCGTGTCTGCACAAAATTGCAGACACGTTGAGCCGGCTGTTCCTGAGAAAAATGCTGCCTGCTGAGGCTGAAATTGACACTATGAGCGCACTAAGAAAGAACCAGCAGTCCACAGATAGTTGACGGGAACAGCAGGTTACAATGATAAAAGGTGTGATCTACAAAAACACTGCTGTTTACTTCTTAGACCAGTATGATGAAAAACAGATGAAGTGACTGTTCAGCTTCCTCATCAAACACTGCTCAAAACAATTAAAGGAGCACTCTGAAAACATCAAATCTCAATAAGTAAGAAAATCATGCTGATATCTATACTGATATGGACTGAGTAATCAATTATCAACCTACAGAGGCTGAATTCAAAGACACCCTGAAAATCAAAGTGGAAAAAAAAATTATGCAGCAGATTAATTCACTTTGCTGAAATTTCATTGCAGCAACTCAAATGGTCCTCAGTAGTTTGTATGGCTCCCATGTGCTTGTATGCATGCCTGACAACATCAGAGCTCCTAATGAGACAACGGATGGTGTCCTGGGGGACCTCCAGATCTGGACCAGGGCATCACTGAGCTCCTGGACAGTCTGAGGTGCAACCTGGTGGTGTTGGATGGACTGAAACACAATGTCCCAGAGGTGTTCTACTAGATTTAGCTCAGGTAAGTGTGGGGGTCAGTCATTTTGTAGCTCTGGCATCCTGTTCCTCTATGCATAAAGGAGCAGATACCGGTCCTGTTAATGAGTTAAGGACCTTCTACGGCCCTGTCCAGCTCTCCCAGAGTAACTGCCTGTTTCCTGGACTCTCCTCCATGCTCTTGAGACTGTGCTGGGAGACAGAAAACCTTCTGGCTATGGCACGTATTGATGTACTGAAGCGTTCCTTTAATTCTCTGAGCAGTATAATTAACCCGAGATGTTTCCATTACTGCGCAAATTGTTTTTCTCTAAAAAGAGAAAATCAACATAAAACAGAAGTTCTCACCTGGAAGACCAGCAGGTACAGCAGGACGTTAAAGGAGCATGGGGACGAGGACACCGCGCTGGCTGGAGTCTTCCTCTCTGCCACGATGAAGGTCAGGTCTCCCATCTCCTCCTCACTGGGATAAATGAACTTCACCTTGCTGCTGTGGACCAGTTCGTAGTTCTGCATCTTACCTGCAGGGGGAGACAAATTTACATTTGCCATCATGATCATTGCTGCAATTTATTCTGAAGTGACAAATACAAGCACTAATTTTATCAAAAATTCAATACCGTTTATACATTGTTACATAAAAACTGTCTGCTGCTTTTTAATTTAAAAAGATAATCATATAAAAACACGTTTGTCCACATTCTTGAGCTCCTCTTTGTACCAGAAGGGGTAATCTTTAATGCAAAGACTGAACCACGATGCTGTCTATGACACAGCCAAGAATGCTGTCAGTGTCATGATATGTAAAAGTGTAAGAAGTCAAAGATTTATTCTAAAATCCATACAGAGAGGAAAGACCATCTGTGGGCTGCAGCAGTCAGCATGATTGGATAAAATGTGAGATTCATGCTTTAATAATATAGCTCAACTCTTACAAGACAACGAATACCTCTGCCTACGGAAACAGATGGTATCCTTGCCTGAGTTACCTGTGTTTGTGTTGGTGAACTGTGAGTAGAAGTCCTGATCGGATGGCTCTGGAGGCGGAAGCTGCTGCTGCAGACTGAGAGCTGACATCAGCTCCTGCAGGAAAACGCTCGTCCCATAGCTGTCCCTGCTCAGGCAGCACACAACGTGGTCGGCCGAGTGACCTGCAGGAGGGACAACCCACAGACAGTTAAGGAAATGATACAGAAATATGCCATTTTTGAAGGGCGCCTATCACATCTTTCCTTATTTTCTGTCATACAGACACTGTTATATTAATGGATGCTCATGTTAAACGTGACCAAAAGTGTGAAAGTTTAGGATTCAGACAGCAGTTGAGAATAGGAAGGAACCGAACAAGCACTGCTGTCGCTATCTGCCCTCCAAGATGGTGGAGCTGGTCTTCAACTGCTGTATGAGTGACTCACAGGTTTGTCACAAAGTGGGGCTACCTATATTTGTTAGAGGCATGTTTTTTTAAAGGTATTATTTATTAACTCTTTATATGCACACACACACACACACACACCTCCTGCATTATCACCACAAATAAGAAACTGTTGTATAAGAGCAGATATCCTTAATCTTACAGGCAGCTCTGAGTGCAGAAACAAAGCTAATCTAATAGCATCCAAGAATAAAAATATGGTGTTTGAATATCATTAGGTGTAAATTCCCCGACCTACAACTCTGAAGTACTGGTCAAACAGCCCGACGTTGACGGCCAGCAGATCAGAGAGTCTGATGGACACACAGCAGCACAGACACGAGTCTGGATCTCCAGAGTCCGATATGTCCAACACTGACAGAAGCAGACAGGAAGGGAATAAAGATTTAACAACACTGAACAATTACAGGCACAGCACTGCACCTGTAAGGCTGCGATCTGCACCACAAAATAGAAATTGTTGGTAACTGAACACAAAGAAACTACTACACATTCATTTCTTGCACTGATCTGTTGAAAAATCTACCATCGTCATAAGCAGACATAATAATAATACAAGACTTGGGCGAGCGGCCGTGATAAAGTAAAACAAGAGGAGGAGGAGCAGTGGGTGTTAGTGACAGTAATGGCACATTTTATTTCTCATTACAAAAAGCACAAAATTTCAGAGGAAAAATGCACTGAAATGATGATCAGTATCAGGAATGACTGTAAACGTCCTGTTCAGCCGGGGCCGAGTCATCCCAGAAAATCCTACCTGAGTGATGACCCAGTGTGGCGGCCGAATCCTCCAACAGGAAGTAGATTGAGTCAGTGGAGAGCAGCAGACAGCAGGTGAGTTCAGCCTCAGGAGATTTGTAGAGGATCACAGACAACCACAGCACCTGTCTCACCTCCTCCGCCTCAGACTGAAATAAGTAACACATATTTTTAAGTTACAGAGAATTCTGATATATCATTTGGTGATATATCACCTCCATCTAGGTGATCATTTAACACTACAGACAAAGAGAGGTGGGCTACGCTCCCTGAGAGGCGTTCTCCCGGGAGAGCCAAGAGCTTTGATTCCAAAGAAGTAGTATCCATGGATTTTTTGCTCGGTCATTAAATCTTAAAGTCCCGACACTTGTCAACAGTAACATTTCCAAAATGTTAAGAAGGAAGTGGTGGCATATGTATTACAGTGCTGTAACGCATATGTTTCACAACCCAACTGTCCTGTTCCGGACCTCTTCGGAAAGCCCTGGCCTACAAAGACCAGAGGGTATCCGTGTTTTTTACCTGTGCTACGTATCTGTGGAAGTAGGTCAGCAGCTGCTGCTCTCCCAGACCAGCCAGGAGCTTCAGTCCTGGTGAGAAACCGGGAATGAGGTGGAGGGACGGCTGGTTCTCCTCGATGTGAAGACGGGAAGAGTCCCAGCTGTGAAGGAAAAGCCAAAAACATAAATATCTGGGCAATGACACCATTTTTGTAGTTTTCCTCTGTACAGCATCGCAGCGCATTTTAAATCAAACAATCAAGGTGTGACTGAAGTGCAGGCTTTCAGCTTTAATACACTTTTATTACATAATCTTAGCCCGGCTTAGTGTTAATGTTTGAAAGTTGTACCTGCTGGAGCCATGTGACGTCTTGGTACAACAGCATAGGTCCCCAGATCTGTGACGGCCTGAGACAACAAGAACAGAGCTGTGACACTGGGAAAGGAAACCAGTGGAGGTCATACAAAATCAACATGTCTGTAGCTGGTCTTCACCTTTTGAGAGTTGATCTTGGTGTGGACACAGTCTGGAGGTCGGGGACAGGGCCACTACCTTCAGCCCCTCCAGAGCGGCCCTGCGCTGGCTCAGCTCCCCCAGGAAAGAGCTCCTGTTCTGGGCTAGAGGAAAGAACACCAGCAGCCTGCGATTGCCCAGCAGCAGCTCCACAGAGTGACTCCTCCTAGTGGAAACAATATGATTGTTAAAACACAGATTAAACCAGATTTAAAGAAAGAAACCTAAGAAAATTAGAATCAGTCATTGTCCATCTGCATTTTAGTTTATGAATAAAGTCCAGAGTTACACCATCCACTCATACCATCTGTACCTGTGGAGGTGTTGTGGGTCCGAGCAGGATGTGTGGCTGGCTCTGTCCCCGACCTGAGCATCCCTCTCTCTGGGGTGAAGCACCACAGAGCCAAGGGGCACACGGATGAGCCTACAACAGGAGGAGGAGGAGGACAGATGATGAAGGCCAGCGTTGGTCTTCTCTCTTTTTGACATCTCTCTGAAGTCCATCTTCAGCACCCACAGCTGTCGGTGGGTGAGGAAGAGGAGAGAGGGGATGGTGGGCTCCTCAGATAAGATGTCTGAAAGGAGGGGGTGAGTGTTGAGAGCAGAGCAGGAAGAGGATGTGGAAGGGGTGGGAATGAAGAGGGCAGGATAGCCTCCCTGGGCTCCATGACTCTCCTCCAGCTCCCAGGAGTTAATAAGCGAGCGGGGGAGGAGCTGACGAGCGTTGGGGGGCTCTGGGTCGACCTGGAAGAAACAAGAGAAATTTCTTTTTTGAATGTGACTTTTAAGAAAATAATACAATAAACTCACTGCTCTGTTTTCATCTTTAAAAATCCATTTGATCAAAACATCAGAAACATCGCTGACCTGAAGCAGCACTGTGAGCTCTGCTCTAGTCTGCTGAAGTTCCTCAGCCTCGGAGAAGATGTAGAACCAACGGGTCGGCTTGGATTGGAGTCCAAAGGCGAGGCACGAGTCTGGGAGCTCTGCTTGGGAGGAGAGCGAGAGCTGAGAGTACGGGAGGAGGAGGTCCACCTGCAGGTCAGACAGGACCTTCTCTATAGGCAGACTCAGCTCCTGGTCTAATGACAGGAAAACAAAACACACACATTACAGCACTACAGGTCATCAACACATTGTGTAGTTGCAGTATTTTATCTGACAGTGTAAAACAAGAGATATTAAATTTAATATTCCACAAAACAGTAAAACACGTCCCATCACTGATGGAGATATCCTCCCACAATTAAGGAAAATATAAAATAAATGTAGGACTCAGGATGACAGGAAACCCTTCGACAGACCTCTTATTGCCTTCTGCAAAACTATTTTCCCTTACCCTAAATATTTATCCAAATACTTTTAGTCTGGGTTAGTAAAGATATAATACATATTTCAGCAAAAATACGTTAATTAAATCAATTTAAATCATTAAATCAAAAATATTTTAAGCACGCTGTAAGAGACATTCTCACAGCAGGAGCAGTTAAAATCATAACTGCTGAATCGAGATTTGAATCAAAATTATTAAGCTAATAATAGAAATAAATAACAGAAATAATTCCTGATGCTTTAATGATGCTCTCACAACACTGGCGTAGTTAAAGTCTGACATCACTGCGGCCCTCCTGAGAATCCAAGAAAATAACCTAATATATGGAGCTGCTCCCCTTTGAGATAAAAATCATTAGCTTCCAAGGCTGCGCCATGAAGGATAAAATGTCTGCATGCTTACCTGTGTTCTGATTGGTCTTTGTGAAATCATGTGACGAGCACAGCAGGCCCAACAGTTGGTCCGTAAGCACCAGACATGCCACCTTCTGCTTCACTTCCTCCTCCACCTGAACACAGTAGCACCACAGAACCCGGCGGACCTGAGCTTCTTCCTCCTCCTCCTGTTTCTCTCCAGATTTCTCCTCCTGATGCCCACCAGGCTCCTCTGCAGCAGGAACACGGAGTGACGTGGAGGAGGAGCCTACCAGCTCCTCCACCGAGTCATCCAGACTCATTTCGAAGTAGCCGTCCCTGGAGCCTGGACTGGAATAATGAGCAGAAAACACAGAATGGGCTACAAATCATCTTTAGGTCCTTGAAATCATTAATTTCCTTTGTGGTTATAAGTTGATTATCTAACAGCTGTCTGTGGTTATAAATATTCAGCCACGGGATCATTTCTCTAAAAGCTTTGAGCTGCAAAACAGAGCAGCAGCTTAAATGTCTGCAGATCCAAAAAGACCGGAGAGCTTTGACAACATCTAACAACAACAATTACATTTTAAAAAGTATATGGGGCTACCTATAGGCTTTCAGATACAGTTCAGAATTTTTAGAGACTCTCAGAAACCATTAAGACACCCCAAATTCAGCAGGAATCTCTGAAATCCTGAAATTCAGTAACAGGATATATCTGGTTGAAATACCTGGGACTGCCCACTTCAGTGCCCTCCAAAAGAGATTTAACCTCTCTGGATTCAGAGCTCTTCTCTTCCTGCCTCTCCTCCTCCTTCTCCACCTTCTGCTCCCTCAGGGTAGAGCTGAGACACTGGGAAAGCTGGGTGATGAAGTCCTTGTTGGAGGAGGACAGGGAAAGCAGGCGAGAAGGAAGCAGAGGACACGAGACAGCACTGCAGCAGGAACAGCTGGCCTCAACAGGTCTGGATGAGGAAGAGGAGCAGAGACAACTGGAGGGGAGAGAGGGGCGAGAGACAGATGTATTGATTTGGTTTTTACATTTTGCTTAATATAAGATGTCCTAAAGGATATAAACCAACTGGACTCTTTATGGAGTTGTGTGTTGATTTTACTTGTAGCAGGACCAATTATTACATACTGACCAGACAGCAGCAGAAGTAGCAGAAGTAACAGAAGTAATGCTGGTAGAAGCCCCAGAGCGAGTGTGTTCAGACAGACTGACAACAGGTTGTGTCTGCAAATAAGACGACACACAACAACATAAAGACCAACTTCCTCTAAACAAGTTGTGCCTCCATCTGAACACCACATGCACCGCAAACCTTTTCGCAGTGATAATATAATAAGGATTTATCGGGTTACTTTGACATGCTTGCATTCTTGAACATTAGCAGTAAACCTCACACAAAATGTATCGACATGTTTTTAAAGTAACATATTTTAATATAAGTAACAGTTGCCACCCCTCCCATCTAATCAAACGTTCCTCTTTCTAAGTAATATCCTGCTGGTGCGATGGTAACAGACCCCACCCATCTCTGATGCTGCGTGTGTGTGTGTTTAACCTGCTCAGAGTCAGACGGGAGGTGTGTGCCGGTGCTAAAGCTTGCAGGGGGAGGTGCAGAATCCACAGGAGGGAGAACGCTGGGGGGGGCTGGGGCTTCTTCTCTGCTCGTCACATCTAAAAAAAGGAAAGCAAACGCCTCAGTGATGCTGTGGGTGAAAACAGACATTTAAACCTTTAATTCTCAGTATATAACTTCCTGATTACAGATGGAATTGTGTTCAAAACAATAATGGCCATAAATAATCATCAGCAAACACGGCTGCTTAAAGCTTTAGTTAAATCATAGTCCCAGTTCTCAAAGACGTATTAGTATCAACAGCTTGTTTAAAGGTGGTTAGTGAACACAGACGAGGTATCACAAGAACTACAGCCAAACATTAATAAATGTCAGTCAGTGATACAGCGAGCTGTAACCTCGAGCTGAGAAATGAAGGCGTTATAGCAAGGGTTTATTTGAGCGGCTGAATGTTAAATGTTATAAAGGCTGTTTATGTCCAAGTCTGACCAGGAGGCAAAGCATTACGATCTGGTTTAGAGAGACCTCTCTTTACTTAGAGCGACTCTCTAACCAGAAGAGAGAAAGCGGCAGACTCGTTTATGAGCCCCACCTTGTTTACATTTTGGCTTATTTCCACTGCAGTGAGTCTACATTTAATTTCATGCAGTTTTAGCTCTGAGGGGAAAGATGCTGAAAAGCACATTCTGACAATCACAGGAAGAGCATCACGAGGCTACAGCAGAAAAAAATATCTGTCTGTAAACCTAATCACTGCGATGTCAACACAACATTTTATTTTATGTCCACATCCACCAGAGTTTTCTCAAATTAGAAAATATAAGAAAATTAAACCAAACATGTTCTGTGAAGGCAGCATTCAGACAGATTTTATTGTTTCACATTGTTTCTACTGAAAGAGTCCACAGCATGTGAATCAAACTGTGCTGAAAACCAGATTTTCTCTCTTTTCTGGTGGTTGCGCTTGAACGACTTTCTTCAGTAAGAGTTTCCATGTAAAATGCAGTGAAGGTGGGACACTAAAGGTACATTAAAGGTACAGTCGGCTGTTTTTTGAGGTTGTTTAATAGAAAAAAAGAAAAAGAATATTGCACTCATAAATATGAACTGATTAGTGTGTAATTACATTATTTTATTCTCAAGCTTCTCTCACTCATCCACTCATATCGGACTCGTTTCACAGAGCGTTACGGCCTCCTCCAGATTACACAGGCAGGCGTGGACTCTTATTGACAGCTGAGGTAAACAGCCGACTGACAGCCGACTGACAGCCGACTGACAGCCGACTGACAGCCGACTGACAGCCGACTCTCACTACAGCTGAACGTTTTTTGAGGTGACTCGGGGTTAAAAACATAAAATAATGCAAAATATTTAATTGACATCTGTTTTAATTCCTGATTTATTCTTAAGTGTGGACTATTCAGATCAAAGTATATTAATAGTCTAGTCTAGAAAATGGAGCAGCAGAGCAGATGACAACAACGTGTGGATAAGATGATAAGTTTGAGACCCATTGGGTCTTAAATCTCCTATAATTTATGACTGATGTTACAATATATATTTATATTATTTTAATATATTCGTTATGTGTTGCAGTCTAAATTTAATGCTTTTGATCTTGACTGAAACGTGTTTGTCCTATAGTGGCCACCGTAGCTAGGATTATGCACTTGAATTGGAGGGGTAAGAAAAGAGAATTCAGTTGACTCCAACTGGCCGCTGCCTTTCAGTAGAAACAAAAACCAACCCCCCACCCCCCCTTAGCACGGCACAGCCTGATACATACATGATTACCTTGGCTGGGGTAGGCAGCCTGCTGGGCCGAACAGGAAGAGGAGGAAGAGGAGGAGGACGTAACAGCAGGGGGAGGAGCGACAGCAGAGGGAAAGCAGGAGGAGGAAGAGGGGAGAGGAGAGGAAGAGGAAGAGGAGGAGAGGTAAGGAGGTCCAGCAGCAGAAAGCCTGGTCTCCTCACTGATCTGACAAGAGGACAGAGAGGGAAGGGGAGCCTTCAGAGAACAGCAATCATCTACACAACACATCTCAACTCTACAACCAGCAGCTCCATCAGCAGCAGAGCAACAAATTAGTGTTTTTAACACCTGAAGACGAGTTTTAGACAATTTTATCTTCACACCTGCTCTGATGATGTAAACATAAAAACTAAACTATCTGTAGCAGTCTGGTGCTGCTGTGTGAGCGTACAACAATGAGCTAAATCTGTGTGCTTATATATCAGCATTACATTAGCTGCTCCTAAGACCCATTCAGCCAGGATTTTAATAACCACAGGTTTAGCTCATATTTCCATACAAAGTGATATAATTATATTTGATGCATTTTCAATACTGTAACTCTGCTGCTGATGTGCAATACATCTTCCATCAGAAAAGGTTAGCATGTAGGGGGTGCCACTTCACACTGAATAATTAACATTAGTAGTTAACAAAATGTCTGTTAGTAAATAATATGAAGTAAGAATAACTATTAGTCAAATCTAACTAGTGGGTTTATATTATGTGATGTTTATTGATTGGGCTACAATCAGGTTTAAGTTCTGAAACAACTACACCAGGTTTTGGGGTTAATTCATCTAAAAGATGACAGAGTTCAACTTAAAAAGGCACAGTTTGACTTCAGCGTCACATAGCAGTGACATCAGTGCAAAACATCAGCTCGCGTCCTCCGACAGTGTTAAAAGACACCAATCAGCCACACATTAAAACCACAGACAGGTGAAGGTAACCACCGTGCAGCAATGAAATGCTGGGCAGGGAAACCGTGAGTCATTCGTAAGGATGGGGCACATCCCTGAGGCAAAGTGACTCCCAAATGCAGCGGCCTCTCCCAGCACAACAATGCGCCCCAGCACACGAGAAAAATACTCAGGAGTCGTTAAAGGAACTCGACAAGAGAAGATATTACTTGTCAGAATTGTTTTGGGGGCATGAGGGGGGCCTGGGGGGGGGGGGGGGTGCTAATGATTTCAGGCGGGTGGTTTTAAAGTTGTGGCTGGTCGGTGTACAATGCTGAGTCAAGTGAAATCCTGGAACAAAACAAAAAAAAACAAAAAAAACTTTTTATATCAATTTATTCATCTTAACATTTCTAAACTATTTAATGAACTTCTATCGGTGTAACTGAGACGAATGCTGCCAGTTTAACCATATAAACTGATACTGAGCCCATCTGTGTGACTCACGGTGGCAGCGTCTACCTTCTTGTCGCTGCTGCTCATGCGGTCTTTGGCTTCTTTGGCTTTCTGAATGGCTTTCAGCACCTCCACAGTGTCAAGCTCCTTTTCTGTCGTTGCTTTGCAGTCCAGACAAACCTAAAAATGTCGAAACAAACGAAGAATGAACACAAACGTATAACGTGAAGCAGAATAGAAAAACAAGAACTGTGGTGAAGCGGATGGTTTGAGTGTTCCAGCAGTACAAGCAGTGACATTCCAATGAGAAAGGAGTGAGGAAAAAAAACTGGATACTTTTGGCTGTGCTGAAATAGTAACAGTATAGCAGGATTAATCGTGTGTGTTGGTTTACCTCTGCTGCACGATCTCCAAACTGGGCCAGGACTTTGGTTCTGTAGTCTGGGATGATGCACATGGGGTTACTGGACAGGTTGAGTTTCTCCAGACAGGGCAGAGAGCCGATGTTCCTGATTTCCTCCAACTGGGAAAATACAGAAAACAAGAGGCTGCAAACATCAGCCAAGGCTGAAAATTCCCTGCACGCTTTCTATGAATCAAACTCCCAGATCCAGACAGAAGCTGGTTTGTGAAACACTAAGATGACATCTCTCAGCTTTTCTTGTTCCAATCTGATATTTATTTGTGAAAATGAAAAATGCTTTGAAAACATTCCTGGATCTAGATCCAGATACAGAACCACTCTAAAAATAAACCTCCAAGTTGGACCAATCTCCACCTCTGGTAATGCTGCCAGCAAACCACATTTAATATCTATTGTATATATTTTTTAATTTCTTTCAATGCAATTTTACAAAGAACTGTAAAAAAATAAAAAACTGAGCAGGAAATTTATATTTGCAGTCTGGCAACAAACCACGAAAGGCAAACATTTTCTGTATCTATCCCATCGGGGCACGCTTGGTGTGGTTACCTGTGCCAGCTGGTTGTGGCTCAGGTCCAGGTTGACCAGAGAATAAAGCTTGGTGAGACCAGTCAGTCGGTCCAGCTGGTTACCAGCCAGGCTCAAGGTTTTGATGTTCCCCAGACGAGTGTGAGCTGCTTCCAGGACCCGGAGGCTGTTATAGGACAGATCTACGTGGACCAGATTGTACAGGTGCTGTGAACACAAAACAAGTAGGTCAACACTATTCAGTGACAATGTACACAAATAACACATCGCGCTCATTTTACACCATTGCAAGTGCTGTGAGGACATTTATTGTTATCGAACTAATTCAGTCATCCAGGAAATAATCGTTTTGTTTATTTTATTATGCAGACACAGATATGGGGCATGACCTGTCCTCGTGCATTCTGTCACATACCTGGAGGTTTTCCACTGAGGACAGCTGGTTGTAGCTCAGATCCAGAAACTCCACCTTAGGGATCAGTTTCTAAAAACAGACATAAACTCAATCTGAGCACTCTGAAACTGATCAGCGGCACCAAATTATGACTTTATTTACATACCAAGTTGTTTTGAGCTCCATGTAAAGACAGGGAGATTGAAAAAGTGTGCCCTGGCCTGCTGATACAACAGCTAATATTTTAATCCTGAGAACTAACATGTGTGGCTCTGTATAATCTCACTGAGACTAGACATCCTGTATACAGTCATCCCAGGGAAACAGCCCTGGCTGGGAACACTTTCTTTTCAGTAATGTGAAACAGACCAACTCGTGAGTATTTCTTCCTGTGATTTCACTATGACGAAAACAAACTGCTTTTAAATATAATCATCGACTGAACTTCGGATGAAGCGGCTGCTGTTGTAGGTTTGGCGGGTGCGCGTCTCACCACTGAGCTGTCGATGGTACTGATGCAGTTGTGGCTCATGTCCAGCGTGGTCAGGTTTCTCCACGCAGGGATAACAGCAGTGACCGGACACCCAGACTCCACCTCCTCAGGCTCCCACTGCGAGAACTCGCTCGCCTCTGGGACCAGGATAGACTGAGGCGTTTACATAAACAAAACACGCGTCGGTATAGTGCAACACACAACGTAATGCTCAGACTGTATAGGCTCTAACGTGTACCATCATGGATTCAGTGGAGCGATGGATGCTCATTGTCGCCAGGCTCGACCTCAGAAAGGGCAAACCACGAATCTGCAGAGAGCTGCACTCAGTGATCTGAAGACGGAGAATATTTAAGGGAAAAAAATCATCACAGGATAAATAATAAACTGATGTTTTCAAATGGAAAATCCTTCATGTATGACTACAGTCCAGTACTCAGAGACTGAGTTAGTATCTCAGTACAAAAACTTTACTTCATGACTCTTTTTCTTTCACACTGTACAGTCAAAACCTGGTTACAAATAGCTCTATCTAGCATTATTATCACTTTGATTTTCAGATAAATCTATTGACCTTAAAGGAGAGGTCAGAGGTCAAAGGTGACATGATATTTTAAATCTTTATACGGTGCTTCAATTTAATAGTCAATTTTCAACCAATAAATCATTAAGTTGACCTTGAAGACCTCCTCACTCTAAACACTGCCGCGGCTTCAAAGTGCAAATTGTATGCACCAATAAAACATTATGTGTGGATACATAAACATGATATGAGTGACACAGGACTGCTGCATGTGTACAGAAAGAACATTTTCATGAACAGGTACAGTTACCTCAATTTGCTGCAGGGATTTAAAAACAGACAGATCAAAGGGGAGATTTATCTCCTGGATGTTACTGCTTTCTACTGGACCTCTGGTACCAGAAATCTGAGAGACAAACACAAAGACCAGTGAGAACCTTCACCCCCCTCTGCTGCTCAGAGGTAAACTACACAACAGGGAATTCTGGTAAAGTAAGTGGCGTACAACCTTGAGGTATCGCAGCCTGCAGGTGAAGTCCAGGATGTGTCCCAGGTCCGTTTTGGCATCTCCGTTGCAGCATGTCGGTTTGGCCATCCGGAGCTGCTGGGAGACGGAGTAGAGCTGCAGAGGACGGAGGGAAAATACCTCGCCGGCTTGCAGCAAATGCTCACCTACCAAAAACAGACAGACAGTCTGGCGCTGCTCACTGTACAAACCAGAGGTGTCAAAGTAATCTTTTCATTAAAGTTCTGATTTTAAAGCAAACATTACAAAAAAGAAATCCACTTTTTTTTTTAAATATACAGTACAAGGCATAAGTTTGGACACAGCTTTTCATTCAATATTTTCATTTTTTAAAATTTATTTCCTACATTGTAAATTAATATGGAAGTCATCCAGTCTATAAAGGAACACATGAGGAATTATGTAGTAAACCTAAAAGTGTTAAACAAACCAAAATATGTTTTAGATTCATCAAAGTAGGCACCTTATGCTTTGATCACAGCTTTGCTCAGTCTTGGCATTCTCTCAATCAGCTCCATGAGGTCATCACCTGAAATGGTTCTCCAAGTGTGCCTTGGATTTTGAATGAATCACCAACGGTGCCACCAGCAAAGCACCCCCAAACATCACACTTCCTCCTGCATACATGGGAACTACACATGCAGGAACCATCCTCTCACCTTTTCTGCGTCATGGTGTTTGGAACCAAAACTTTTTTGTTTACCAAATATTTGCATGTGTATTTCTTCATAGTTTGGGTGATTTTAGTATTAATCTGCAATGCAGACACTTTTTGAATAATGAAAAACCACTGAATTAGAAGGTGTGTCCAAACTTTTGGCTGGTACTGTATAAAATAACCAGAATTATCTAATTAAAACTTGGAAAGTTTGAGATACATTGCTGAAATTATACTTATTTTATACAGTATACAGTTGTCATTTGTGCATTACAATTCTGGGGCTTTTGTATATCTGCTACAAAAGCTTCGGAGTATTATGGAGCTAAACACAGTTGTACTTTACTCCTTTCTTTTTGATTCAACAACTTGTTGAGATCTAGAAATAGTTTTAACTTTGGTCTCAAACTCCAGGCCTCGAGGGCCGGTGTCCTGCAGGTTTTAGATGTGTCCCTGATCCAACACACCTGGATCAAATGTTACTGCTTCACAGAGTAATTTAAAAGCTTTCTGGCTCAGTGAATTTTGTTTTTGTTTTACTAATGGTAGGAACAACTCCATGCAGGACTTCTGCAGCTACACAGAGGACACAACGCTCCACTGAAGCAGACTCATTAATAGGTAACAGTTCTTGAAACGCTACACTAGAGGAAACAGGTCAAAGTTCAAATCTTACCTTTATGGAACAGCTCCTCTGCCAGCGCTGCAGTGATGCCATTTATTTCCTGGGAGACAGAAAAAACTAAATTAACTTTAAATTAACATTTATCAAACATGAATGCATCAACTGAAAACTTAACTGAACTTAATGTTTGTGTAAAATCGATGCCAAAACAGGTCAGCAGTGGTGACTGTTTTGGAAATAAGGAAGCCGGCAAAAGTACTTTAAGGTTTATGACTTTTCAAGTATCTACATTTGTGTTTGCTTGTTTTGTGGAGTAAATCTGTGTTCTGAGTACGTTCTGCCTGTTTTCTTTGTAGGGTCTTTGTTTTGGTGCGATGGGAAGCGCATCAGTCATTTATTGGAAAAACCTTAATAAAAACAATTTGAAGATAAAATCTTACTGCTTTCTTGCTCAACAGCTGATCAGAGATGGATGTTAAGATTTTATTGAGGATGAGTTGACATAAGGACATCATAAATTGTCTTTGAACAAGCACCGTTAAATTCTTGTGTTGTAATGCATCCAACTTTTTTTTTTTTTTTTGTCCACCCAACTAAATGCATTGTTTGTTTGTTTTATTTTACTGTTTTTCTTTCTGGCTCCATGCTTAGCGACAGGCTGTTGGTTCTCATTTTTGATGCTTTTTTTTATTTTAATGACTTTATCACCTGGTAAAGTTTGTTTCTCTTGCTTATTGTGTTTAATATGATTGTGAAATGGCTACGTTGTGTCTTGTAAAGTCAAGGTTTACACGTCTACTGATGGGCTTTCTTCACATTACACTCTTCCTATTACAGAGAATCAACACGGACAGTTTTGCTGCACAGAACGAGGCCAGTGATCCCAGAGGACCGACGGAGGAAACTACGGGGTTTCAGCGACTTTCTGTGATCATCGTAGGGAATGTGAGATGTGTGGACAATAAAATGGTTGCGCTCAGTGAGATAGTTTCAGGACTTTTCAGGCAGACAGGAATGTTAGTCTGACCGTAAGAAGAAATTTGCAGTTACTGCAGTTGTTCTGATTAAAAGTGGTGAAATCCCGGACATGTTACCACAAAAGAACATTTCTGTGGCCTAAATATTGAACTGCTAGCTGCTGGACTGTATTTTTTATTACTGAAATTCCCTTTTTGCCTACACTGTTATAATATTTGTTTATTTGTAAATTGACTTGACACCAGTGTTAACATTGATGCAGATCATGGGTCAGACTCTTTATTGATTCCATTGTTGGTTCCTGATCTGTTTTCTGTGTAGAAAAAAGGTCTAAACCTAAAAGATTTCCAGTGTCAGCACTGAGTCTGAACACAGTGTGAAAGGCTTGCATGTGACTCAGGCATGCAAAAACTCCACTGATATAAGTTTGAGTCACTGTTAAGCAATGTGTAGCTGCCAGAAAGACGAGCCAGCGCTGATAAAAATAAAGCTTGGAGGCATGCATTCTCAACTGCAACCGGTTTCTGATTCCCATCACTGCAGCTGATCGTGGCCTCGTGTTGTTTTTGATTTTCTGACTGATTTTGTTTTGATGTTAAAGTCTTTTGTTTTCTATTTAACTTCAACAAATATTCACAGAACAGATCTCCAGATGTGTTTCTAAAAAAAAAAGTCACCTAGTTAAGAATTTACACCTGGTTAAAAAACTCTGCAGGTGTAGCTTTAACTGATTTGGGCCAGACACCTGGACCTCTCAGCTGTTTTCCTTCCAGATCTTATTGCACTTCCATGTAGCTGAATATTAAACAGCAAATACAGATTTCTATAATCATTCCAAACAACCCTATCTGCTGTTCACGTCACACATGACTATGTGCACTTTGTTGCACAGGCTTCTGAAAACAGTGGCCCCTTGTTGTTAATCTGTCATCGTCAACATGTGATCGCCTTCTCTGTCATCACACATACACACACAGAGTGAGAGGTCAGGAGTTCAAGAAATCCATGAGGTGAATTTTTTTTCTTCTTGAGGTTCTTACTCGTCTCAATCGAGGACTTCATTTTGTTCCACTCTATATATAAAGATTCTATAGAACAATTCAAAAACTATTTAGCGCCGGAACGTTGCTGGGATGACACTGTGGGAATAGAACATGTTTCAAACACTATGAGTAATGTCCCTGTCTGTAAGACAACTGACGATGGTTCAGACCTCTGGCTCAGATGACAGCGGCAGCCAAACTCATGACATAACCCACTCTTAAAAACAAAATGCTCCATTGTGCAAAATACCGTGACAAGTACGAACATGACGCCATCCTTCTCTGCGTTTTTACTCTTTGGAACAGCGTGCTTTAAATGGAGGAATGATTTGTCCTAATCCACTTTAACGTGATGACTTTCTACCCCAACATAAATTGAACGGCTTATACTTTCTCTGGTTCAGAAAAACGCCTTCAACAGTTGAGAACCATTTGAGCACAAAATTTCTCACTCAAGAAAAGACATAATTAAGTTGGGAAACTCTTGTGTTACAGCAGCCAAAACATGAAACAACCTGTAACAAAAAAAAGCTCAATCAAATAAATATAACAGGACAAAACAACGTTTTTCAATAAGGTAAAGATTGTACAAAAGGAGGAGGAAAAACATTTTAAAAACCTCCGTGCTAAATATATGAACTTAATAAGTAAAACTAAATAAAGTAATGTATAACTGTAGAAACTGTTATTTAATATTTGGTGGGTATTTAAAAAATAGTCTGTACTGTTTCAACACGAAGCCCCGTGTTGAAACAGGAAAAAAAAAATGGAGAAGTGAATGTGAGGGAATCGTTTGACTGGTTTGGTCTGCACAGTCCTAATCTCAAACGCACTTAACAGAGTTACAGTGTGATGAACAGGAACATCTGGATCTGATCACCCTGCGTCACTCGCTGGCCTCACTTTCTCTGCTATGCTTAAGTCCTAACAGAGTTCGACTACAAACCAAGGTTTAAACTAAACCATGAATTACACCCCTGTTTAAAGGTTGTACTCACGTAGAGATGAAAATGCAGGAAATTGGCGAGTGGAGTGGGCGTGGCTTGAGGAAACTGCTGGAGAAGAGTCTGCAAGTAGAGCTCCAGCTCCTTCTGCCGCCGCTCCACCAGACTCTTTGAGTTCTTCCCCAAGATCTTCTTAGGAGGAAGTAGCCGTCGGTCCACCTTTTTCTCTGCCGCAAGCTGGAGGACAAACAAACATCAGGATTAAAACCAGGATCGGTTTTCATAATAAAATAATATGCATTTGCCAGACTAAACAGCTGAATTATTGATGGTGGCATAAGGCTGCTTACTGACCCACTCTGATCTCTTACCTTCTCGTGGAGGTCGTAGAAGTCACTGTAGCGGTGCTTCACTGTCCACCTGTGTTGTCCATCCGTCACATCAATGATGTAGACCTGAAACACCAGAGAAGCATATATTAAAATCTTTGAGCCAGCAGGCATTTTCCTGTATATAAAAGTATTGATGCCCACCAAAAAGCATTGGACCTTCCACACAAGGAAAACCACCAGGGCTGTGACAAAATATTCTTAACCAATTGTATTTAAACTGAGTTTAAATTCACTCAATCTTTAAATAAATTTTTAAAATCAAACTACCAGAAATAACAGAAAAATGCACAAACTCTTTGCCATAGTTATATGCAGACTAATCATGCTTACATTCTTAGTAAACACAGAAGGAAAACTCCTGATCAGTGTCCAGATAATTAACTGTAAATGTAACAGGGAGGATATGCACACCCAACCATATTTAAGGAGGGATCAGCCTCAGAAATAGATCTCATCTTTGGGAAATACCATAAAACAATACAATGTATTTGAGGTATGTTTGACTTATGCAGACAGTTCTCTTACAGACTGTTGCCTGCTGGGCATTGCAGCGTTTCCAGGATTAAATGAAAGGGCTTCAGGCAAAAGTTGACTCATCTAAAATGCAGTCAGGCTGGCTATGTGGTAACTCAAGAGACAAAAATGCCAAAATCGAGCAATGCTTCAACCCTCAACCAAATCACACTATATTAAACTAAGCAGTGGGACCCATTACTGCTCATGAAACCAAGCTTTCAGGCTCTCTGGGGATTAAAGGCATCTCTTTAGCTCAGAAAAACAGGTCAAAAAAGTGAATGCATTACACTTCCACATGGAGCTTGGTGACATTACTAACGGAAAGAGGCTTAGCTTTTTAAAGCTGAATGTCCTATATTAATTATCAATTTAAAAGTCTTTTTTTCTGTCCTGGAAGAAATCTGCTGCCCTGAGACTCGATTTAACTTAGGAGAGGCAACAGGAGAAAAACTAGGTTGTCAGTCATATGAAATAGCGCAGAGCGTTACACACACAGCGTACAGTTATACAATACAGGAACAGAAAAAGAAATAATCCGTTATCAGGTCCACAGATTTATGAGGAAACACTGTAACAAACCGAAACCGTGTGCGACAACGCGGCAATTAGCCGGTAGCGGCTCTGCCGGCTTCCTTCCCCGGCCTCTGAAGGATAAAGACACAACGCCTGAATTAATGTTTATATAACGTCCAGTACAATACACCCACTATTTGCTGGCCTCCTTCAGGTATTATTCGCTGTTGCTCTGACACACCTGAAGCCGGGAAAGCTATAGGCTAAGCTAACTGGCTATGAGCGGGGCTTACAGTATAGTTTTCCACCAACTCCGACCCGACCACAGACACTTTTCTCTCCAGGACCTCCTCCGGAAACGGGACGGGCTCCATGCTGAGATCAGGGCGACGGGATATTATCTGTTATTAAGAGAAAATCTGTTGTTTAAAACAGCAGCGAAAGACGCTCAGCGTTTCTTTGCAGTCAGCCGCCTCCTGCCGCCATGTTTGTTGTGGTGTTGAACGAAGCAGGTGACTGGTTAAAAAAAAAAAACTTTATTTAAAACTTGTCCATTTACATGCGCTGTTATGGTCATCTTTTTTTCGCAGTTTCCTGTTTCTTTTTTCTTTCTTACCCCTTTTACTTTATCAATTTTCTTTAATTGTGTTTGTTTTTGGGCTTTTTAAAATACATTATATTAAAAATGCACAGATGTCCTTGCGTCATTACCGTAGCCCTGTGAGTCCCAAAGTGTGGGCCGGGGCCCCCTGGTGGGCCGCGAAGGTACTGCAAATGGACCGCAGTGCTCCTGACTTTGGGAATGGCTGCCGTGGCCTACTGTTGCCTGGTTTAGTGATGTGGTCATCCTCTTCACCCTGAATCTTCTTACGGCCACTCCCTTTAGGGGTCACCACAGCAGATCATCTACCTACTCTCTATGCATGCCCTTCACTACATCCTTAAATCTTCTCTGTGGTCCTCCTCTTGTCTTCCTGCCTGGCAGCTCCATCTTCAACATCCTTTATCCAATATATCCACTCTCCCTCCTCTTCACTTGTCCAGACCACCTCAGCCTTGCCTCTCTGACTTTGTCTCCAAAGTCCCTCTGATGTACTCATTTACAGAGGTGGGAAGTAACGAAGTACAAATACTGTACTTAAGTAGATTTTTCAGGTATCTGTACTTTACTTGAGTATTTATTTTTCTGACTACTTTTTACTTTTAC
>JAVDPK010002767.1:465040-480750 GCA_034780415.1 Cichlasoma orientale | reverse complement strand
TATATATATATATATATATATATATATATATATATATATATATATGGCACTGATCCACAGCAATTTCTACATTTCTACTTGTATCCAGAAGAATTTGATTGTAAGAAGATGATCAAACGTTGCTGAATTTCAGTTTTTTAAGGGCCAAAAATCTGCATTGTCCTGTAAAATAAATGGATACACTGGTTAAAACATAAGAAACTTCACGCTACAGAGAATAACACAGATCCTGAGGGACAAACAGAAGACTTCAGTCAGAATAACTGTTTTGCATTTAGTTGGTTTTGTCTTTTGATGTGAGGCGGTGATTTTGTTTGAAGTATTTCTGACTCGTTGGAAGCGCGCGGAAGGAAAAACCTTTGAGGATCGGTTTTGTTGTCCTTCTGTTTCTCGATTCTGTTGTTTCTGGAAGTTTTCTGTCTCTTGAATAAATAAAAATGATCAGTGTAGCGCGAGCAGGAGTCCTGTTTTGAAGACTAATCCCAGTCTGTTCTCGTTTTTTTCTGAACATCAGGGCAGGATGGGTGACTTCCCCCGGAGGCTGCTCAATGTTTCTTCTCTCTCTGAGTTAATAAATGACGCGTTTCTGTGTGAAATGGGGCAGTTGTCAGTTTGTCAGAATGGAAAAACCATCATTGATGAAGAAACACATGGTCAGAGTACACACAGGCACATACTGTTTAACCTTGGGAGCGTCTTATAATTAATATATAACACTTAAATTCCCTTTGTTGCAGTCTAAACACTCCAGAAGCTCATCCACAGAAATCTGAATCTGTCCCCTGGTCTTTGGCCCTAAACTGAACCGTTTCGTGCTGCTTTAGCTGTCGTACGACCTGAATCCTGGATGGTTTGTGTTT
This sequence comes from Cichlasoma orientale, assembly GCA_034780415.1. Classification (NCBI taxonomy): domain Eukaryota; kingdom Metazoa; phylum Chordata; class Actinopteri; order Cichliformes; family Cichlidae; genus Cichlasoma; species Cichlasoma orientale. The sequence continues at coordinate 479,890 of JAVDPK010002767.1, read as the reverse complement.
CAACCAAACTGCTCTTCACAAAAATAGACAATCACAGCGCACACGCACAGACACACACAGTTTATGCTGGTTTTGTTCCTGTTTCTCATCCGATAAGTCTCAGATTCACGTGAATGTTAAAACTCCTGCAGTTTATATCCTCCCTCTGATTCACCATCAGAGATTATCCAGTTATATCAGACTAACAAAACAGTGACACACGGACTGCAAAATACAAGAATCGGGACCCGATTTTACACGTCAGGTTAAACGGTTCACATTAAAGCTCTTGGATCTGCTCCTGGGTCTCAGTTTGAGTGTTTTTGTGTGTTTTAAGTTAAATATCTGTCCGCGTATTTTCAAGTTAAATGTAAACTTCCGCAGGAGGGAGCGCACAGAGCGGTTTTGGATTCAAGTCAGTGTGGAGGAATGACAGAAGCTGCACAGGCTCTGACGCCCTCTAGTGGTCAAAAAGCCTGTGAGCGGGAAACAGCTGTTTGTGTTACAATGTTCTGTAAAAAATCAATGAGAAGATTAATAACTGAAGACAGTGAAGATGAACAGATCTTTTATAATGACTTCCTCTCTTGGATCTGTATTACAAGCAGAAATTTTATATTTTATTCTTATTTAATACAAAGCCACATTTCACCAGACTCGCCTTAATGATGCGTCTTTAAGTGCTTAAATTCATTGATATCAGACCACCAGGGCCTCCTCCTCTGACCGCTGCCCAATCCACAGTGGCCCAGGTGGTGAGCACACAGGAGGGCAGACCCATGTGGATCTTTGGGGTTTGGATGGGGATCAGGCCCTGGTAATCCCATCCCAGGAAAGGTGAATGCTTCTTTTGATTATTTTGGAGACAGTGGTTTTCTGAATTGAGTGTGTGCTCTCATCCAGGACCAGTTTGCCTTTAGAGACCTTACCAGGGGAAATTTGCTCATTCGGGAATATAGCCGCTACTGAAAGGAGCCAGTTGAGGTGGTTTGGGTACCTGATGAGGATGCCTCATGGGCTCCTCCTAGGTGAGGCATGTCCTACCAGGAGAAGGGCAGACCCAGGGCATGGTGAAAAGATTATGGTGTTTTTGGACCATCTGAAAGGTTTTGTTGTGGTCCAAAAAACAAAAATCAGTTAATGGAGCTTCAAAGAGAGGATGGAGCCCATCCCGGCTGCCACAGGGCGAGGGGCGGGGTGCACCCAGGACAGATCGCAGGGCTAACACAGAGAGACAGACGCAAAACAACATCCTCAGGAAATCTGTTTATTTATGCGCTCTCGTTGATGAGTCACGCCTCATTATCATGTCTGATTGTGCTGCCAGCTTCAGTTTATCAGCTTGATCGGTGATATTTTCCAGTCACTCTTGTTTTGTTTGGGTTTATTGTAACAGCATCTTTTAATGCAGCTGCTGCATTTGTGACTCATCGTAGACTCTGTGTAACCACCTAAATCTCCTCACAAACGTATTCACTGTCCTCGCACACGTCTTTGTGGAGCGCCTGTAATTGTGTGGAAATGTTTGCGACACGCTGAATGACTTTGAGGTTGCGGTTGTGAGAAACTTGATATTTTAGGTTTGAATATTTGTTATATAGCGGCAGCAATAAAATCGCCAACAGTCACTTTAGTGTAAAATTTAGGATGGATTACATTTATTTGAACACGTCTCCTTTCTTGGAGCGCCGTCATCAAGTCTCATTGTTTTAAAAGCGCAAAGAAAATCAAGTTTAAACGCATGAAACACCAAATGAGCCGAAGCTCCAAGAAGATTCTTCAAATGTCCAGATTCAGGCTTTTCCCCTCTTGAGATGAGAAAAAGAGTCATTTCAGTGTAGTCATGTTCATTATGGTTTCATCAGGTCCAAGAATTAGCCTGAGATCATTGAGACTACTGAACTCTCCGCTGAGCGCTGACACCACCTTCGTTTGTGGATGAGCATCTGAGGGCGTAGCGTCTCCTTCCTGTCCAGTCTGATTAAAGCCGCGCACATTAAAGCAGCGCTTGTATCCGAATGTCAAGAAGCCTAAAATAGATTTCATTATTTCATCAGTCCGCTCTCCTGTTCCCCGTCTGTCCGCTCTGCACCACTCTTCTTCTTTTCCTCCTCCTCTTCTTCTTGCATCCTCTTCTGCTGCTCTTTCTCCAGCTCCTCCCGTTCTTTGGCGTCAGCCTCCTTTAGCTTCTCCTCCACGTCCTCGGGGATTTCCACCTCCATCAGGTTCTCCATCCCCTCCTCTGGCTCGTCTCCTATCAGCACCTGGAGGAGACGGAGGGTTGAGATCTTTACATTTCCAGTCAAGCAGCCCTCAGTCATTCAAGTTCCCACTTTAGTTACATGACAGGAGTAAATATATTAACACAGGAACAAGAATAGAATGGATTTGGTTTATAATTAATAAATGTTTACAATAAAAGCACTATTTCAATTCAAGATAATTGTTTTATTATTGAGTGCGCTCTCAGTGCTGCTGTTTACTGTTAACAGCTGCACATTAGAGCTCTGAGCACTTTAAACTGGATACATTTACTCATTAAATGTTACCGTCCCTCAGCCTAATAAAGGCACTTTCCCCTTAAACAAACTTCAGGATCTTTCCTACCTGGACCAGCTTCTCGCAGGCCGCGCTGACGTGGACGTCCTTTTCCCAGCGGTGCAGCTCCCTCACGATCGGATAAACGTTCTTCCCTTTCAGCGTCTGCCGGCCGGCTTTAGTCGCAGTCAGCTACAAAAAGAGACAAACAGCGAGGAGCTCGACATAAAGACACGATTACCTACTCCGTGTGTGTGTGTTTGTTTCTGAATGCGTGTGTGCTGTACCAGTAAGAGCGTTTCCAGGAGCATCTTTCGAATGTCGGGGTCTCCCTCCCTCTTCTTGTCCTCGGGGAGGTACTGCAGGTCGACCGGCAGGCCTGGACATTAAACCGGGTTCTGTTAGAGTCTCAAAATACTGTCTGTGGCTCTCTGTCCACAGGTTTTAATCATCGCTGAGGTGATGAATCATCATGACCGCCTGACTGACGTGGGGCTTATACGCAGTTGTGAATGCAGAAAGTTTCATGTCTCTGGGGTCGTCCTTCCCTGTCTCTCCTAAAAACCGCGGGCGACCAGGCTCTCTGCTATTGCCCCCTTGGCTCTGGGGTATTCTGCCATCCCACAGGTCCTGTCCAACACTTCACAATCATAAATCGGTTCTAAAGAGGCAGTTTCAGTTCCTTTTAGTCAAATCTGAGGCGCCTTATGGTTTTTGTCAAGTCCGGGGAGAACCCCAGAAGCTGCAGACGACAACAATTCCAGCTTATGGAGCGACATATTTAGAGCCATGTGGATGTTCCCTTTTTGCAAGGCAACAGTGTTTTTTTGGGGTTTTTTTTTTAGTGGGAACATGTGGAACTGGTTCCAGACCAAAAACCACCTCTGGAGCGACCCTGTGGTATTTTGCACCAGTGTGTTAGCAGCAGATCCTCTAAGTGTTGAGTTGCAGCAGAGCTGCTCTAAGCCAGTAATCAGGTTATGAAAATACCAGCACACCTCAGGCCTTTACATGTGAGCGAGTGCTTTTAACATTTTGGCTGTTAATTTAATAAAACACCTCATCACAGTAGTTTCTAACACACGTCACTCAAACAAGGCAAAGCACTGTGTTTTTGGGAGGGACTATTTTCAGTGGCGGATGAATATAAACGCACCTTCATTTTCTTCCTCCGTCAGCTCCTCTGGACCGGCCAGCGGCAGCAGGAGGAAGGGCAGGACGTCCACGGCGTCGCTCAGCAGCCACTCGTGATGAGCTGCACAGAGCGAGGAGAGGCGTGAGGAACAATAAATCTGGTGTGGTGGTGGTGACCTAACTACGATTTTGGCCTAAATGTAAAAAATGTGTGTGTGTGTGTCTCACTGTAGTCAAAGCAACAGTTGCGCAGGGTGCCTATGACTCCGCCCCTCCTGACCACGGATGCCTCATACTGAGTGAAGGGCAGTAACCGCTGGACTACACACCTGAAACGCACACAAACATCATTAGTGCACACTGCAGGCTCAAAGAATGGCAGTGTGTAATAAACAGTGAATGTTAGGCATGAGATGCTAAATGCATTTATCTTATTTATTTTAGGAGCTTTAGATCTATCTCCCCTCATTTCCTAACCATGCAGTTATAAAACTGATGATGGGTCAGCATGGGTTACACGTTGGGTGGAACCACATTACTTTGATGCAGTCTTGCAAACAGTGGGTGATGCCTCTGTCAGCAGAGAGGCTGTAAAACTGACAATGATTCAGACCAACAGTGCTTCCTGCTGCAAAATACAGTGAAAGGCTCCAAATTTATGTCGTTTCCCGTTTTTCCTGTTTGTATTTTCCAGCCGTGTCAGGTGAAAAGGCTGCAGATGATGCACCTGTTTAGCCTCGATTTTAGCCCCTTTGGCTGGCCTCAAGTTGTAACTTAGTAACTGAGGCATCGTTAGAGGCGGCGCAGCGTGAGCAATTTCTGCATCACAGGCAGGAGGACGGAGGAAAGAGGAGACGAGGAGGCACAAAAGAGGGAAATGAGAAGAGCCCTCTGACACCACAGAGAAAAGTCAATAATGTCTCCCAAAGGGTCATTTTTCACTGACCTAAAACATCCATGAACAAAAGGCCAATATGCACAGAAAATCCCCCCCACCCCACTCAATGTAATCAGGCACCTGTCCTTGTCCATCAAGTAGTTTCTGGCCTCAGGCAGCTGTGTCAGGTTGGACAGCAGAGGACCCAGGTAGTGGAGTTTAGCCTTCTTATTGTAACCTTCAGTACAGAAGATCTGAACCAGCTGCGCCAGACCGACCTCCTCCTGCAGCTCCTGAAACGGAAACAGTTCATCTTTCGTCATCAATAAGGCGGAGCTTAACTTGACCACCTTTCTACGGTCGCACGTAAAGGTACGAAGCAATGAGAAGGATTATGACCTCAGTCCTAAAATGAACATGCTGATCTGTCACGGCGCCGCAGCTGCTTGGCAAAAAAACGAGTTCAGAGTTACTAAAAAAGTCGAGACGGGACGAAACCAGGTGCTCTCGACTGGACCCACCTTGAATACGGTCTTGCAGGTCTTCTCATGTCGGGTCAGGTTTGACAGGATGGTACAGATCTGATCGGAGAACGGGTACTCCGGGTCCAGAAGGTTCTTAAACAACACGGGAAGAACTTTCACATCTTTCACCAAAACCTGAAGGACACACAACAAACAGCAAACGCACAGTTACATTAGTTTGTGTTCAATCAACTGAACACACCATGTAACTATTCAGAAAAGCCAGGGCCCATTACCTGATGAAGAGTCTCGTCGGCTGACAGGTTAATAAAGATGTGGTAACAGTCTTTTACTATGGCAATGGAAGGGTCAGAGGTCAGGACAAACAGGGCAACAATTAGGTCAGGTTTAGACTGGAGGAAGCGGCAGCCGTCCCTGAAATCAAACAAAGAAAGAAAAAAATAAAACTAAAAGAGGAATTATTTACTCACACTGGAGAGATGAGCGGGACTGAGTGGGATCCGGTTCAGGACCAGTTTAGCATTTAGCACAGAAACAGCGTTTATCGCATTAAATAGTCCTCCCACCTGTGTCCAGACAGTCCCAGGATGTACTCGGTGGCCCGACCTTTGACATCTGGACGGGTGCTGGGGGTCAGGAAGGAGAGCAGCTCTGCAGCCTCAGAATCACTCAGCATCTTCAAACGTTGTCTGATCAACAGAAACGAAACCTCAACCATCCGTCAGCTCTCACATACAGTCCTGCCTACCTCTGAGGCTCAGTTTACTGTCATGTGACACAACAAGACCATCAAGTCATTACATCAAATTTCAAAGCGTAAAACATTTACTAATGTCCAGCATAACTGATTAATCAACTAAGTCATGCATCCCTACACTTAAGAAGCTACAATTCCAATTCTGGGAAAAGGTTTAAAATGTAAATAACAACAGAACGCAGTGATTTGTGGTTCTTGTAAACCCATATTTTACTCTCAATAGAACACAGAAAACATATCATCTGATTTTTCAGAAAGAAATAAGATCATTTTGAATTTGATGGTAGCAACAAGTTTAAAAAAACTCAGCCTGGAAAAATGGTCCTAAAAAAAAAAAAAATCAGCTGGAGGAAGATTTTGTAATAATTAGGTTAATTGGCAACAGGTCAGTAACATGACTGGCTACAAAAAGAACATCTTAGAGAGGCAGGGTCTCTCCAGTCTGCAAGAAACAAGACCTTCATCATCTACAGTGCAAAATGTCAAGATTCAGAAAATCTGGAGAAATCTGCACGCAAGGGACAAGGTCAAAAATCAAGGCTTTTCCAGGGAAGGCCTTGCTTATTTCAGCAAGTCAATGTTAAACCGCATACTGCATCTATTATAACAGCATGGCTTTGTGGTAGAAGAGTCCAGGTGTTGAACTGGCCTGTTTGCAGTCCAGAGGTTTGACCAGTGGAAACATCTGGCACATCATGAAACCAAAAACACAGCAAAGCAGGCCCGGGACTGCTGAGCGGCTGGAATCCTCCGTCAGACAGGAATGGGAGGACAGTCCTCTCCCAAAGGTCGAGCAGCTGCTCTGCTCAGTTCCCAGATGTTTACAGACTGCTGTTAAAAGAAGAGGGGATGCTGCACCGCTGGAAACCTTTGGGAAAACTTTATTACGACAAATTCAAAATGAGGTATTACATTTCTTTAAATCGTACATTTTCTTCGTTTAAAGATTGTTCTATTGTGAATAAAATATGGGTTTACGGGATTTGCTAATTATTGCATCCTGTTTTTATTTACACAGCGTCTCAGCTTTTTTGTAAATCGGGATAATCATTTCTTAGCAAAAAGACACATTTTAAGTAGGACAACACTTAATTCTCATTTCACAAAGTCCACTGTGTTTTGTTAATAAACACACGGGACTGACTTCCGGCACACACTGGTGATGGTTTTCTAAATGTAAACAGCTGATCGCTGTCATAAATCCAAAAAGGTTCATCTGCTGTTATTTTAACACAATGGACACAATATTAACGTGAATAAAACGTAGATAGAATAAGTTCATGTCCTCACAGCCTCCCTGCAGGCTGTTAGTTTTGTTTGTTTGTTTGTTTTAGAGGCAGTTTAATGCGATGCCGGACACACACAGTACTGTCAACAGCAGTTAAAGTTACATTCATCTGGAAATCTGCTCCTCTTTCGCACACAGGAGCCTTTTAGCACAGGCTCGTCAGATCCTGTGAAGGCTCAACGTGTCGGCTTCCTCTTAAAAAATCTTCTTATCTTACCTTTAACTCTCTATAGAGGCGGCTTTCATGTCGCTTTTATTCTCCTTTTTGCTCCTCTTCTAGCTGAGTCCTCAAACATCAGCCATCATGTGTAATAAACACACAGCTCGGAAACACGTGGACGCCACAGGCGACCTTTCTTCTTCAGCAGCTTCAAATCTCCCTGCTGAGCTTAAGCGCCCTCTGGTGGTCACTGTACGAGCACCCGCAAATTTTACCTCACTCGCTTCCTGTAGGAGTTGTTTCTGCCCGCATATCTTTATCCATCCATCCATCCATCCATCCATCCATCCATCCATCCATCCATCCATCCATCCATCCATTCGGGCTGAAGCCTATCCCAGCTGTCACAGGGCCAGAGGCAGGGTGCACCCCGGAAAGGTCGCCAGCATGTCGCAGGGCTAACACTATCTTTAGTCAATGCTTACTACGAGTGTCATGAAACAGTAATAAAGCATTTATTATTAATAAAGTTGACAAATTAATGATGCCAACAGGTGCAAAAGTTGAGATTTGATTTGGATAAAAGTGGGGACATTAATGTGACTGAGTCTAGGGGTCCTCCCCTTAAAAATGTACAAAAATATCATACACAGTATACTCTAACTATACAGCATTTTCTTGCTGCACAACCATTGCCTTTCCCACTATCAGCTAATGTTTTAAAAAATTAGGGATTTTAGCCATTTAAATATGACACGAGACTGAGTGCAGGACCTTCTGTTGGTTTAAATAATTATTTATGAATATTTGAAGCGTGAACGCTCACCGTGAACAGTTCAGCTACACCAAAACCACTCATGTGCGCTTTCATTTCTAACATAAATCATAGCCATGAGTTACACTTTGGGACTTGCACTGGTAAAATGTCAAAAGGTCAAATGATGCAAATTAGCCATGGGATGTAACAACTGGTATTTTATGGCTGATATTTCACTTTTTAACTTTTTTCTTTATATTGTTGAATAAAATATAAACTTTTTTTTTTTTTTGCATTTATTAAGCATTCATTAGTTATCAGTGCAATAAAATTATGTTTTGATTGTGAACTGTTTGGCGGGGTTGAGATTCATGCCTAAATAGTTCCTGCAAAGTTTGGACCTTTGGCTCTTCCTCCAGCCGAAGGAGGAAACTGGCTCCAGCCAAGCTATCGGTTGGAGTGATGATGGACTGATGGCCATCCTGATCAAGATCCGGTTTTACCACTTTGCCAGCATCAAAGTACCTCAAACATCACATTTCCCCACCGTGTGCCGCAGGTGGCCTCAAACCCTCCTTCCTCATCTTTTATTTGTTCAGCATCTCAGTTATCAATAACACTTTTTTCCAGTCTTCCTCTGTCCACTGTGTTCCTTTTTTTACCCATCGTGAACTTTCTCTTTAATCAGCCACTTTAAAATGTGCGAGATCTAAATAATGAGGCGCTCTCGCTAATTTAAGTGTGAGACCAAAGAGCTGTGCTGACGGGTTCCTTTGATTTACAGTATCATTTTTTTATTGTGTAGAAAAATTAAAACGTATTGTTGGGGAAATGTACTTCTTTTCATCTCAGGGATTCAATGTGTAGCTAAAGTCTTTACACTGAAAGAAATGGGGACAGTTAGGTGTTTTTTTTTTTTTTTAGAGTTTTAATGGGCTGACCGGCTAAAGCTGAAACTGGACTGCACGTGGTCCACAATGTAAAATGAGTCCAACACCCCTGATCCAAAACTTAAAAAGATGAACAGGATTATGGGAGTTATATATATTCTATACTTCTACACTTGGAGGGGAAAATAGTGAGAGTAGAGTTCTGCCCTCTGTTTTTACTCCTTAAAAAAAAAAAGACCTTTAAAAACACCCTCTTCCCGACAGCGTCTGTTAGGTTTTAGTCTAAACTTGAAGGGAAATTCTTAGCAAACATCATTTGGTTTGCGTCCTCGGAGCTGCTCGTGGTCCTGGGAAGCTTTGTGAATGCTGGGCTTGATGTATCGGGCCTCCCTCTTTGTATTCTGCTCAGACCAGTTTGGGCTGTTGTGTGAAAGGGAGCTGTACACTCTGGCTTATTAACTGTTTGGTAGATTTTCTGTATGAATTATCCTTCATTTATTAAATTTCAAATGACCTTAAGAATGCTGTGAGGCTGATTCGAGACTTTGGCGCCATCTCCCCTGCAAAACAGACTCTCAGACTTCCTGGAAAGATAAAGTTAGATGGATATTTTTTTAGAGCGGGCACGCTCTGATGAACTCAAAATAAAGATTTATTTGTCCATCTTCAGATTATAATCAAGCCCACGGTGGTTCCAGACACAACCTATGAAATTCTTTAGATCATCTTTGGATACGGGACTCTCTGATGAACCCTCACAGAAGCAACGGTTGCTCGAAGGCCACGTGTTCCATCAATAATCCTGAATTTCACTCGCAGAGAACAGGAACGTTTCTGTGACGTCGAGGCAGCACGACAGATTCCAGTCAGCATGTTAAACACGTTCAACCTTCCGAACTACTTTATTGATATAATGGAGGAAAAAAAAAAAGAACACATACAAGACATTCACATAGTTCAGACCCATCAGCAAGAGCTACCAGTCGCTCCAGATGTTGCATTGAAAGGCTTAAATGTTAATGAGCTTTACCTGCACTATAGAACAGCGATAACCTTCTGACTAAAGTCGCGGTTTGACCCATCGCACAACCGTCGGTGGATCTAATGCTTAAAGTTTTCTTCTTTTAAAAAGACCTGCTTCAGCGTTTCACACCAGCGTGGTTGTGGGAAAACGAAGCTGAGAGCAGTCTGGGTGCGATTGCGTCTGCAGCGGCGTGTTACAAAGAAGTGCTTCTACATGCACACTGAAGGCGGCTGGGGGGGGGGACGCCGCCTCGGGCTCTTCCAAAGAATTAAAGTCAGACGCTGCGAAGGCTCAAGACTGTTCTCTGAAGCACGTTTCCAACCCTGAAACATTTTATTTTTCTCAACACACGCATTTCATGTCACGCAGGTTTCAGTACAGCTTCGATACCACTGCAAAACAAAGACTAAAAACTCGAAAGCATTTCACCAAATGTCTGTAGATTGGAAAGAGTGAAGAGCAGAAAGAGGCCCGGAACAGCCTCAGTCTGGGTTGTAAACAGATAAAAGTATTTATATCGTGAAGTCCACCACGTGCTGGAGTACATGCAGCCTGCCTGGAGCCACGAACAAAGCCCGCTCCAGGACAGGGGGGGATTGTATGAAGCATTTTGGTGACCTTCTTGCTGGTAATTCAGGGATGTCATGATATCATAGTACTACTGAATCTTTAGGAGCTGACGAGAGAACGGAGAAAGGCACTGTGGTGTCTGATTGGCAGTCAGAGATCAGCTGACAGCCTCTCTGTTGGCTCAAGGCGGGGCAAGTCCATCAATTGTTTTCACGGTCGTCGTCGTCATCATCCTCCTCTTCACTCAGCCTTGTCTTTCCTCTTGCCCGTGAACGGCACTTTACTGGCTACCGTCGAGCCGACGGTAGAGACGCCGCCGGCCACGGCGGAGACGCCGCCCTTCACCAGCCCCACCCCCATCGACGGCACTGTGGTCACGGCAGACTTTGTGATCTCCAGGCTTTTGCCTCCAACCCAGGCCACTCCACCCACAGCGGCCCCAACAACACCCTTGGTGACATTGAAGAGGCCGCCGGTCACCCGCCACATCATGCCAGGTGGAGCTGCTGCGTGGTCTTTACCAGAATCTGAAAATAATCACACACACAGACACAACATCAACATACACACTGGGCCTTTCTGTGTTCAAACAGAGGCCGTCTTACTGTCCCACAAATCCTAACAGCAGCTGTTTCACCAACACGCACCGTGGATGCATGTTGGTGCGTCACAGGAAAGCCAAAAATATGACAGAACAAATAAACAATTTGCAATGATAGGAAATTTAAAACTAACTCATAATCTGGTGATAATTTCATCACCTTCAGTCGCGTCACTGCATTTGTAAACGTGGCGGAAACACCAGAAAGAAAAAAATCATTAATGTTTACAAAAGCAGAGATGAGGATGACTAAATCTCTGCAGCGGCTCAGAGTCGCTGTTCTTAAAAGTTAGTTAAAATCTTCCCCACAAGGGGGCAGCATCTCACCAGGAAGGTTTTTAGATGTGCAATGCTTTTTAAAAAAAAACAAACTTTCTTCATTTTTATTAGTTTTACCCTCATTTCCTCAGGAGGTTTTACCTTTTCCCAGGCTTCTATTGTAAATACGCATGTTTTCTTAATGACTCACCTGGTTAAATCAGGGTTATCGTGACATCCTGCACCACCCTGTGGTACAAACTGGTATTACACAAAAGCGACAGCCTGACTATTTAAACTGTTGATGGCTTTACAGCCAGTTTTTCAGATATTTGGTCAGATTTAAATGAACAAGTTAAATACTTCATGACTTCAGATGAAACTTTGACAATCATCATTGTCTGGGGAAAACATTTTGCTAATCAACCCAGTAGATGTTTACCAACTTCACTAATTACACGATCGTGTTTTTCTGGCCACAATGAACCTATAATCTTTGATATATGAACTTTTACTATAATTATAACAATAACAACAAGCACCAATAACAATAATCTATTGTTATTGGTGCTTTAAAAGAGCACATCTGGGACTTCTTAACAACCCCTTGTGCTTCACCCATTAACAACTGTGATGCTGAGTGAGCTGCAGTAGGGAACTAAACTGGTGCAAAGTGTCTCAGTGTCGGGACACAAATAGCAGACTGGAGCTGCAGCCGCTCTTACACAAACAAGCGTATTTCCCCTGATGAACCAACAGTTTCTGAAATAGCAGCAGGCAACATGTAGGCATAGATTGCACCATATTCCCCTGATGATATCCCAGCGTTCCAGCCCCGGGAGCTCGGCGCTTACCCTCCGCGAACTGGCTGTCGGCGGTTTCAGCTTCGTCCGAGGCCACGCTGGTCCCAGGCTGGGGCTCCACATTAACACTGTTTACATTCTGAAAACACAAGAAAAAAGCCAGGCTGTCTTTACTCTGGCCTTTGTAGTACGCTTCTGCTTTAAATACCTAAATGTCTGGATCAGGCTGAAGCTTCCAGCTCCTCTGCTCGACCAGCTTCGCACGACTCAGATCAAAATAATTTAGTCAACATAAAGATGGCCTCCGAATTTTAAATAAATCAGTTTACTGGTCATATTTGTTGGCTTAAGCATGCTGCCATCATTGATAAGTAAGCAGTGGATAAAAATTTACTTACGTTTTATTTAGACATCACAAGCCCACAACAACAGTCACCTTGAGGTGTATTATACTGTAAGCAAAGACCGTACAACAACACAGGCAGAGAGCCACATACCCAATGAGCCCCTAAGAACGAGCAGCTCGTGACAGCGGCAGAAACCTTCACTACCTGTCAGGTGAGGTGAGGGGAAATCCAGCTCTCCAACACACCTGAGGGCACCGCTGTCCAGTTACATGATCCATATCATAAGGATCAAGTTTGTTTTTGTTGTTTTTTGGGATCTTGACCCATGCTAAAAACTCAAGCCGTCTGGGTATGCTGACCTTTGCCCTCCATCTTTATGTCCACACACTTTATCTGGAATTCTAAATCAGTGGACAATCAGTTTAATATTTAAGAATTTAGGGTTTCATTTGGGAAATAAAAATGGAGTTTGCAGAAGAAAACATCCCCAAACGTTTCCTAAAGGAATTATTTTGGCTCGGGCACTCGGGGTTTGTCCTGCCTTGTCATTTTGTGGGGGGTGACTACGCAGTGACTCTGTGTTACCCTATTTTAGAGAATTCTGTGCATATTTATTTGCTATTTCAGGATATTTCATGAACAGAATGTATTTTATGTTTGAATAAAGAAAACCTGGATTGTGTAAACTGGTTAAAAGATTATTATAATTATCATGATTTTCCTTTGGGATAAGGCCAAACCGCCTCTTGGGAGGGTGGGGATGCTTCAGTCTGAAGCGGTGAAGCAAGTTTAGGGGGAAAAAAAAAATTCCCTTTTTAATTATGTCCTAAATGTAAAACAGCCTGGAAGCCTCACTGCGTGCGCTCTTGTTGTGAAATATTCTGACACCACGTCTCACAGGAATTCAGCCACACTGCGGATGTTTGTGCTGAATCCTCAGACTTATTTTTCTGCATTTCAAATACAGATTCAGTCTGCAATAAATGTAAAAAGAAGATCATTCTGTGCATTCTCAGCTGAATAACAAATGAAACGGTGCCGAGCCAGCTCGTCTCAGAGTCCTGCTCCAACGTGTAATTATCTGCCACACTCTCTGAAACTCATGCTATGGAGAGCTGCATCTATTTATGTGTGCACACTTCTTTCTTTTTTTTAAAATTTAAAATGTACTCCCATCATTTCGTCTGTGTTCCTCAGTCTTCTGCTGGTGAAATAATGATACAAGTTTGTGTTTTATGCATGACAAACACTTAACCAGTGACACCAGCACCGGCCAGGAGCACTTAATCCAGCTGCAAGTGGACATGTGTCACTGTGGTGTTAACTTCTTCTGCACAGTGGTGAATATTGCATCTAAACCAGGACTCTTTCATAATAAAATTATACTTCACTCCACCCCCCTCTCTACCTTTTTATTTTTTTTTTACAATCCTGTGCGCCACAGAGTCTCTTTAAAGTGAATGCTCCCATTTTAAGCTGCCTTTCTGATGAACGTGGCCACTGTCTGGTCTGAAAAACCAATTCCCATGTGTGTGGTTTTTTCCTTTCTTTAATTTGACATGTGGCACTAGTGGAGCAGAGTTTAGTAACGTTTGCAGGAAGCTGTGACGCCTCCTTTTAAAGCTACCGGAGATTAAATGGCACGTTTCTCCTGTAAGACGGGCTGCAAAAGATAAAACATCTTATTATAATATTTAAGTTCCACATCATCACTCACCGAGCTCGCTGCCTAAACAACCGACCTGCATCCGGTTAAGCTGCTCAACTCAAACGTATTTTGTTAAATCACCCCCCCCCCCAACCCTTCCTTAAAAAAACGAAAAAAACAAAACACACATTTGAACATTAATAAGGATACTGGTGAGTTCTTACCTTCACCATTGTTCCCAGCGCTTCTCCACGAACACACCTGACAGAGAAACTTGAGACTGGAGCAGCTTCTGTTGCCTCTCTGATGTTTTTATTAATTTAATGAGTTTTTCTCTGTGTGCGTGAAAGCTGCTGCCCTCCCCGTTAATGCTCTCTCCTTTTTCTTTTTCTTCCTCTCTCTTCTTCCTCCGGCTCTTCACGCTTTTATCGCATCAGCGTGCAGCTTTCCGAGCTCTCCTGGCGCACACAGTTACAGGTAGGACAGCACAGCTCTCTTTTCACCCTGCTGGTTCTGCCGACGTGGCGCCTTCACCTCAAACACAGTCAAAGCGCGCATGACAAGCCGCAGGACCTCCCTTACAGACCTTCAAAATAAAAGCCTGCAATTCTTTTATTGGCGGAGTAGGGTAAAATGGGTCTGAGATCATAGATATATATACCGCATTGATCGCTGACTCGTATGCCTACGTCACCGCCATATTGGAGGGGGCAAAAGCGGCCACCATAACATGA
>JAVDPK010002767.1:446820-463774 GCA_034780415.1 Cichlasoma orientale | reverse complement strand
TTTTGGGTTGGGAAAGGGACTTTGACATGTTTTGTTTTGTCAATGTTTTGTAATTTATTTATTTATTTATTTTTTTTTGTATAAAAAGTCTATAAATAAAGTATGTTAAAAAAAGATAAGGCAGCAGCTTAACAGATGCTTTATTTTCCCTGCAGGAAGTGGTTAAGCTGCCTCTCGAGTTTGTGCGGCAGTTATCAATCAAAGTTCAACATCAACGACCAGGTGAGACCAAAGCGTTTTTATCAGTCATGACTTTTGATACTTCCGCAGCGCCACAATAAGCAAGTCGGGTTAAACAAACGCTTCGTCTGTCTGTGCACGTCAGCGTGGCGCTGCGATAAGGTGATGGACATCTACAGTGGCTGTGCTCTCTGCCTGCCCAACCTGACATCTCCAGCCCTCCACCAGCCAACACACACTCCCCCACTGTGCATCGAGATCAAGGTAGTCACGCACACACACTCACGGTTGTCTAAATTAAAGTACGTAGTCGGAGGTTTTCCTGCAAACAAAAAAAAACATCACAATTCAAAGAGTTGTTGACCTGTACCAAAAAAAGAAAATCCTGGATTGTAATCAGTACTTATGTTGCGATCAGTTTTTTTTCAGGTGAGTTTTTAAATATTTTGTTTAATACCTGCCCAGAAATAACAGGACAGTGCAGCACAGGCTTTTGTTAAGTGAGGTAACAGAGACTCATTGCTGTAGCTAATGCCCCCCCCAAAAAAGGACACATTTGTGGGCGTTTATTCCTAAAACATTTATTCAAAGATTTTATTAGATTTGGCTTTTTGTTAATTCAAACTCAGTAATAAAACTGATGTTCAACCATGCTTGTAGAAATCTATGCCCAGGGCCTACACCATTGTCACACACATTAATCGGACTAAAATCACATGAGGGTGACTGTGAGAGTGTGTGTGTGTGTGTGTGTGTGTGTGTGTGTGTGTGTGTGTGTGTGTGTGTGTGTGTGTGTGTATATATCTTACTCAGCTGGTGTTTTGTGTTTTCAGCCTAAATGTGGTTTCCTGCCGTCCCCCCAACATGTCAGCAAAGACATCAAGACCAAAGTGTGCCGCTACTGCATGCACCAACACTACAAGGTAACCACGAGTACACAGATTATTGTGTAACTACAGAACGATGTGAAATCAGGCATGTTTTAATGGGTGTTTATGGTCTGAAATCAACAGTATAAAAATCCAATCCTTTCTTTACTAAACATTACTGTGTTTAGTCGACCTCAGCCTGCTGCTCTCCTTTATTATAGCCCACAAAGCTTTTCACTCAGTGTGCATAGTGAGTCAGTGTTTCAGTGGTTTTAGATTCAGGACCTTTATTGCCTTTGTGCAAACACAATGTAATTACAGCTATGTCAGCCTCGCAATGGTGTGTGACACACAAACATTTAAAAATATAAGAAATGTGAAAATTTTAAATATTGGACTGTAATGGTTACAAAAGGACAATTAATGAGTGCAAGTGCAGCTTTTCTATATCAGACACTACTGACTGCTGCTTCTTAAAGTCAGTTCCCTTAATAACTTGATGACTGGACAAAGTTAGAAGTCATATTTCCTCAAATAAAAACTGGCATTCAATTAAAAAAAAAAAAAATTTACTGGCTCGGGTCAGTGCGAGTATCAGGTTAGCTTAGCTTGAGTAAAGATGACAGACAGGGAGTCTGTTTAGTTTCAGTGAGTCAGGAAATTAACTAAACATAAAAGGACCATCACAGGTTCAATAAATACACGATGTTTCAGAAGCTGAATTATTGTGTTAAGTAATTTTAATTATGATTAATGCCACATAATGAGGTAATCCCTGTGAGCCAGAAGCTCAGGCTTCAGGCTGCTCTAAATGCTCGGTTTGACATCCCCCCCCCCCCCCTTACTCTTGGCTCTGTATCATGTCAGTAAGAGCATAGAAGCCCCACCCACCCGCTCTTTAACCCTTATGTTGGTGAGGGGCAGCCACTCATAAGAAAGCTGGCTTAAATGGAGAGAAGCTAAAGCTTATTGTTTCAGGCTCTTTCTGTCCACTGAAATGTGGATGTTTTTAATTAGAAAACATGGATTAGAGCGTGTGTATAGTCAAAGTTCTGGGTTTGTTGTAGCAAAGCTGATGCTTGTAAACTAAAATGTTAAACATGTTCAGTCGTCATGGGGCTGTGTTGTGTTTTCAGTTCATATGTCCACATTGTGTTTTGTTGACCTTCATGTTAGATTAGTTACGCTTTAATGCCTTGACCATCCTTGTGTAAGCACAGGTGTGTGTGTGTGTGTGTGTGTAGTGATGTTCCACTTGTTAAAAATAAAGCGGCTGTGTGGAGAACCTTAAACCACCTTTTTTATCCATCTGGTTTGGTTCATTATTTGCTGTGGAGGAATCAGCTGAAGGCAGTAAGTTATGAAGAACACTGACAATGTGCCATTGAGCATCTGTTAGCATCTGTTAGCCTCTGAGTCACACGGAGGGACTCAGGAACAAATGCTAACGCAAGTCTGCTCCAGAGAAAGGCCTGTTAGCTTCTGCTGTCCAGGTAAATACATGCTGAATGATTGTGGCCTGGATTGGAACACTTAAAGGCAGCGAGCCAGCATTCGAACGACGCAGAGGTCACCCGCCTCCAGTGACGTGCAGTTGGGATTTTGGAGGACTGCACGAGTCTGTGTGTGACCTGATAACACCTCATCACTTTGAGGTTTACAAATACTGAGAAATGCAAATTCATATTCAGTACTTAGAAATTAAGAAGCAAGCTCAGGTTCATGTATAGAGTAACTCAGTCCCTTTAAGCCCTGGAAAACTATTCCAGTTATTGATTATGAAGATTTCCGGACTGTCATTTCAATCCTGTTTATCACTAATGATTTTGTACTCTGTGTTTGTGACGTTGATCCAACTGTGTAATAGAGAGTATAATCAATCTTTGGTTTATTCACAAAGCCCCATTATTCCAGACTACCTTATTTCTCTTACCTTGAGTCTTGCTACTAAAGCGCAGCCTTTTGACGAGAGTGTAAGTGCCCTCAGAAACCGGGAGGACCGGTTACTCTGCATCTTTTTTTAAAATTAAATAGCTGTCGAAATGAAGTCCTTCCTTCCTTCCATCTTGCACTGACACATTACCAGCAGCCAGCTCGTTATTGGAGAGAACAAAGATAATCGCTGCATGTTGCCACTCAGCTCTTATGCTTGTTTTTCACTTCCAACCCGTCTGCGTATCAATCCCCAAAAGGCTAACACGGCTCCTTTTACCTCCGGTCTAAAAGAGCAGAAGGAATTTTATCTATGCCAGGTCCTCCTAAAATTAGGCCTCTGCTGATGCTGCGTCATTACATTCTTGTGAGAGACTCTGCTCTAAACTGCCGAATGGAGGGAGATCTGTTTTAGACCGAAGGGTGTCAATCATGCCGTCCTGGAGCAGAACAGAGTAAAGGGTCCGGTCCAGCCCTAACTTCAGTGCAGGCTTTATTATCTTTAGTTTTTCAAATGCACTTTAATTTCTGATGAGCTGATGCCAACACGACTACACAGGAGTCAAATCCACTGATCTGTAATGCGTCACAGTCGTGGGAAAAAGAAAGTACACCCTCTTTAAATTCTAAGGTTTTTACATATCAGGACATAATAAAAATGGCAACTGTTGCTGCCAATCTTCCCAGGAGCATGCAGTGGTTTCACTGGTGCGGCCTGCTTAAGCTCAAACTGGGCTGCATGCGGCCCAACAGTCCTTTACAATCTCTAATGTTTGGGTCAATTAGCCTGTTTAAAAAGCAATTAATATCAGACACTTCAAATCCACCAACAGAGAGCATCCTTCAGATTACAGCGATAGACTAAAGGTAAAATAAACTTGGAAGATAAAACGAGAAAAATAAAAACAAAGTTACTTCAGACTCGTATTAAAAGATGTGCTTTAAAAGAAGTTGGTGAGCTGAAGGTCGATCCCATTGGAAGTTTAGGGCTAGACTGTTTCACAGGAAAATAAAGCTTCATGAATACCACCACATAACACACATTTGTTGTTTCTGTCTCTGTTTGTTCACTCTTCTGTCTCTGCAGGTGGCCAATGGGAAGTGGAAGAGACGCAGTTTTTACTGTCCGCTCGACCTGTTCTCAGGGTGAGATTACTTATTTAAACACAGCTGCCTTTAGTGTGTGTGTGGAAGTCATGCAGGCAGCTATGGAATGTTTTCTAGAAGCTCTGCAGTAACACAAAGTGAAGAAAAATACTTTGGCCATCACACAGTTGAAGTAATGCATGTATATACAGTAGTTATGCCATCGGTGTGCAGCCAGCATTGTTTGCGAGGTTAGATGTTTGCTGAAGCGTTTTATCTGTGCCTCTGATGTTGTGGTCTGGAGCAGCTGGTGAAGTAAACCTGCAGGCCTCGTAAATATGCGGGGAAACGTCTTCCAGTTCAGTGCAGCCGCAGCACAGCCTCTGTGTGAAAGGGCATTTGTGTTTACTGTGGCAGACTGTACAGGCAGAAACTGGTAACTCAGTTTGTGCAAACCGACCTGTTGATTGGATATTTAGTTTAATATCAGTGATGTGAAAACCTTCAGCACAGCTCAGAGTGCCGCTAACCCGACCACAACTGCAAAGACTTCATCGGGCCGATGGATTGTTGTGCATTGAAAGCGGGGGAAGAAATGCCTTTGCTGTGCATCAGTGAAGAGCAGAGACATCGGTCCGCCTTTGTGATCCATATTTTGATGTGATAAGTTGAAGTGTGGGCCTCTGACAGCTGCACGATGACTGCTTTGGATGGAAAATCCTTTGTGTCGATCTGCTTGCTCTGCCTCCAGTGCGATGAAAAACCCGTGAAGTGTGACTAAACACTGGTCACACAGACGGGCCTGACATTTAGGAGCGCACGTGTTTCACAGTTTCAGTTTTCCACTTGCATTCTTCTACGTCTCTGATTGGCTGCGGATTTTCCTAAATGTGGGTATGAAGAAAAAAATAGAGACATAGGAGTCGCTTCCTAATTTGTTGTGCAATTAAAAAAAAAACAAAAAACAGTGGTGATAAAGACTTTCCAAACAAGCTGTGCTGGTTCAGTCTCTTTCTAATTATACTGCCATGCCCTTAAACATTCAGCATGCTGACTGAGGCCTGTGGAATCTGAGCTGGAACTCTCGGGTGTGCTCGGCCTGGATTTGCTGGGCTAGCCACTCCTGGGAGGATTGTGGCAGCGTAACGTACACCTGAACGCTTCAGATCAGCAAACTGACAAAGCCTCTGCTTTTACAGAGCTGCTCACGCTTGGCGACTAATTTATCAAGTGCCTCTTGTTCCTATAGGAGTGAGTAGTTTTTCACAGGACTGCACATTTCTGTAAGAATTAATTTTGAGATCAGATCATCGCAGTACAACCGCACCAGGAACTTCAGATGCAGCGTCTTGTGTATTTTGGAGATCTCATCCAAAAATATTAATTTAACGAAGAGCGTGCCTAGACCGTTGAGATTTATTACAATAGTTGGGATATTTGTCGTACAGGTGAACACACAGATTTACCTCCAGTCTTCACCTTTTCTAGTTTCCACAAAATTTCTCTCTAAATGCTGAAAATGTCAATTATCCTTCCTGACCTGCAGACTTTTATTTACTTTGTTTACACCTCTCCAGATGCAGCTACTGATAATAAAGCTGCTTTTTCCCCCTCTTAGGAACAGACAGAGAATGCACTTTGCCATCAGACACCTAATAGAAGAACCTCAGAACAACTTTAAAGTATTCAAGGTGAGATGCAGCCACAGTCACACCCGTTTAACTTAAAGACAAACTCGTCTCTTCTTGCCCCGTTTTCAGTGTGAGCGCAGCTCCTCACACACACTCGTTGCGTGTCATTCTCAATATGTTTGAATTAAAGAAAACCTCTGATGGAGTCATTCAGCATTAGGTCTGTGATGCAGAGCAACCACAGTAAGGCCTCCGCCCGTGTGTGTGCGTGTGTGTGTGTTTCAGG
The DNA here is from genome assembly GCA_034780415.1 of Cichlasoma orientale. Taxonomy (NCBI): domain Eukaryota; kingdom Metazoa; phylum Chordata; class Actinopteri; order Cichliformes; family Cichlidae; genus Cichlasoma; species Cichlasoma orientale. The sequence goes on along the minus strand of JAVDPK010002767.1, from coordinate 457,790 downwards.
GCGGTCAGTGTATTTACAGCAGTAAGGAGGGCAGTGACGACTCACCGGACATGACCTCTCTGCTGCATCATCTCAGACCTTACTTCCTGTACACAAACAACCGAATCAACAGTCACATGACCAGCAAAGCGGTCCTGAACGACTTCATCCAGGTAACACACCTGCAGCCTTAACAGGCAGAATTCATTATACAAACTGTCACTGATTTTAAAGAAATGGTTTCCTAAGGTTCAGTGTGACAAAAACTGATTACCTTTAATAAAGGAGGATTTATTAAAGGGCCAGTATAATCTGTCAGAACAGGTGGTCATCGGGGGGTGGAGAGTTGTTTTTATGCCTTTTCGTCCCCTATTCGCCCTATCAGACCTGATTTGCTCTTTAAAAAAGCTGAAATAAAGACTCTCGAGTCGGTTTATCGAACTGCTGTGAAGCCTCACACGAAAGCCTCTGTCTGTCTGTAGGTGCTGGTGAATGCCCTGCTGAGCGGTGGAGGAGGAGTCGGCGGCGTGGTGACGGACCGACAAGCAGAGGAGCGGAGTTTCTGTGAAGCCAGCATCTTCAACAAGGAGAGGATTCGCCACGGTGGGTCCGCTGATCCGGAGCAGTCCGACATTATTAGCACAAGTTTATTATTTATCATCCTGAGAGCTGCAGCAGTCTCCACATTTAATCTTCAAGGCCTCCATCACGGATTCAGATATCTCAGTCCGATTATTCACAGACTGTCTGCTAATCACATGACTTTTTTCTTTTTGAAAATTTCACTTCTGCTTTCCTCTCATTCCTTTCACAAACGTGAACGTTAGCAGAGCAGAACAGTTTTTATTTATTCACTGAGGAAGCGAGTTAAGAGTTCAGTGAGAAAATATTCACCAGTGTCGTAGTTCCTGAAGACAGCTGCGATCTGCAGGTCCTTACCAAACTTACCCCGGCTCAGATTTACAGCCATGTTTTTACTGACTGCTTCCTCCAATCTGTGGTTCTGTCACATCACAGTGTAACTGATTAAACCCCCCTTTAAAAAAAAAAAATCAGCGAGTTTCTTTTTCCTCTTTTCTTGATTCATGTTTTTCTCCTTCATGTTTCTCTTGCTGACATTTGCATAAATCAGCACTCAAATATTCAAAATGAGTCATTTTAATTTGAGTCCAGCCCCTACATTACTCATCAAATGACAAATCCCTACTTATCGAATCCTCGAACACCAAGATTTAATTATTGGCACCTTTAATAGCAGAGCTGCTGTAATATGGTGCCATTAGATCAGAACTTCTGCAGCTGTCTTTTTCTTTGTCTGCAGCCGCCGCCTCCAGAAATGTTTGGACTAAAGGCAGCGATTGTCTTCTCAGCACAAACATCTGACTGCGATTATGTAAATGTGTGAAACTAAAAAGCCTGACTCATGCTTGTTTTCTTGATCCTGTGATTCGAAGTTTTATAAACCAGATTTCAGACCCGATGAGAACACGAGGTGATCGTCCACCTGTCTGTCTGTGCAGGCTCCCGAGGTTTACCCAGTGACAGCGTGTTGTTCAGGATCCTTCACACGCAGATGTTGGACACGTTGGACATTGAAGGACTTTATCCTCTTTACCGCCGAGTGGAGCAACACCTGCAGGACTTCCCCAAAGAGAGGTAACGCCCCACCGACTGATCAAAATTAAACTGTGAAGAAAGAAAAAACTGACATCTCCTTTTTTTTTTGTGCCAGGACTCGTCTTCAGATAGAAGGACCGTACAACGAAGCGTTCCTGGAGAAGCTGCAGAAATGTCCGGCAGAGGACGACGGATCTGTGGAGTATGCCGTTGCTAAGGTCAGACCCCCATTCCACAGTGACAAACACTCAAACCAGCGTCTGCGGACTCTGTGAATCGGTTTCACATTAAAACACTGGTTACACGATCGAAACAGACACTAAGCTGCTTTGCTGAAAATGAAAGATGGGTAGAAAGGACCGGAGAGCAAAAACATTCGATTCAGAGCTTGAATGAATTTGGTAGCAGCAAACATTAAGGTTGAGGTTGTGATAATGATGTTGGAACTGCTTTTCCACCCACAATGTGTATAATATTTTAGACACCACCCGGCAGCCCTTTAAACAGTTATTTTCAATGCTGCCTAAATGGAGAGGGAGAACGCCATAACTTTAATGGAGGCAAAGACATAGTCTTGACCAGCTCATCCTTGTAGATGCCTCATATTTCCAAAAGTATTCAGTCACCCATCCAAATCATTAAATTCAGGTTTTCCAACCATCTCCAATCTTCACGTGGCCTTCAGATTAGCTCAAGCACCGCGCGTGTAGAGACCTGGAATGGGTTTCCATGGCAGCTGCATCCAAGCTTCACAGCACCAAGCACAATGCAAAGCGTCGGATGCAGTGGTGTAAAGCACGCCACCACTGGACTCAGTGGAGACATGTTCGGGCTTCAGTGACTCGGGCACCTCCCACTAAAGCACAGCACAAGTGTCACGATAAATTACAGTATGGAAACACAGTTGCTCATATGTCTGCCATCAAGTTATTATAGTTAAAACGAAACCAAGAACGTCACTGTGCGTGAAAAAGTATTTGTTAATCAAAATAAAAGTATAAACTAAACTTTAGAAGTAACTGAAACAGCCCTGGTTGGTGTCAGACTTAAGAATGATTAGCTGCACTTCCAGGGAAGGTGGTTAATCTGTGTGCGGTTTCCTGTTGTGTAAAGTTTTTCTTTCTACCCGCTGTGTTTGGACTGCAGGTCCATCAGTACCGTGTGGCCATGACAGCCAAGGACTGCTCCCTCATGGTTGCTCTTGTGCCCAGCAGCGAGGAGGAGCAGGAGGACAATGAAGGGTGAGTTTAACTGTGCAAGCAGGACGACGACTGTTATGGAAATGAACACGTGCTTGGATTCATCTAAAAAATGTGTTAATAGAAAAACATTTAATAGATTGTTTGGAGAAAGTTTTGTTTCTTACCACTTGTGTTGCTACATTTCTTGGTACTAACGATACATAAAGTGGCATTCTGGTGCACACATCCTTTGGAGATCGGCTGGTATTTTATTTTAATTTTTGGTCTCTAAAGGTCGATCACATTGTTCAGGAGCCCTGCGTAATGTATTGAAATCAAAGTGGGTGTGCGCGTGTGTGTGTATGTGTGTGTTTAATGGAGAGTCCAGCAGGTGGAGCCATCAGCTCGGCATCCTGTTCCTAATCCTCCTCCTCCTCTTTCTCTCCTCCAGTCAGAGGCAGCTCAGGGACATCAGACCTCCTGCTTTCTCCTACTCTGTCTCCATCTTGGATTTGGACCCGAAGCCTTTCGACAGCGTCTCCCGCCAGCTGCGTCTGGACCAGAAGATAGTCTCCTGTTACCTGAGGACTGGTGGTGCCTTGCCAAAGGGCTCTGTGAGGGACCGAGAGGACTGCACGCTGGTCTTCCACCACATGTGAACGCCTAGTCTGACTCCTGAAGAGGCGGCGGCCTGCAGGACGCCGCCCCGATGCCTCTCACAGATAGGAGACGCTATGTCGGTGGGGTTGAGACGCCCCTCTGAGCAGAGCTGCAGCTCCTCACGTCAGCAGGTGTCAGCTCAGGTGGCTGCTGATGCTCAGCAAAAATAAAATCTCCAGTAGGCCACCTCTGAACAGAGAGGCAGAGTGGAAGTGATGGAGAGAAAAGCAGGTTGTCAGTTCTTGAATGTGGGTGCTGGGTGTCTGTCCTCTGATGCATCACCATCCCTCTGCTCACTTTACTTTCATTGAATGTCAGCGGCCCGGTTTCACGCTGAGCGGTTCACCTCACCTCGTAACCGGTGAGACGATTCTGTTTGGTCGTAAGCAAAAGCTTCGCTTCTCTGTGTGTCTCCCAAACTCCCATCAGCTTACTGTGCTAAAACACTCAAATCGTGAAGCAGCAAAATTTTTGTGTGTGTCCCTCTGGAGCCACTTGAAGTTTCAAACTAAAAAATGGCAATCATAAGAGTGTATGTGCCAGTTCAGGAAAGTTTCCCCTCAAATATAAAGTCCCTGAAATGTTTACACCGAACTCACCTCCATGATAAATCTAGTTAATTAAAAAAAAAAAAAGACAGTATTCTAAAGGAGGTACGTACATTTCTGCCTCCGCTCCAGTAATGATGTTTTTGATGCTCGCAGTCGGTCTCTGTGGGGAATATTACACACGAGTGATAAAGAAATCTGACAGCTGACAAAATTAACCCGAAAGTTTAGGCCCCCTGCTGGCCATTAGAAGGAATGCAGGTTGAAGGCACTTAAAGCTTCACTCTTCAGTTTTGCTCATGTTTTATATGCAGTCTGATCTGACTGCATGAAACAAGGCTTCCTGGGAGAATATGTTTGGGTAAAGCGATCCTTTAAGGTTCATCTGCGCCCTTCTCAGAGATGAAACCTGATTTTTGTTTAGAAGAGAGAACATTACTGTTAAAGTAGAAGCTGCATTTCAGTCATCCTCTAACATTCAAACTAACCTGGTAACTAAGCTACAGAACCGTTACACTTCAGCCCCCCATAAAGTTCATTATCCTTTAGTGGACTCAGGGATCTTCTGTCTGATGCATGATGAGGTTTGAACCTCCCGTCATTCTCATGTATGATCACTCCACTGGTCCACAAACAGCAGAATGGCTTTCATTTGCAGTCTGATCGCTGCGATCACTATTTCATCATTACGGCATCAGAACGGTGACACCACATTGAGGTGATTTAACTGAGTGAAAAGCTAAAGTTTAATTTACGGTCCTGTGTTGAATCCACACTGTAGTAATAATCTACCGCAGTCCTTCTGGAAGCAAGCCTCACCGCTCAGCAGACATCCTGCTAAGACCTCCGAGCACTTCGTGCATGTATAGAGTCACCAGTTTGTTCTGACACAAACTGCTCAAAATGTTCGCCAGCTTTGCTCCAAAATTAGCTTTAAAAACGTGTTCATCCAGGAAAGCATGCACTCTGCATTTAATAAGGAATGCACCCTGGCTTAGCATCTCTAATCAAACAGAGCTGTTTTCACGATACCAGATCCAAGTTTGTGAGTCAGGGTTCGAGGGTGCGTCCCGACATTAAAGGCATTCTCTGTTTGTGTCATACTGTGGTACAGCTGTGCAAAACAAGACCAGGAGAGTGTTTCCCTTCACTGTTAACTCTCATTTTGTGAATATTTTCAAAAAGAAAAACGATGCAAACCACCATCCCAGCTGCACCGGGGCTGTTAGAGACACGTGTAGTGGTGTTTCTGGGGAGGTGCATGTTACTCTGCAGCGTAGGTTTAATGCAGGTCTATAAATGAAGCTCAGTGTGGCCGCTCTGCTGCTCGGAGCGGAGTTCAGGGGTTTAAAGTGAAGCAGGAAAAGTTATAAAGACGAGGAAGCACTGCCTCACCAGAGCAAAGGCTGCTGGGTAACAAATTGATCCTTTTCAGACAGGCTGAGCTTCATGCTGCTGCTTTTTGTGCCATAAGTGGCTTCTTGTTGTCTGTATGTGTGCGTCCTTGTGCCTAAATGTTCTGGTAGGACTGGAAGATGAGGGCGGTGTGTGTGTTGAGAAAACTGTTACAGGCTGCGTTCATTCGGCAGCGGCGATCTGACACATCAGATTGGTTTCTGAGCCGCCGTGGACGCAGCCGTGAACTCTCAGTACCTCGAACTCCTGACGAAGCTCGACAAGTTCACGTGATGTTTGAGCAACGGTGCGTTCAGGCGCGCTGCGTGGTTTCTGAGGACGGTGACGTCACCCATCCTCCCAAACCAGCAGTGCCAACAGGCTTCAGATAAACTGGTAACACTTGACTTCACTTCCTGTTTCCACTCTCCAACCTCAGACCTCCATCAGCCAGTCTGAAAACAAACCACACTAAGAGACCGAAAGAGACGGCAGAAAGTCCCCCACACTCCATCCTACTGCGATCTCCCCTCAGGCGTCTTTCCTGGAGCTGCACGTTCATCAGGAATTCTGTTGAATCCAAACACTAAGCTGGTTTGAGTCCAGCTCACTCTAACACACGAGTCAGCCTCTGTGGATGCCTGGATTTTAGGGAAGAGGAGGAGTTAAAGGTTGGAGAGTGGACAGCAGCGAACTGAACCAACCACTGATCATTTAAACTGTTGGAATGAAGACGCCTCGGGCAGCAGAGCCTCATGGATCTCTGAGTGAGATGGCCGAGGTCTGGACAGACACACACACACACCTCCTTTTACATGGCCAGCTCGGCCTTGGTGAAGTTTGAGAACCAGCCCACATTTCCACAGGATCGAGAACTGAACATTAGGTAGTAATCTGTTAGGGATTTGGCTAATAGAGAGAGAAATAATCGGGATTTGCCCCACTCAGTCTTCAGTCCAGCTCAGGAGACTGCTAGAAGATCTACATGAAGCACAGTACCAGTTTAAGGTTTGGAGACCCAGCTGGCATCAGGTTAAATGATGTTTGTTAAATTATTGGGATCACAATTGTAGACCAAAATAATCATGATCATCTGGCTGCTAGCAGAACTGACAGGACCTGCATCTTTGCCGATCATTTCATGATTCGGAGCTTCTGCAAACGTTCTATCAGCAGTAATTTGTGGTGGAAATGTGTGGAACTGGTTCTCCGGCGCTGCGCCTGTGAAAAAGTAATAGACTGCAGTTTGTCTACAAACTGAGGAAATGCATCAAAACTTGCAACTCATTAAGGTCATCGCTGTATATGACAGCCCAAATTTGTTAACTTTAAAGATGGTCCATCGATTAACTAACACTATAACCACTAAACTAGATTTCATTTATCGATGGACTCGAACAGTTTAGGATCCCAAAATCCTCCTTTCAGTTTGTAAACTGCATTTAGAAGTTGAAAACAAACTTCTAAACGACGCCCTCGTCCAGACCTCTTCGTCCCACAGGTGAGCTGCCGCCCTGCTGCTGCTGTCCGAGTGTCGGCCTGCAGAAATATCACAGCACTGTGATAGCTACAGACTTGTAATAACTGCGTATGTGTAAATAGCTGAGAGAAGACAAACTATCTGAAATACAAAGTTGACACTGCTGTCCTCATTTTGTATTTAAATTATTTATTTTTGTAGATTTTGACCGGTGAGCTCTGCTGTTACAGCTGTAACAGTCGTGTTCTTTCTATTGAAATAAAGATTTCTAAGAGACTAAACCCTCGCCGTCCCTCGTCTGTGCGTTTACCGAGTAAACAAACTCAAAGCGGGCGTGAAGGTGAGAAGCCCGACAGGTTAAAATCTGAAAGATGGTCCGGGAAGGCGTTTCTGCTTTAAGCTTCCTGTGAAAGGCTGACTGCTCTGATGATGGAGTCCAGGGCAGCTTCAGGTCCCAGAATCCTCAGCAGGCTTCGAAAGGCCTCAGCAGCGCCGCCTACAGCCTGAGAGGGGAACAGCTGCAGGGCTGCAGAAACAGAAACAAAACCAAATGTGACCGAATAAAACTCTGCAGGAAGGTCTTTTTGATGGAGCCGAACATGATTCTGTGATTCCTGAATAATCTCACAATGACTGGATGTTTGAAGGCTTTTGGCAAATAATAGAAAACAATCTGAGGGAGTACAGGACGGTGATAATAACTGATGGCACTTTTTTAAAAGCCAAAATATGAAAGTGAAGGATTTACTGCATTTTCCTTTGTGATATCTGAGTAATATAGAAGTTATTACTGTCATTATCTTCTCAGATTGTTGGGGGGAAAAAACAGCAGTTTGATAAATAATCAAAGTTCAAGTTTAAATGCTGAATGAGTTTTTTCAGTGAATAATGCAGCAGTAGCGATGACTGGCTCTGTACCAAATCCAAAGTCTTGCTTTGAGGTAAGAACCGTCTTTGACTCTAAAGTGTTTCCCACAGGTCAGTGTGAGCTCAGTCTGCAGAGTTGCTGTCCCACGTTTCTCCTCCGTTTGCAGAGCTCAGGTGAGCTCTCAGAGCTCAGCATCACCATCTCACCTCTCTCTGGGATCTTTGTCAGCAGGTTGATCGTTGGCGTGACGACACCCTCTCTGGAAACCTCAACCGACCAATGAATGAACAACGTGCAGCTGCAAACAAACAAAAAGCTGATGTTACAGATTTCGGCTGCATTTTATTTTTTGTGATTGTGCTCCATCAGGATGAGAATACTTACCCGGGAAGCTCAGGATGGTTCAGGGTCATGACCTCTGACCTGGGGCCCCCAGGAAGTGAAACAACTGATGGATACAGCTCCTGCAGAAAGAAATGTGCTCATCATGCTGACTCGGGTTTAGAACAGGGATCCTGCTCATTTAAAAAAAAATTTTTTTTTTTTAAAGACATCAAATAAAAACTATTAAAGAGCAGTGTTAAAATGATGCACGTATTCATGCCTTTATAAACAAGCCAGAACTATATATAACTTACATGTGTGAATATAAAAAGTAATAATCCTCACAACAAACAGTACTTAATGCGGACGGCTGCTTAAATGAGCTGTAAGGGCCGAAAATGTCCATCAGAATTCAGGAATTCTGTCATTTCTTTTAAGCTACAACCTCAACTTGGGTTACTTAGCCTGCTATATGAATACATAATTTCACATTAGTTGTAATACATATACATCCCTACAAAGCCACTGCCAATAAATAAGTGACGGTAAATGGCACCAATATGTGAAGATAATGATGGGACAATGATGCCACGTGTCAAAAGCATCTGACCCTCAGAAATCTGAGATTTTAAGACCTTAATTTTCTTGAATTTGATTTCAGACACAGAATGGAAACTTTTTCATACTTTCTGTTAAAATGTGTTTGATGTATTTTGTGCAGAAACAACATTTGGATTACTGAATCCAAATATAAGATAATTACAATAAAATCAAAGCCAACACTGACTGAAAATTAAATAAATGACCTCCCACAACTTTCCACTATTCCTGCCACACGTATGAGCCAATTCTTACAAGAAAACTATGAAAAGTTGTAGAAGTATATTTACGGATTCAAGGTAGAAAATATTTTTATGACAAAGTATAACAGCAGCACATACAGCCAGTGTCGTAAATGTCCCCATTTGAAGTCAATTTTCCTCATTATTCAAGGATGAAATCTACTTTTGTTATTAACCATTTTCTGGCCTGTAATCACTGCAGTCACCAAAAGGAAACTTGGTGAAAAGACTTTCCATCATTTTCAAAGTTGGCCTGCAGGTGGCGCTGCAACCCGTTTGTTGTCCTGCACTCTGGGGCTCAGTCAAACAAAACACAGAGGTTAGCTGAGACACATTAATCAGTAATAAGGAGCCACGAGGAAGCCAGAGAAGTGAATACTTTCAGTGTGAGGTTGTGTTGTTTCTTCAGCTTCACAGATGAAATGTTGACAAATGAGCGCGGCTTCGGTTCCAATTACAAAGTTTCCATGTTGGTTTTCATCGAGAAACAGCAGCGCGCGAACACTTACGAGCTTTATGAGCTGCCACCATGTGTTTAAGGAAACGATTTGTCTGTGTTCAGGGACCTCTGGAGATTATGGAGTGAAACCTGATCAGATAATAAACTGTAAACCTCATTTCTCTTCACCCTCGGCTCTCTGGAAAGATCCACTGACGCGCCCAACCTCCCCCAGGATGTTTTCCAGGATTATTCAGTTATTTAAGGAGGGTGCAGCAGGTGAGGGGTGTGTGCAGGTGACTCAGCCGGGAGGCATCTGCAGCTGTGTGTGTGTGTGTTTTGTCTGTAATCAGAAGCAGGCTATGGCACATTTACCTCCACCTGAAGCAGGGGCAAAGATTTCAGGATTTTACAAAACGTACGACAATACAAGCGCAATTACACAAACACAACTCACAGACATGCCAGGCTCAATAAACAGAACCACCAAAGCTTTGAGGTGCTTCTTGTAGACACAATCTCCCCACATCAAAGACCAAAACACAAGCAGGACTTTACTGAGCACTTTAAAGCTTTTTTATCTTTTGGACAATCAGAAACTCATTTCTGCATCTGGACTCAAGGTGAAGAACAAAATCTGCTCTCAGTCTTCATCGCCGACCAAAAACAAACACACAGTATCTCCCAGCTGCTCCTCAATTCCAGCAGTTTTCAGATTTAACTCCTCTTTCTCCCCTGCACATCAGACCACATCCACACCAAGCTGACAAAACACAAACGCACCTCTTCTTTCCTCTCCATCCGTTCATCCAGGAACAGCATCACCCAGTCAGAAATATATTGAAATACTTCTTCTGCTCAGTATTTAATCTGGAATATCCCCTCTTTCACTGTTCCCAGCTGATACACAACCAGAGGTGGGCTACACCTTGGAGACATTCACACCTACAGCCAATTTATAATCACCAGTTAATTTGACAGGTATGTGTTTGGACTGTGGGAGGAAGCTGGAGGAACATGCAGACTCCAGACTGAAAGGCTCCAGCAGGCCGGTGGGTTCGAACCCAGGACCTTCTTACTGTGAGTCACGCTATTGTTGTAGAAAAGTTTTAGGCTCCAAAAACAAAAACCCCTCATAATCAATAAAACAACAATAAAATGTTTCAATTATAGATAATTTTTCAGTTTTTATTGAAACTGTGCCTAAACTGAGCACTTTATTAGGACCACCTGTGCCGTCTTGTTAACGAGGAGTACAAAATAACAGGCACACATTTTACTAAACCACCACCACCACCACCCCCCACTGTGACGGTAATACTCTAAATTAAGGACAATTGAAAACAACTTTCTGATGTACTTAATCAGATTAGATGGCACAGGTGTTCCTAATAAACTGGCTGGTGAGTATACACCTCTGAATGACTGGTAACACTTTAAATTAAGTGTTAGAGTTAATAAAAGCTTCTAAAGCATTTCACCGTGCATGTGACAAATCCAGCATCAAGACTTCCTACTGACGGTCCCAGCTCATCTCTACATCAGCTCATCTCTACATCAGCTCATCTCTACATCAAACACCACATTCATACACATTCACTGCTTGAACAATTAAAGGAGTGCTTTGAAAACACATC